>RJWH01002705.1:24681-36196 GCA_004363575.1 Solenodon paradoxus
AGGGGGATAAGGAAGGGGAGGAGAAGGGAGAGGGGAAAGGGGAGGAGAGGGGGATAGGGAAGGGGAGGAGAAGGGAGAGGGGGAGGGGAAAGGGGAGGGGGAGGAGAGGGAGAGGGGGAAGGGGAGAAGGAGGGGGAGGGGCAGAGGGTAATAGGTAGTGTAGCCTCTCCCTCCTGCCCCTTTCCCTCCCCCTCCTCCCTATTACCTATTTTCTGGGAAAGATAGTCACACACAGTCACACATTTGCAAGGCGGAGAGCAGGGCGTGCACTCTTGTACTGACGTTCCCTTACTCTGCAGCTCGGCAGGCAAATCAAGGAAACTCTCTGACCCTCAGTCTCTCTTTCTGTCCGTGGAAAATCGTGGCAGTGATGCCTGGTTTGCAGGGATGTGCAGAGGAGTGCACAGATAAAACGTGCACAGGTCTTCGCTTTCCCACTGTCTCTATGTGGCTGGGGGGGTGAGGGTCTGGGGTCAAGAGATCGGAGGGATTACCCCAGGTTGGGTCTGGCCATGCCCATTGGCACTCTGAGGTCCAGTCCGGCTCTCAGTCACCCTGAGCCTTGGCATGTATGTTTATTTTCAGCAGGGGATGTTGTGGTGCAGGAAGGGATGAGCTGTCTTGAGCATATTAGCCAATAATAGGAGGTAATAAGCAGGTGTCCTGGAGAATGCTGAGGCTGTCACTTGAAGTTACGGCATGATTCAAACTCAACGTTTGAAGTATTTTTAAGTGGTAACCCAGGTTTTCAAGTACCGGGGGAAAAAAGAACAATTGCCTAAAGGTGGTAAAATTAACATCCCTTCTTTTCGTGGATGTCTAAAGAGCTTTCTGATTGTATGTGCAGCATGGTTCAGCCGGGCAGTTGACGCTAAGGGGATGAGATCATTTCCTCCAATGATGAAAAGCTCCCAACAGTGTCTTTGGAGTTTGAAAAGGCCTGAGGGAGCCTGTGCACCTTTCCTGAGTGGTCTGCCACCGTTCTCCCAGCTGAGCCCCCTCCTCGCCCTGAGAACCAGACGCTGCTAGACCCATTTGGCAGATGTATCTACTGAGGCTCGGAGAGACGACGGAGCCCAGCAAGGAGCTAGCTGACCGGCCCCTAACCTGCAGTTTCCGGAGCAGAAGCACAAGGGAGATGAAGGGAAGGGTGTTCCAGGAGGAGGGAACAGAGAGTGCAAGCTGTGGAGAGCCTGTGACGGGTTGACTTGCTCCCCTTCCACTATTCATCTGTGAAACGCTAATTCCTGCATCGTGGAAGGACCTGATCTGGAAGTAAGGTCACTGAAATGTAATGAATTACATTCAGACGAGGACATACTGGAGCCCAGTGGCCCCTAATTCAATATGACGTCTTTGGACGCAGAGACAGGCGAGGGCGAGCACCGTGTGGCGGTGAAGGCGGGGGCGGGGGCTGCTTGTAAAAGCCAGGAGCGCAGGCTTGCCAGGTGCCCGCAGCCTCAGAAGGCACCACCTCCGCCGACTCTGATCTGGGCACCTGCCTGTCAGACGGGAGACAGTCCAAATCCGCGTTAAGCTGCCCAATTTGGGGTCCCTTGTCCTGGCGGCCCTCGGAGACCACCTCACAGGGAAGTGCAATTTGGAAGGGCGGAGTGGCGTGTCTGGGCCGGCTGTCTCAGGGACCCGGAGAGAAAGGGTGAGGGTCTGCACTGGATTGAAAACATCAGTGACGCAGTCTTAGGCAGGGAGCCCCGAGGAGCGGGCGCCGAGCCGTCAGACTGCGGTGCAGTCCTGGCTCTCCTGTGTGATGTTAGGCTGGTTCCTGAACCTCTCTGAGCCTCGGAGGACCTCTGCGCCCGACAAGCTCCAGTGACCAGTCGGGAAGGCCGTTTCATGAGATTGCTGGGACATAAGCTCGAACACCACGATGACTTCACAGACGCGTGGTAACCCCGCACGGGGGAGCCCTTCTGATAAAGGCCACACGAGTGTCCCCTGGGGGGCCTCTTCTTCAAAACAGAGGAGTCCAGAGACACGTGGGCTGACGACTGTCTTCTCCTGTGACCTGCTGTGGGGCTAGCCTGGTTGTTCTGTGTTCTGTCTTCCCGGAGTCCTTGGAGCTGCCTTCAAAACTGGGGTCACCTTTGGAAAGGATGGCTGTCACTCCGACATTCTGCCACAGCAGGTGTGCAGTGGCTTGTGCGGACCCGGCGCGGTGTCTGTGCTGATGTGCGAGGCCAGTGGCCTCCCGAGGGGCTGGAGGCAGCCGGTGAGCACAGGGCTGGATGCCTAACGTGGGGTCTTGTGTGCGGGGGCAGTGGACCGGATGTGTGTGGCCGCCGCTCCAGGAGGTGCGCGTTGCTGTGTCTTGTCTCGCTCCTCAGCAGTGTCTGTGACAAGCTGTCACGCGCTCTGAGTGTGTCTCAGTGTGCATGCACAGGTGCACGTTACGTACATGTACATGTACTTGTACCTGTTTGAGGACATGGGCTGTGTGTTTGCACAGGTGCGCACATGTATGCCTCTCTGTGCAGGTGTGCGTTTGCACAGTGTAAGTGTGGATGCACACATCTGTGTGTGTCCGTGTATGTGGGTACATGTGCACGGATGTGCCGTGTGCGTCTCCCATCCCTGTGTGTGTGCATGATGTGTGCATGTGCAGGCTCTTTGCGCTTCTGTACAGGTCACATGAGTACTTCTGCACATCACACAGGTGTGTGCGAGATGTCCTGTGTTTCCTGTACATGTCCATGTGGGTCTCTTCCTGCAGACACGTGCTCACATGCCACACGTGTTCATATCATGCCTGGGTGTCTTCATACGTGCGTCCGCGCATCTGTGTGTCTTCGTGTATCTTCATATGTGTCTTCACACGTGTGTCTGTGTCTTCAAACGTGCATCTGCACATCTGTGTGTCTTCATACGTGTCTGTGTATCTGTGTGTCTCCACAGATGTGTGCATGGTATTTGTGTCTTCATATACATGTTTATGTGTATGTCTCTGTGTTCATATGCATGTCTGTGTGTTTGGTGTGTCTTCATATATATATCTATGTGTGTTTTGTGTGTCTTCATATGTGTGTCTGTGTGTCTGTGTCTTCATATGCGTGTCTGTGTTTTGTGTGTCTTCATATGTGTATCTATGTCTTCATATGCGTGTCTGTGTGTCTGTGTCTTTATATGCGTGTCTGTGTGTCTGTGTCTTCATATGCGTGTGTGTGTCCCATGTGTGCACATCTGCACTTTGTCGTCCCCTCCACTGATCAATGACTGGTCTCAGACTCCCTCCGCCTGCCGCCCCCTTCGCTAGCCACACACTGAGGCTGACCCGAGAGGCGTTTTTCTAGCTCTCTGGCGTCCAGGCAAGCTGCTTGGGCTGCACTCGCCTGCGGGCAGAGGCTTCCTCTCTCTTTGTTTCCTGCCCGGAAAGTTCCTGCCTCTGTTGGGTCCCTGGGCTCCAACACCTCATCCTCCCTGGGCCTCCCAACTAACAGCGGACTCGTTAAGCATATGGTCTCTGCCATCAGCCTCCGGGGTCCCGTTCCTGCTCTGCCGCCTCTGAGCCGAGCAGCTCTGAGGGAGTCACTTAGCTATGGCCTCACTTCCCTTATGTGTAACGGGGGTTCGTGTGCGAACAGAACAGGGTCGTGCGCAGCGAGCCCTGAGTGAGTCCTGGATGAGACCGCGGCGCTCTGCTCAGCGCCATGCCTGCCTCTGCTTGGCGTGTGCTGCTCGCGCATCTGTCCCCGGGTGCCGCTCCCCACCCACCTCCTGTCTGTCGCCCCATCACTTCCTGTGTGTTCTTTCATTTCTGTTCGTCCTTCCACTTCCTGTCCACCCTTCCACCAGTTCCTCTTCCTCTTTCCATCAGCTCCTGTCCTTCCATCAGCTCCTGTCTGTCCTTCGATCGGTTCCTGCCCGTCTTTCCAGTCATTTTGTCCATCCTTCTGTTACTTCCTGTCTGGCCCTCTTCCACTTCCTGTCCGTCCAGCCATCAGCTCCTGTCCATCCTTCCATCATTCCTGCCCCTCCATGGCGTCCTCATCCCCTTGAAGCTCCAGACGAGACACTTCCTCTCATGGACCTGCGCGTCCCTGTCCTCTGCATGTCATGGGTGCCATGTTGAGCACCGCAGGGAGGGCCCAGGCCCCCTTCGTCCCTGAGCTGTGCTCTGGGACTGTTGTTTTCATTGAAAGCGGGTGACAGCTGGTGCTGTCTCCATGGCCTCCAGCCGGCAGAGGAGCCAAACCTTGCCCTGTCCAGCACTGGGCGCCCTGAGGCAGAGGCTGTGCAGTACGGCCTGCGCTCAGTCACGCTGCAGGAGGGACTGGGGAGCAGGGCAGCACTGAGATGCCACCAGGCCTTTCTCTTGAAGGGGTGGGGTCAGTGCTGGGGGTCAGTGGTTGCACACAGGGAGGGATGTGTGGTCGGGGGGCGGGGAGATGAAGCCAGACAGAAAGCTTCAGACCCACACTGCTCAGGAGGGCTCGGACCCGCTCCACACCTGCCTAGAGGCTTCCTTCGGTGCCCTCTGGGGTCAGCTACGGCAGGGCTCTCTGCCTCAGTGGTGATGATGTTCCGGGACAGATAATTCTCCTTGTCCTCTGCATCTTTACCTGCATCCCCAGCCTCAACCCACCAGACACCAGTAGGAAATGTCCTCTCCTCACTCTAGATGTGATAACCAAAACCGTCTGCAGACATGTCCGAATAGTTCAGAAGACAACTTTCTGGGTCACACTCCATTGAATAGTTGTCTGCAGCTTCCACTTGGGTGGCAGCCACCTGTAAAGGGGGCAAGAGATTGAAAAGGTGAGCCTGTCATTCCATCTGCCAGTTCAAGCAATAATTTAGGACACTTGGCGCCCCCCTGTGTCTCAGCGGGAAGATGCAGGCCATGTAAAGCCCAAGGACCCAGGTTGGAGACCCAGGTTTGGGGGAAGAAGAAACAAATTTAGGACTTTTGAGCCCTGCTAGGAAGGTAGCAGGGGTTTTTCCAAAGACCAGTACCAAATCTTAAGGCATGAATGAAGGCCTTTGGGCGAGAAGGACAAAGTCTGTGAGCTCTTGGCTAACACCCCTTTGAGCACAGGGTGTGGGCTGTGTTGGGACAGAGAGAAGGGGGAGACTTGGGAGGCCTCTGGGCTTGGGGAGGTTGAATGATCTGGTCCTTCTTTTGTGTCAGTTGACACCAGGGCATCGGCTTGTCATGGGGCCAGCAAACCTCCCAAGTCTTCCCTGTCCCCTCTCCTTACCTGACACACTCAGCACTGTGGACCGGCTCCAGTCAGACCCAGAGTCAGACACTCGGCCTTCCCGACCCTGCCCCGCGCTAACCCTGTGTGCTACTTAATCACCGGCTCTTCTGGGGCCGGCACGTCCTGGCCACCACAATCGTGTGCTCTGCTGTCTCGTTGGTCTCTGTGCTCCTGGTCGCTGCAAGGCCCACCACGGAGCAGGTGGGCATCTCACGCACCGTGGTTTGCTGATCACCTGCCAGGGGCTGACATTCCAAGTCAGGCACCATGGTCAGCAGACCAGACGCAGCTGTGGCTTCTGTCACTGCACGTCCTGGGGGAGACAGACGAGGAATGATGTCACTTCCAGCCATGAGAGGGCCTCCAAGGGCGACAGAGTGTTACCGAGAGGGGCCTGAGCTGCGTGTCCATTTCTTGAGTGACCCATTTCTTGGCCGGCTCAGAGCTGAGGGCTTTCTAGGGAGGCGGGATTTTCAGGGGAAACCAAAGCCCCGAGAACATCGGACAAGTTGGTTCTTCCAGCGCCGACACTGTGACTCCTCAGAACAGCCCAGCAAGTCAGACGCAGGGCTGAAACCCATTTGTCAGGTGAAGAAACTGAGGACGCCGCCCCACGTTTGCCAGGGTGGATACAGGGCAGGGCTGGGACTGGAGTTCAGGCGTATATGCTCCCAGAACCTCGGGTGACTGACTGCTGTCTAGCTGCCAGGACTAGAGGCATGCCCCCTCCCCCCCGCCCCCCCACCTCCCCGAGGGGGTTAAAGGCACTGGGCTCCTGCCGCGTGGGGCTCCTGCGCCTGTCTCCAGTCACCTCCTGAACCTGCAGGAGGATCCGGGGCTCTGGATGCTCCCCAGGCCAGGGAGGAGGACCACTCGACCGAAGGCAGTCAGGTTCCTCTGCGTCCTCACCTGCCCTCGTGAGGCAGGACCGTCAGCACCCACCTGAGTCACCAGAGCGCCGATGGAGACGCGGGAGGGGAGGTGACCCGTCGGCGACCGCACAGTGAGCTGGCGGCGGAGTGCGGAGACATCAGGACACCCGCTCTGGGTCCCGTGCGCTGAGTGGGCCCCGTTGGCAGCGCAGATGCTGATGTGTCGCGGCCCTGCAAGCCACCAGCTCCACGAGTCACACCTTCTCCACGCCTCCGTTTCTCATCAGATGAATGAGATTCTTGGCTTCCTCTTCAGGCTTCAAGAGCTGGTCCACGTGCAGAGAGTAGGTTTTTATTTTTTATTGATTAACAACATTTTTTTTGCCACCCCAGCCTTGGTTCTTGGACCCCGGTCCCTGGCTTTCCCATCCTGCGCCTTAGCTGCCTGAGCCACAGAAGCGGGAAGAAAAGTCTCACCGTTAACGGCACAGCTTCCAGGACAGGGTAGCCGCTATCTCTAACACAAGCTGGAGCCCACAGGCATCCGTGGCCTCCCCGCCGGAACTGGCCTCCCAGTTCCAGGACCTGAGAAGGCGCTGGGCTTCCCGCAGACGCACCCCCTCCCTCCCTCCAGAAAGTCCAAGAAATGCAACTAAAATTGGCCCTCGAACAGCTTTTGTAGAGCACGTTGTAGCTTTTTTTGGGGTCTAGAGAGCGGTTTCCATGATGAAAGTGGCACAGAAGGAGAGACCCAGCTGCAAACAGCCACGCCCAGACGGGAGCGAGGAGGGTGCAGGCTCGGGCTCCGCGCAGCGGTCCGCACCACCACTAGGTGGCAGCATCGCCACGCGGCGGGCCGGTCCCCAGCCGTAACCCAACGGCCGCTTCGGAAAATGAAGCCCAGGCTGGACGCTGCGGCCGCAGGATTCTCACTCAACGAGTTCCCTTTTATTGGGGCATTTATTTGCGTTGCAGAAGTTCCTCGGAAGCGTCTCTTCCAAGGGCCCTCTTAGCGCCTCCGAAGCGATGCTTCACTGTCTGAGCGCCGCGAAGCCCCGCCCGTCTGGGCAGGGTCGCCATGCTGGAGTCCAAGGTCAGAGCTGAAGAACTTGGTTTTGAATTTTCTTTTTATTAATAGGAAATGTGCCGGCAGGACGAGAGAGGAGGGAGAAGCATCTTTACTGACTTCAGTTTCTCATCTTGCTCGCTCCCCTGGCCCTGGGACGTGACCCCGGGTCCTTGGGATGTGCTGGACTGTGCCGGGCAGGAGCTGAAGGACCCAACCGCTCCTCCACGGGGGGCGGGGGGCGGGGCGCCTTGGGTTTGAGTTTTCAGGGGAGGCGCTAGGCTGTCAGGCGTTGCACCCCGGGGTACTCCCGGTCTTGCTGCCCCGTCCTCTCTGGTTTCAGCGATGGGTTTGGTTCTGGCTGCCTTGTCCCGGGTCCCCACACCTTATGGGGATGGCCAGGGGCCTCGGCCAGGGGGACTAGAGTCCCTGGCGTGAGTTTCTTGGCGCAGGGCTGCCACAGGACTCGCCGCTTTGGCTGCTTGCTGGTCTCCGGGGCTGGCAGTGCCGGCACCCACCGCAGCCCCCCTGGGCGCCCCGTCCTTGTTGGGAGACAGCAGGGGCTGGGACGGCCTCCCCACGGTGCCTCCTCCGCGTGGAACCAGAAACTTCCTTCACGGGGTCTCTGCCTTCCAGGGCGCACTGAGGTTTGGGGAGCGGGTTTCTGAACCCCCAAAAGCTGGAACCACCCCAGCCCCGCCCGAGTGCTCCTCAGACTCCAGTCTTCCCTGCACTTCTCTCTCCTGCAGATAGATGCCTGCTTTCCAGTGCTTCCCACTCCCACCCCAGCAGATGCTGCCGCCTCCGTGCCTCTGGGCTTAGCCTCGTCCCAACACCCCTGTGACCCGGGCACCCCATTACTGCAGTGACCTGGAGCCCCTGTCTGTCACCGCAGTGACCCGGGGACCCTGTCACTCCAGTGAGAGAAACAGACTTTCTCTGTGACTCCCCTCTCATTCCTAACTCAGCTCCAAGCATCTGGCCACCAATGCCTTTCTCACATCTAACTGTCCCCTATCCTTTATCGCCTGTTCCCTGTCCTCATGCCTGATCTCCACCCTCCCTCCACTCTCCAAGCTGGTCTCTCAAGCCTCATGCTGCCCAGAGCCCTCACGAGGCCCAGTCAGCTCTGTGTCCTGGGCCTGGGGTCTTGAACCGGGAGCCTTGGGATGTATGTGGACTGCACCTGGTGAACTAAACTGCTAGGTTACCAGGGCTGGCCAGGACATAGTCTTAGAGACCAAAATAGAGACTCAGAGAAGCCAAGTTACATGGCGAAGTTCAAAACTCTCAGAGACATAGGAATCTGGACTTGAGATGCTAGCTAGCTCCCTTTTAAAAGTAATCCCCGCTTTAGCTTCTCAGCCACTCCTAACCTTCATTGCCAACATTAAGCAAACATTAAAAAGAAAAAAAAGAACTGTTCATATGAACGCAAGTGGCCTGCAATTTGGCGTGTGGGCCTGCACGTTTCCCCGGATCGGTCTCAGCTATCAGAGGAGAGAATCGCATCCTCATTTGAGGACACGTTCAAAGTTATGTTAGCAAAAATGGCTTTATGTAATGAACTCTTTGATCAATTCTTATTGAAATGAGCTGGAATTAGATTTCTGCGCTTCCCATATGTAGCGCTTTCAATTCCACGATGACTCACTGGAGTTAGTGGCTCCTGACATCTGAATGCCAAGCACGCCCCTTGAGCGCCTTGTGCGGCCTTTGCAGAGGGGTGGTGGCCCTGCTGGAGGGCGGCTTTTAATTCAGTGGGGCTGCTGAGAGGGACTTTTAATTCAGTGGGGCTGCTGGAGAGGGACTTTTAATTCAGTGGGGCTGCTGGGAGGGACTTTTAATTCAGTGGGGCTGCTGGAGAGTGGCTTTTAATTCAGTGGGGCTGCTGGAGAGGGACTTTTCATTCAGTGGGGCTGCTGGAGAGGGGCTTTTAATTCAGTGGGGCTGCTGGAGAGGGACTTTTAATTCAGTGGGGCTGCTGGAGAGGGGCTTTTCCCTTCATTCAGGGAGAATTTGCCACTTTCACATTTAGATTCATTTGTTTTCGAAACCTCTCTTGGGTCCCCGTGTGAATATTAATAGCATTCTTGCCCATGTAGACACAGTTATTGCTGACTTTGGGCAAAACGCAGGTACAGAGTAGGACTTCTGTTCCTTTGTCTTTGGAAAGAAAGGCTTGGATCAGGCTGATGTTTGCCAAAATCTGTATGTCTTACTCGGTGTGAAGAGGAAGGGGGGAAACCTGAGGTTTAAAATGTCCATTGGACATATATTCAGAGATACAAAAACATGAATCAGGAAGCATATCTGCACCCCCGTGTTCACAGCAGCACAGCTCACAAGAGCCAAGACATGGACACAACCAACGTGCCTGTCCACAGATGATAGAAAGAGACGCTGAGGTCTAGATACTCGATGAAATTCTATGCCGTTGGTGGTCCGATGCGGCAACTGCCAATGCCTTATAAGTTACACTCTAAAGAAAAGTGATCAGTTTCCTGGTTAAAAGAGCCAATGGTATGTGCATTTTCTCCTTTTTTTCCACCCTTCTTTTGGCCTGGAACTTGGACACAACATTTGGAGGCAGGGCAGCCTTCTTGTGACTATGAGGCTTTTTTTTCTGAGGACGACAGAACAGGAAGTTAGCAGGAGTCTGGGTCTCCAAGGCATTGGGGTACTTCTTGGTACATGGAGCCAGATGCACTCCTATGAATATACAACCATATGAGTGAAAAGTCAGATCGTGGAGGTGCTTGGTGGGCACATTATGGACTAGATTTTATTCTAGTTAAATGGGAAAGTGTTGAAGGCTTTTAACCAGACAGGTGCTGAATTGATTTATGTTTTGGAAAAATCTCCTGGGGATTTAGCAAAAGGTGAAGCATTAGATGGGGCGTGTGTGGAAGACTGGAAGTAGAGGTGCAGGGAAGGTAAGTAGGTCCGAGGTAGCACAGCTAGAGAAGGACAGGAAATGGATTCAAAAGGCATGTTGGTTTGACTTCACAATCCTGGCTTTGGCTGTTGTCTCTGACTTGAATCTAGATCTTCGTGTCCCTGGTACTGCTGGAGAGCTGCAAAGCCACCCCTTCGCTAGACTTACCTCTGGAGTCCCGTCTCTGAAAAACTCTTGAGTTTTTGCCATCATTACAGAGAAATTCATTCTGGGTCTGGAAATTTTTCCAGATCAATCTGGGTCAACCTAATTAAAGCTAATAAAAGAAAGGTGTGTGTGTGTGTGTGTGTGTGTGTGTGTGTGTGTGTGTGTAAGAACTTTCTGTTATGATTTGCTTACAATTTCCTTTCAGTCCCTGTTGATGAATACCCACCTGACACTAAATTGCTAAAACTTGGAAATAAAAATGATTCCAGAATTATAATCAGAACGCTAATCAGCTCCAACTGATACTGACTTAAATGAGCTTGCAATGGGCCATCTCCCTTGGACACAATGATGAATTCATGCAGGGGTCTTACAAAATTGGGCAAGCTAGGGTCATGTAGCAGCAAAGGTATTGGAATGTGGGAGGGACTGTGGGCTCCAGCTGCCAGTTCCCCCACAATTCACTGGGTGACCCTGGGGAAGTGACATACCCTCTCTGGTCCTCAGCCTTCCATCTTCAAGTTGGTGATCTCTAACTAGAGCAAAGCTTTCCAATCTGTGTTCCCAGAGTCCTGGGTCTTGAGGGTTATGCCTGAGAAAGGCTCCTGCCTCTTTGGGTCAGTTGTCTGGAGCTGAAAGATGATGAAAGGACAAGAAGGAAGGAGGGTCAGAGGCAGACCCTGCAACCTTGTCCCTGAGAGAGCTCACTCTGTCACGGCTCCACTGCTTTGCTCCAGTGGAGGGGGTGGGGGAGGAAGGCCAGCACTGTAAGTCACTGAGAAAAGCATCTGCTCTAATTAGACCCATCATGGGCTAGCAGGTGGCCTCCCGGGGTACTGGAAGCCAGTCATCTGCTCGCTTCCCATGAACAAAGTCCCTTTGCCCTCTTGGATCCTTGGACAAAGCTGACTTGGTAAGTCAGGGACCACTGGGCAGCCTCAGAGAGGAGAAATGAGGAAATGATGGGTGACGTAGGGAGAGGCCAGGAAGAAACATACCCAGTTTGGAGCTGTGAACCTGGAGGAGAGAAGACTGAGGTGTGGGTGTGGGGTAGAGATGTGGGACAGTCCTGTGTAGGGTACCAGCTGTTGACAGTTCTGAGGGTATCTTACTTCCTTCATTAATTCAACTGGTCAGTTCCACCAGTTAACCCAACCCAACTTAACCCAACCCCATCCATCCATCCACCTATCCATCCATCCATCCATTCACCCATTCACCCATCCACCCATCCACCCATCCTTCCATCCAC
>RJWH01002705.1:36296-150248 GCA_004363575.1 Solenodon paradoxus
GTCAGTTCCACCAGTTAACCCAACCCAACTTAACCCAACCCCATCCATCCATCCACCTATCCATCCATCCATCCATTCACCCATTCACCCATCCACCCATCCACCCATCCTTCCATCCACCCATCCATCCATCCACCCACCCACCATCCATCCACCCACCCAGCCATCCACCCAATATCCATCCACCCGCCCATCCATCCATCCACCCGCCCATCCATCCATCCACCCCCTACATCCTTGGGAGCACAGAGGAGCATGAACTCTCCACGGAACTCCCAGTACTGTTAAACAGAGCGGCAGAAAGTTTGAGCAGAAGCTGTAATACAGGAAGGACAGACTGTTTAGTGTCTGGAAGAAGGAGGAACTGTTTGGGCAGTGTACAGGGACGGCCTTGTGGAGGACATGACTTAGGCTGGTCCCTCGGGGGGGCTTTAGTTTGCTGACAGGCCGACTCCACCGACTGGGCGGAGGCGGTGCCAGTTTGAGGGGCTGGAGCTGGGTCTGTCCTGGCAGATGATACCAGGTCTACTTTCCTTCCCAACCCCCTTCCAAGTCTCAGAGAGAATCTGATTATTCAACTCAAATTTCTAGGCTGATGAAATTCAGGTTTGATTCAACAACTGATTATTCTTGTTTAAAATATTGGAGGGAAAAAACCATTCAAGAAAAGTCACAGACTGCTAGCAGGAAGCTGCCTTCAGCAGACCCCCGCGGAGTGGTGTGTCCTGCAGGTGACGTGAGGGCCTCGAGCCCGGTCACCGGCTACTCCTGCTCCCGAGGGGCCAGGAGTGTGTCCGCGCGCATGTGTCTGAGCTGATTTTGCTTCAGACAATAAGACAGTCTCAGGGTCTGGAACTTGCTTGTCAAATGAATATATTTTCCTTCTTTCTTTTTTGTTTTGTCCCCTTTTCTCGGCCCAGGTCTGGAGTCTTGAACCGGGGTCCTTGAGCTCTGTCTTTTGTTCTCTCATTGTCACACGGCCACAGAATTTAACACCTCAACTCTCCACACTCACCATTGTCCATTTGTCAGATATCCATGAAGTTTCTTCTGTCTTCCAGGCTCCACCCTGGGTGCCCATGAAACAGCCCGCAGTCTGGTATGAGGGTCAGCAAGCTCCTTGTGCAAAGGGCTGCATCATATATATTTCAGGCTTCGTGGGCCAGTCTCTCCTGATTCTTTAATTCTTCTGCCCAGGCAGTCTCACTGCCATGCGAAAGGCGGGCATGGCTGTGCTCTGCTAAAGCTTTATTCACCCAAACAGATTGGGTCCCCTCGCGTCTCATGCAGCGGGAGAGACATGCAGGTATCTGGACAATTGTGGTGTGCAAAGTGCTGTCCTGAGGGTGGACCCAGGCCGGGGTAGTGGGAAGATTGCCTGGAGGAGGTGATGTGAACTCAGCCTGGCTGACGGAAAGGGGCAGAGACTGGGACAGGGGAGGGAGAGGAGGCAGGGGCGAGAGGGTGTCTGTGGAACGTCTCTGTAAGAGGCAGGAGGCGGCATCAGAAGCGATGGACAGGACAGGGGCTCTTGTAAGAGCAGGAATGCTGCACCACGGACAGGTTCTCAGCATCTTGCTTGATTCTGTCTTGTTTTCAAAGACCGAGCAGCCCATCTTCACAGGCCCCCGGGGTGGCCTCTTCTCACGGGGTCTCTATGCCATCTCCCCCAGAGCTGGACACACAGTATCCAACGGCTTGGTCTTCCTCCTCCTGGAACCTGTGAGGGGCCTCCGGGTGGGCTGGAAGCTGCAGTTGAAGAAGAAACAGAAACCAAACCAAAACAGGCATTAATGTGGAGCCCCAATCATACCTGGCTGCCTCCTGAGGCTGGAGCTCACAGGTGCCCACTGTCGTCAGGTGTACGAATCTCAGCCTGATAAATGCAATGCAAGCTGAGACGCCTTAGTTCCTCGCCTCCCCTGCCCTCTCCCCTCCCTCTCTCCCCTCCCTTCTCCCCTCTTTCAAGCTGGCTTCATAAACCAGGATTAAGGCATGTTCTTTGTTTTCTAGAAACTTTGGAACAGCGCTCTTAAAGATCTAGACCTTGAGAAGACACACAACTCGGTCTCAATTCTGGCTGTTCGTTTACTAATGAGCTACTTGATTTTCATAAGAACCAGCTTTATCCTCCTTAAAAGGGGGCAATATTTATACTCCCTCGTGGGTTCCTGAGACGACCCACGTCCAGCGCTTCTTATCGCTGTGCCTGGCAGGGCGTTACTGTGATTAGACTGATTTATTTATTTGTGAACAAGGCGGGCAGGCTGGCAGGAAGACAGAGAGAAGAGGAAGAGGCATTTATTTATTTGTTCATTTTTGATTGCCTTCCCCTGGCCCCCTGGTGACCCCAGTCCCTGGGCTCCATACGGTCTGCGCCCCAGTCACTGAGTTAGTGCTTGAGCCACCAGGGCGCATCTAACATTGGTTTTGGATTTGAAGACCCGGCACACAGCAGGCACTTCGCAGATGCTTGTTGAATGACGGCACGAAACTCCTGTAGTGCGCAGGTCACAGTCTTTTTAGATAATAGAACGATAGACGCGAGTCTGGCTTGCCTATTGCTGGCAGGACAGCGCTCCTTGGATCTGCGATCAAGGTGGTCCCTTCATGTCGTCACTGTCTTTCTCCCGGTCCTGTGCATTCGGCTGTCAAGTTCCTCTCGTCAAGTTCCTGCCTGTCTGCTCGCCGCCGCCGCCGTGGATCCTCAGACCCTCTTCACGACCACCCAACCCACCGACGGTGGCGGGCTGAGGGTCCTAAACAGTCGGAACACTTCTTCCTTTCCTCTGCTTCAGAAACGGTGTCGATGGTATGACAACGTCCAAACGTCACAGTGCGACCCGCAGGTCCTTCCCCAGGCTGGTCTATTAATACTGCCAACTCGGTGGCTCTCAACCGGGGGTGAGCCCGAGCTTTCGGCAGAGTCTGGAGACATTGGGGGGCACATGCAGATGGACGTGGGGGTGCTGTCACCCCTGTGGCGGAGGCAGGGATGCCGCCAAACATCTTACAATGCACGGGACCGACCCCACAGAGGCAGGCGGTCCCAAGTGTCAGGAGGCCTGAGACACGGGTGCAGCACGCAGGTCCCAGCTCCCCACGCGGCACCCCGGCTCTCGTCACCTTCTGAATGTGCCTCCCCGGCTCTGGTCTCTGATGCTTTTATCTAGGTCACTGTTGTTTCTCCCTAACACCCTGTATGCACGCCCAGGATCCATTTCATGTCTCTTTACTTCCAGGAAAACGTCTGCGATTCCTCTGGGCGGGAGTTCATGTCTCCCCTACAACATGGTGGGGTCGAGAGGGTTACCCCAGACCCAGTGCCCATCTCCGTCCTTGTCTGAGCTTCTTTAGTGTCAGGACTGAATCTTCTTCACCCTCTTTGTCAGCATCGTAGGGACCTGCTGAATGAATGAGTGACGCATTTGCCGCAGCATGTATTTACAACATTCACTCTGTGCCCCTTGGAGAAAAATGCTCCGGATGAGACATGACATCACCCGTCTTTCCACTTCTTCCTCCTCTTCCAACTAGATACTGTACAGACAGCCCTCGAACTTTCCTGAGACTCTGAGGCGATAGGTGTCGTGATTCAACTTCCATCTCCTCTCTCTCCAGCACTTTCACCTTCAGGACCATTTTCCATTTTGCAATAAATCGATGGATGTCGCTTGAACCCGATTTTCTCTTTTTCTCCCAGTGACATGTTTCCTGCCACCAACCAGGACTCTTCTTTTATGGGGAGGGGAGCAAATGCTTTTCATGTGCCCCCATATCGTTCATGCTCACACCGTGAGCACTTCTTCCTGGGACTCCCTGTCCCGAGGGAGCAAAGTGAGTCCCGGGGACCCAAGGAGACTACAGGCTGCTGCGGGCTGTCACCGCTGTCTGTCCTGCAATGCAGCCACGGCGCCTGGGCTCGTCCGTACGAGAGGCTCAGCGGAAACAAGCGAATGGCAACTAAATGTGTCTTTGCTCTAAGCTTTGGTCTCCCAGACAAAGATCGTCTGAGAATCGCCAGGAGATATGGTGGAAAGAGCGCAGACCTCGGGTCACACGAGCGGGGGGCTTAGCCCCAGCGGTGCCGTTTTCCGCCCAGGAGCCCACGGGCATGCTGACCCTCTGCAGCCTCAGTTGTCTCCTCTTCTGCCGGGTGTACTTGACTTATCTCCCAGATTCCCTTGGCCAGTGCAGTGATTAGCAGGCGGCAGGAAGCAGCATCCATTCACCTCGGCAGGACAGCCGCCCGGCTCGGGTCGCTCCTCGGAATCGATCACCTCTTGAGGCAACGGGAGCTGTCGTGACTAGTTCAAGTGTCTCCTGGACTCTCTGGGAAGGTAACGTTTTTCCTTCTCAGGATTTCCTCCCCATCCATTTGGGCGCCAGTCATTTAGAGCTGAACCTCAACAGGGAGAGAGGGGTTCAAGGCAGTTGATGATGTGCATCTCCTTCTGGAGGTGACACAGGGGCCAGACGTGGGAGGCAGGGGGTGGGTAGAGGAACCCCGATGGTCACCCTCAGTGTGCAAAGGACCCGGAGGCTCAGAGAGGCTAAGTAAGTTCTCCAGTTCACACAGCGATCAAGCCCTAACTGGGGTGCAAGAGTTGCTGATTCCAAAGCCTGTGTTCCTTTTCCTGCGAAGGGAGCCCGGCGTTTGCCTCTTGCGCGGCAGTGACGGAAGCAGGAATGTATTAGAGTGGAGGCGACAGAGATGTGCACACACAGCTCTGTTTCCTGCCGCATAAAATTGAGCTCCCGATTCAGCTCTTTGCGGCTTGACAGCCCCTCATGAGCACGGGACGTGTGTGAGAAGCAGGCCTAGAAGGGCTTTCTCGAGATGGAGCTCTGAGGAGGCGGCTCTGGGCCCCGCACCGATGTCCTTGGGCTGCCAGGTCACTGGTCAGGCCGGCCTCGGATGGCAGAGCTGCTCCCGCAGGAAAGCAGCAGCCAGCTCTGGCTGCACCCTCAGGCCTTCTGAGGGGGCCATACGTGGAGGGTCTGTCCTGAGCTCTTGTTTTGCTGCTGCGTCTCGAGAGGGCACTTGGGAGAGAAGGGATTTGGGGGCCAGACTCCCCAGCTTCAAGTGCGGCTCTGCGACTTGTAGAGCCCACAGGCAGGCCCTTCCTTCTCTGCCTCTCAGCTTCTTCTTCTGTAAGGGGAGCCCTCCTTCCAGCATGGGGGCGAGGACTGCGAGAAGCGAGGAAAGCTGCTCTCGCCACAGTATTCACGCGTAGAAGTGCTCAGGGAACATCGTGGAGGCTGGAAAGTCCGCGCGCGGGCTTGCACCTCGGTGGGTCTCTGCTTCTCACTGCTGTGTGGCTTTGGCTAGTTACTTGACTGCTCTGAGCTACAAGGTGCTATCAGACCGAGGAGCGGAGTAACGGTGCTGGCGGCTGCCAGCATCCGCCAGTCCATTTTCGGGGGCATTCCAGGGCTGCCGCGCACGGCTTCTTCTGGGAGAAGCTGGGTTTTGAGTATCTGCAGACTCTCGGCTGGCCTCACGTCCGGGGGCCGTGACCTCTGGCACCAGCCCTCCGAGGAGGGTCTCCGCCTCTGTGCAGTGGTGTTGGTGCGAAGATTTTAGTATTTTATTGCTTTTTTGCGAAGACTTTCTAAAACTGAGCAGAGACAAGGGCTGATCTGATGGGTGAAAAATGTGAGTCTCATAAACATGACGCAACAGAGTCAACGAAGGGAAAAAAAAAGATGAAATTATAAAAGACAGCCAGCACAGCAGATCTGTAACTGCGGCTGGGAGATGGTGGGGTTTGGTCACTGCCCGCCACTTGGTTATGGACGAAGAGAAACCTGGGAGAATACCTAGAAAAAGGCCAGGAACATGAGGTTGCAGTTGCAGCAGAATGAGCCTCTCTCCCAAGGCGGGAGCGATTATTCAACTTCACATGCACTCGCCGCAGAGGGCTGTGTACGCCTGGAGGGCTGGGACCCCAGCGCCTGGCACCTGCGGGCCTTCATAAATAAGGGCTCTCACTGCCACCCCTCCTGCCTCTGGTTGTCTTGGGTCTGAGTTTGTTTAGCGTAGACTGAAATCACCAGGACATTAGCCATCGCCTGTCTAATTTGGAAACGAGTAATGCTTTTCCTGATGTGTCCCCTCTGATGCTTCTGATGGACACCCCCACCCTGGCCTGGCCCGTGGAGGCAGCTCGCTGAGTGAACCTATGAGGCGTCAATGTATTTCTTTGGGAGACTGGACCTACTACTGGTTTTATGCTCTTTATGCAGTCACAGAATTAGTAAAATCTCTCACACGGGATGAGTGATTTATCCTTTAAGAACTCTCCATTCATTCATTCATTCATTCGTTCATGTATTCATGGACATTTCCTACTATGGCCTTGGAGGAGTTCTGGGACCCACAAGGAGACAGAAACTTGTGATCTGGGATTGCAGTTATAGGGCAATTATAACTTGAAAAGCTAAGGAGAGGACACCTTGGGAGCCACCGTGCCTGGCTAGAGGAGGTGGTGGTCATGGAGGGCTTCCTGGAGGAGGTGACACCTGAGGTGGGTTTCTGGTGGGAGATGGAAATAGGAATGAGGGAGGCATTGTGGATGAGAGAAATGGGGTTCAAAATGTTGGTGGGCATGAGTGAAGATGCAGGTCCGGTGTGTATGCATACGTGTGTATGTGTGTATGTACATGTATGTGGCATGTGTGTGTGGTGTGTGCACGTGTGTGTGGTACCTGGGCATGAAGCCAGTAAGGTTGAAGGACAGTCTTCACGCCAGGCTAGAGCTTGGACTTTATTCCGGGGACACCAAGCCCACCCAGAAGTCTCTTGCTTACCTGGCCTGGGGTGGGGCTGTATCCTCCCAGCTGGGTGCAGTACAGACCTCTGGGGTCTGCTCCTGGCTGGTTGTATGAGTCAGTTCTGTTTCCACTTCCTTGTGTGGTTTACTCCTCCCTCCCTCCCTTGCTCCCCCTCTCAGTGTTGAGACTTAGCTTTGGAGGCAGATGGACCTGGGTCATGTGGCAACTCTGTGACTACAAACCTCTTGTCTGTGATTCAGTTCCTTAATCTCCATAAACCTCCATCTCCTCGCTTATGAAATGGGGACAGCATTATATGTCACAGACACTTACAGGCAGTTCTAAGCACTTAACAAAAATTACTCATTGCATCTTTCAGTAACTCTACAAGGTTGATACTATCGTCCCATTTTACAGATGAGAAAACAGAGGCACAGAGAGGTGCAAAGCCTTTGACTGGTAAGCGGCAGGGTCAGAAAGCCCCTCCTAGGGTTGAGCTAAGCCGTGTGAGTCCTCGATGCCCTGCCTGACACAAGGGAGACACTTGTAAAGGACAACTGTCATTGTACAAGGGCTCCCAGAAAGTTGCAGAGCAGCGTCACCAAGGAAAGAGCTGTCCCCAGAGTGAAGCAAATCCCCTTCATCCAAGGGAGTCCTCAGAGGCCTCATTCAAAAGGACTCATTAACTCCAGACAATAGGAGATGACAGGTCAGGCTTTGATGAAAGAGACAGGAACGGTCATTGATTAGAAGCGGGACTCACTTCCCTCTTCTCCCTCTGATTGGTCGCCTTCTGAGGCCTCTTCTTCCCGTGTAATTAAAGCGCTAACTGAATTGTCCAGCCTATTTTTTTCATCAATCACCAGCACAGGGTGTGAGGGGAGGACATCAATAGCTGCAGATTTCTTCCTGCCCATCCACAGCCATAAATCCAGCAGGGCACTGGGGTTTCCAGCGTTGCTTTTGGATCCCTGAAGCCACAGGTCGCCCCACTTTTTTAATCACCCAGATAAGGTGTTGGCAATCAAGCCAGTGATTGCTCGGGAAAGGTGGACCGTTGTAAAACCGCACCATGAAAGCTGCCTGTAATGGGCCAGAGAAGGAAGTGGGTGGTGGATGGTGGAGGCGTGGACGCTGCTGGGAGTGGGGACAGAGGAGCAGAGTGTCACCTGCTTGTGTTCTGGAGTCAGCACACCTGGGTTGGGACCCAGACTGGCCACACTGTGGCCACCCAAACCCTGTGGCTGGGACGTGGCCAGTGGCGTGAGTCCTTCGTGGCTTTTGCCCAAGTTCAAGCCCAGGATTATGGCTCAGGTGTCAATGACCGCTCCTCAGAGGTCGGTGTTGGGTCCGACCCGACCCGCGCCCGCACCCCTGAGCCCCACACTGTGTGAGGGTGGGGTCTGACTTCTCAGAACCTCTGATTCGTGCTGAACGGTGGGGAGCCTGTCATGCAGCAGTGGGAAGGGGCGCTCTAAAGTCAGGGTCCCTGGACGGACGTGGGGATGGTTTTGCGGTCCTCTTCCCCAGGGGACATTTAGCCACTTTTGTTCGTCACAGCTTGGGAGACTGGCTCCTGGCCTCTGGTGAGTGGGGACCAAGGGTGCTGTTTCACACCCCAGAAGGCACCACGCACCCTCACAGCGAAGAGCCACCCGCCCGAAGTCCAGGGGACTGACTCGAGAAGCCCTGCTCCGCAGCCCCGCAGAGCAGCGGCCCAGAGCACACACACAAGCGCTCTGACCAGGGAAACACCGGCACCCCTGTGTCCACACAGCACAGATCGCAAGATCCAAGGCAGGGGAGCCCCCTAAGTGCCCGTCCACAGACGACGGAGAGAGGAACTGGGTCTAGACACTCAGGGATCCTGCGCGCGGCTCAGAGAGACCAGCGGTGCGTTTGCCGCAATCGGGCTGGGTCTGCAGGGATCTGTTAAGTGAAGTAAGTCAGAAAGAAAAAGAGAAACACAGATGGTTTCACTCCGATGTGGAATGTGATGCAATGAAACAAATAGACAGTAAACCCCAGGACAACCCACAGGACACAAGGCGAGGCTTCGGGGAGGGAGGGGCAGGGAGCGGGAAGAAGGTGGGGTGAGGGACCCCGAAATCTGGTGGCGCCTAAGGCGCGTGTGTAACACCGTAGACAGAGAAACGAGCTCAGGATCTTAAAGTGAGCCTGGCCGCGTGAACAAAATAAATAATAACACAATTATTATTAAAAACAAGCAAGCAAACAGAAGGGACCCTGCTCCACTGCCCTGAGCGTGTGCGTCCGGCTTGGTGAGGACCCGGCACAGCCGGGGAGGGCGAGAAGCCAGCGTCGGCCGCGGGTGGTCCATGCGAGACAGGGGATACGAACCCTGCACGGAACAGGGACCCACAAACCCTGAAATAAACGCCCGCTCAGCGGTGTGGACCGGAGAGGCAGTCGGAGGGGCTCGCACGGCAGGTCCGCAGCAGGGCGGGCAGGTCGCGGGCGGCGGTGGTGGCGAGGATTCGGTGGCACCGGCTCTTGGTCGCCTGTCCCCTGCCGCTCTGCCTCGCGGTGCTGAGCAAAGCCGTCTTTCAAATGGAAAGACCAATGGCCTTTGCCTTGAGGAGGAGGATGACGGATCTCGGGTCTGCAGGTGCTGGAGACCATTGGCTGCATCCTCAGAAGCCGCCTCCAACTTGAGCCGCCCTGGTGCTGGGACTGTTTTCGCGGAGAGAGGGTCGTTTCCTCCTTGTCTGTCCTGTCAGGGCTGTTACGTGTCCCTGACCCGGTTCACAGGCTGACGCCTGAACTGCTGGCCACAGGATGGAGTTCGGAGGGGAGCCTGGCCAGGTGGTCAGGTTTGGGCCAGGTCATGAGGGTGGGGCCTCCCGATGGGATTCATGACCTCCTGAGGCAGGAGAGACCAGAGCTCACGCCCCTGGGACCGTGGGCTCCCACTGGGATCCCCATCTGCCCAATCCCGATCTTGGCTTTCTCTGGGCCTTCCAGCCAGCAGAACTGGGAAGGACTGCTGTTTCGGCCCGAGATGATGCAGCAGGGCCTTCACACAGGGAGCTGGCTCTGCCCGCTCCTGCCTCGTACCCGCTCTTCCCCAAGGGAAAAGGGCCTTCCTGCAGTGGAGTGTGACGTCCGAGGCCCGCCTGTGCAGACATACCAGCTGTCCCTGCGCTGGCAGAGGCAAAGCTGGCTCCCAGCACCTCCTCCTCCCCAGCTGGCCACCCGACAGGCCGGCCCGAGCGAGCAGCGGGGAGGTCTGCGGTCACCCACCCTCTTGCCCGCCGTGGGTGGTGTCGATGTGGTGTGTGGGAGGGTCCAGTGTGCCCCTCAACCCTGGTGGCTCCGTAACCCACGTCAGCATGGTCTGTCCCCTCATGATGGGGACATGCGGAAAAATGTGCTGTTAGGCGATTTCACCACAGACCCAGCAGGTTAAGTGACTCGGTTGAACTGGACCTCTGTCCAGGTATGTGACCTGCTGTCACTGAAATGTAGCTCGTGGCTGTAGTTTTGAATTCACCTCTCACTTGTCCTGATTTTTTTTTTTTAAAGGAGAGGTGCAGGCAGGAATGAAGGTGAGCAGGCAGGCAGGAAGAGAGAGGAGGAAGAAGCACTTTATTTTATTTAGTTGTTCATTTCAGTTGTTCCCTTGGTCTCGGGATGTGAACATGGGTCCTTGGGATGTATGTGGACCCCACTGGCCAAAGGCGACGGTTTAACCTCTGCTCCACCAACAAGCTGTCACCATGGTTTCACCCCCACAGTCAGTATGGGGACCACTCATGGTCATCCTGGGCAAGCAGAGCGGCTCACATTCTGAGCTGCCAACGCCTGCCTTGGTGCTTCAACTCTCACGGTGATCACATGGCATTTCGCCGTCTATTTAGTGCCATGCTTTTTAAGTTCTGTTCTTTTTGTTGGTGATTTACAGTGTTTCATCTTTTTAATCCAGTTTTCTGTGTTGCAATGATTTGGCCTCTAGAAAGATGTTGGCTCTTCTGTGGGATGGAATCCTTGCCATCTGGCTGGCTGTTCCTCCAGACGGTGGTAGGAATTTGCTGGTGTGGAATCTGCAAGCGTAGAAGTCAGGAGGAAAAGCTGGGGTTCAAACCCCACTGGACACTTACTCCCGTCATTACAGCATGTCACTTAGCTCTTGTGACTTTTAGCTTGCTTCTTTTGGTGGACCACAGATAAGGAAAGAATGAGGCTGCCCAATCACAAAGCAGTGCCCCAGATATCCCAGTGTGATTTCTTCCCTGGGAAGCGTCAGAGACTGACATCCATTGAAAGCCCATTGAAAGCTAGGGTGACAGCACTCTCAGCCCTTGTTCATGCAGGAAACCATCGCTCCCCACACCCGGGCGTCGACATTTCATGGAAAAGGCAGGCCACTCTTCACTAGACACAGTTCAAGCTTCTGGATTTTAGTAGGGAAACGGGAACAAGAGTGGAAGTGTCCTCCTGTTTTCTGTGCCATGTGTCAGCTGTTGCCTTTGTTGAAAGGCACATTTCTATGAACAACCGTGATGGTTATTTGCGTGTCCACCTGGCGAGGCTCGGGTGCCCAGTTACTTAAGCAAACACGAATCTAGGTGTGCCGTGAAGGGGTTTTGTAGATGTGGTTACAATCAACTGACATGAAGATTGCCCTTGACATAAGAGTGGCCTCATTCAATCAGAGACCTTAAGAGCAAAACCTGTGATTTCAAAGAGGAAATTCTGCCTCCAGATGGTGACACGGAATTCCAGCCTGAGTCTGCCCTGTGCCCTTGGGGTTAGCCAGCTCCCACGACTGCGTGAGCCAGTTCTTGAAATCTGTCTCTCTGCGTCTCGTCATCTTGGTCTCTCTCTGTTTATCTGTCTGTCTGTCTATATATCTAGCATCCAGCTGTCCATCCATCCATCCATTCATCCATTTTCATCCATCTAAATTATCTGTCTGTCTGTGTCTGGTTGTCTATCTATCTGTCATGTAGTTGTCCATCCATCCACCCACCCATCATCCATCTATGCTTCTAATCTATCATCTAGCCATCCATCCATCCATCCATCCATCCATCATCTATTCATTAAGTAATCAGTCATCTCTGTTGGCTCTCGTCTTAGCCCATCTGGGCCGCTATAGTAAAATACCAGATATGGGGGTCTTATAAGCACCAGACATCCATGCCTCATGGTTCTGGTGCTGACAGACCCCAGATCTAGGTGTTGGCAGATCCAATACCTGGTTCACAGATGGTTTTGTCTGATGTGTCTGCAGTGGAACACGAGCTCTCTGGGGTCTCTGTTACAAGAAACTACTCCCCCTCCTGAGTGCTCCACTCTCATGACCCCATTACCTCCCCAAAGCCTCACCTCCTAACACTCTCACAATGAGTGCTAGGTTCGGCATAGAAATTTGGGGGCAGGAAAAAAATCTGGCGTCTATAGCAGTCCTGTCTCTGGAGAACCCTGACAGGTACACTGAGCGGTGAGCAAACCCCCTCGTGGCTCCAACCCATGGGTCCCATCTGCTGTCTCTGCCAGCTCCTGGACCCTTTGGGGGCACGATCCATGTGAGAAATGATGCAGGACAGAGACTCTCTCCAGAAGAAAGGTGCACTCGCGGACGTAATCTCATGTGCAAGCTTAGAGTCAGGACTCCCAACCAGACCCCGCTCCGGCTGCTCTCCTGAGCTCCAGACCTATTCAACATCTTCTCTTGGCTGATTTTCAGGAGCCTCACATCCAACAGGTCCCAACTAAACTCTTCCTTTTTTGCCTTCCTAGTTTCTCTTCTCAGGCTCCATTTGCCAAAGAATGGCACATCATCCTCCAGGAGAGAAATTTTGGGTCATCCTCACATTCCCCACCACCCCACCTCCCACCCCCCTCTCCACCTACATCCAAATTATCACCAAGACCTGTCAAATGACCACCATCCCCAGAGGCGAATTCCAGGCCACCCTGCTGTCCTGGCCTGGGTTACTGTCTCCAGCTTCTAATTGGGATCCTCGCTTCCTGCTCTGGTCACGCTCATTTTCTTCTTCACGCAGAAGCCAGAGTTAAATTTGAAAATGAAAACCTCATTGTTTCCATTGAGATCCAATTGACTTGTAACACTGTGTAGATTTAAGGTGCATCCCGCATTGACTCGATACATTTATATCTTGCAAAATGATGATTGCCAGAGCTAATATGCCACCTCATCATGTCAATAAAAATACACAGCGAATATTACATCAATCCATTTCTATTTATGTCTCCTGATCAAAAATACCTCCTTAGATGGCCCTCTGACAAGATGCTGTGTCTGGTGCTGTTTCTGTCAGCCCATGACTCATTCATTCCACAGCATGTATTGAGCACCACTGTGTACCTGTGCTCTGTGCTGGGTGCTGGGGACATGGAGGAGAGTGGCTTTGTTTTTTAGGTGCTTGAGCTCCCGTCTTGTGACCACCAGTCAGGTGGAGATGATTTCATCACCCCAGTGTGCCTCATGGAGTTACTCTGGTGGCTTACATGGTCCCCCTGCTCTTTCTTCCCCTTAACCTCCTGGTGAGCTGCTTTGCTTTCTTTTTTCTTTTTCTTTTTCTTTAAAGGAAAGGTGCAGGCAGGAACAAAGGCAAGGAGGCAGGCGGGCAGGGAGGAGATGAGGAAGAATTTGACTTAGTTGTTCATCTTGATTGCCGTCCCGGTGCGGGGTCCCGAACTCAGGTACTGGAATGTATGTGGACTACACCCGTTGAAAGCAGAAGACCTAATCAATACTCCACTAGGGCAGGTCTGGTGAACCCCTTTTCTTTCTCCAAAACCCAAATCAGACAGCACCCTCCATGGAGGTTTCCATATCTTTGATGAGAGTCACTCAACTCCATGGACGAATTTGCTAGAAGTCGGTGGAGAGGAAGGAAGGGCCAGGTCTGCTCTGGGGGGCGGGGGGGCGGGGGTCCTCAGGGAAGAATCGAAAGATGAGGCTCTTCCAGTTGGCAATGCTTTGCTGCTTCTATCTCGCTTGGCCACAAACAAAAGTAACATCCCCACACCTTCTTCATCCCCCTGCTGCGGAATTAGTCATATTTTAAACATTTAACAAACAACAAAAATTTCTCTGACCAAGTTAACTTCTTCGGGCATCTTTGAGGACTGGGTTCCGTCACTGTGCTGAGTACACAGCAGGTGTTCGGAAATACTTGTGGTGCTGAATGAGTAAGTATTATTAAAGTGATAATCCCAAACCAGCAATCTCAAGGTCTGCTTTTAAATATAGGTTTCTCTTAAGATCACAGGTTGTGTTCGACTCTAAGACTTAATTTTTATTTCCAGGAAGTCTTGAGTCTTGAAACATTGCCTATAAAGACAATTTGGGTTTTACATGATTGATTTGCTGACTAGTTTTAATGACCGTAACCAGATCCATGGTCCTCCGGTCAAGCTGGCCCCAAGGATAGAAGGAATTAGCCCTTGTTCATCTCGGAGACATTCGCCCAGAGAGAATTAAAGTGGGCAGGATCATTTTGGATAAAATATGTAATAATGATACATGGAAAGTTATGGGACATAAACACAAAGGAGCCAGGTGTATGCCATGCGGGGAAGAGAAAGGAAAAAGAGAAAGAGGAAAATCCGAGCTGGTGAATGGACGGCTAACCTGCCCTTGAATGCACCCTCTCCCTGACCCGACCACTGCCAACAGCTGCTGGTGCCAGGCATGAATCCCACAATTTCAGGACCACCTTGCCCTTTAAGACCCTATGTGCCAGGAATCGCTGTCTCCATGTTAAACAGGACATGGAAGCTCTGCATTGTCATGCAGCAACACCAAGGTCGCGCAGCTAGGAAGCAGCGGAGGCGGATTTCGAACCCTGGTCTTCCTGAGGTCAAACTGCTGCTTCGGCTCCCATTTCAGCCCAAGGATGGGGCACAGGCATATTTCCTGTGAGGGAACCCCAAGTACTGACTTCAAGATTAGGTGCAGCCATGGGCTGAGGACAATTCACTCCCTTTCAAGTCAAGGTCAGGGCTGGCCTGAGGCTCCAGGGAGGGCTGAGCTTTGTAGTTGGGGACACAGGATCACTTGGGAGACATTGTCTTGGTAGGATTTGCAGGTGAAATGCTCCAGCTCTGAGGACAAATCCTGGAGGAGAAATCCATCCACAGGTGTGTGCGGACAATCCTGACTCCCTGCCAACCTGTGCATCAGGTTTTAGAGACTATTTACCTCTTATTGGAAGGGTGCTGCTCTGCTCCGCAATTTCATTTTCCATTTGATCAAATGGCTTCTGTTTATCTTCTGTGCATCTCGCTTTGGCAAGTCTGGCTTGGTGCAGCCCCACACCTCCCATTATTCTCCACATTGTAGTGTCTTTTATGAGCTTTCATATTCCACCCTGGCCTCCTGGGGTGCTCATTCTCTCCCGAGCTCTGATCCTGCTCTGTCACGTGGATGTGGAGGAGTTGGCTTCCATTGCTGGCGTCCAGACCTGTCCTGTTAGCTCCCCTGAAACAGAGTGACCAGGGGGACCGCGTGTGAGGGTGGCCCCGGAGAGGGGGTTGAGTAAGTGGAGCTGTTTTCAGTGCTGACTCTGGGAGGTGCCAGACCAGCACCCTCAAGCCAGTGTTTTTTGTTTCCTTTCTGCCATGGAGCCCCTGAGGACAAAGAGAATGCTAAATTCTTAGTTGCAAGGGTAAAATAATGAATTCGAGACACTGCTTGCTTGGGAAGAATATTCGACAGCTATTGCTGTGTAACACGCCATCTCAAAGCTCAGTGACCTAAGAAAAACAAAAAATTATTTTTGCCCCTGATTCTGTGTGTTGGAAATTCATTTGGTGAGTGGGCTCTGCGAGGCAGTTTTCTACCCCCACTCGGCTCCCTCCTGGGGGAGCTGAACATCAGCTTGGTAATTTTTTCCAGGGTTGGCTTGCTGCTGGCTGCGGTCTCTGGGTTCTCTCCCACTCAGCCTCGGAAGGCCAGCCTGGGCTTGACCTCAGCGGGGAGGCCAGTGCCCGTGAGATGCAAAGCCTTTGAAGGGCTCAGCAGGCATGAGAATACTCCTCGCCAGGCCATTGCATCCCATTGTCCAGACCAGGCTAGAAGGCCATGTGGATGCAAATTGTGGGCAATAGGCTGCCTCTTTGAGGGAAGATCGCACTGAAAAGTCACCTTGGAAAGACGTGGAGGCAGGGAGACCATTGGTGAGAGCAGTCAGCGCATCGACCTCCTGTAACAGACACTCAAAGCTTTGCTGACCTTCGGGCGCCCAGGAGGTCCTTAATGATTGTTCATAATGAAACATCATGTAACCTGTATCACTTGAATCGCTACGTCATCCGGTTGCAGTGCAGAGTTGCATGGAGAGAAATTGCATTCAGGAGACAATTTAAGTGAAAAAATAGACTTTGATTCAGTCTTTAAAAATCATCTGTTCTCCCCTTTTTCACCCTGAATCTCTGTCTAAACTTCTGCAGTGACTCTAGAGAAAAGACCAAATCATGTCTCCTTTTCTCTGTTCCTTTCCTCCACTGACTTCCAGTCCAAACAACTTTCCTGTCTCCTTCCCACTCCTTGTCTCTGTCTCTGTCTTCTACTAGGGAATTGACGTCATTGTCTCTTTCTTCAGGCTTTCTTCCATGTTGCCCTTTTAACTGCACATCAAGTAGTGCTTAGGAACCACCTGCAAGAAAGAATTCACTCTGTTAAAGGTTGAAAGGGAGGGAGAAATGAAGAGGAAGGAGACTGCAGACATTTATAGCTTTATATATTTATACATTTCTGTCACAAAAACATTGTATTTAAAGACCCGTGCTCCACACTATTTCTCCAACTCTTTCCCTTTTCTTGTCTACAGATTCCTGAGAATCATCATCAGGCCTTGGGGGAACATTCCAGCAGCCAAGGAGGAGGGTGGGAAAAGATTGGGAAGTTCCATGATGCTGCCAGGCTCAGAGACTCCTTTTCTCCTCCCAGACTCCCATTCAGGCAGGAGCTCCCAGGCTGCTGAGCCCCAGAGACTTTCAGGGCAGACCATGGCATGTGGGAGATCAAACCATCCTTCCCCGACTCATCACCACTTACCTGCCATGCTCCTGCTTTGCATTAGTTTCTCCAACATTCCTTGTCTGCTGCATCTTGCCTTGTTTCTTCCCTCCCAGCTTGTCAGGCTGCTGAGACGCTCTCTGGGAATCACACCTCCAGAATGATGAGCATAAACACACAGTGGACGCTGACTCTGGGACCTGTGTGGGTCACATGGTGGGATCATCCTTCTCTGATGGCAGCCCGTGAGGGACATACTTCTCATGTCCTTCTGGATGAGGTGGGGCAAAGTGGGCTGCCCACGTTACTTAGACTAACCTGGGTTCCAACGTGGGCGGCCCGACTTTAAAGTCCGTGACACAGCTGTCACGCCAAGCTGTCTTCCCTCTTAGGGTGACTAAGTCACCCCCGTTTTCTGGAGGACTTTTCCTGGTTTTAAGACAGACATCCCTACATCCCAGGAATTCACTCAGTCCCCGGGGAAATGGGATAGTTTGTCATTCGACCCCAGGCTGGTCCTCTGGTGCCTCTGAGGACCCCTCTGCGCCTGCAGTGCTGATGGGAAAGCAGGGGTCCCGGGTCCTTCATGTCCTCTGCTTCCTCTCTGACTCCTGACACATGTATTGGTCTTGCTTCTTCCCTTGGGTGTCATCGACATCTAGATTGTTCCCATGTGGAAACGTACATGGCCTGGGTTTTTCCACCCTCACCCCTATAGCCAAGGCCTCCTGGGGGTCTCTGGGTGACGAAGAATCCCCCTTGTTTCTCAGAACCTTAGGGGACGTGTCCTAATGCTTCCTGGTAGCACCAGGGAGAGTGGCAATACTGTCTCTCCTCTGTGACACTTTTCCTACATCCCTTCCATCACCCCAAAGGGAAGAAGGAAAAATCCAAGGGATCCTCCTACCCCTCAGATCAGGATCTTTTCATTTGACATAGCCCTAGATTTTTCTTTCTTTCTTTTTTCATCATTTTATTGCAGGAGCTTTGTTTTACACATGAAAAAAAACTCATTTGTGTGGGTTTCCCTGTTCTCAGATACATGTCAACACGCCCCACCCACCACCACATCCCCAGGAGTTCTTCCCCGCCGTCCAGCATATATCCCTGGATTCTTAAAAGAGAAAGCCCTTGACAAGGATCATTAAAAAATACCCCGTTTAGATCCAAAGATGGCAAACCCTGAGTCACCAGAGAGAATGCTCAGGATGACACAGGCTCCCTCCAACATGCTGCCCAGGAAATAGGGAAAATCTGGGAGAGAAAAGCAAGGCGCCCCTGTCCCCAAGGGCAGACTGAGCCAGCGCCAAAGTTCAGTGGAGCGGGCTCAGCAGCAGTGCGGGCCAGGGCAGGTCTGCTGCCTTACTGACTTGGCCACCAAATGTGCCAGCCTCTCTGCTGTGGCCTCTCCACACTTGGGCTTTTGAAGACACTCAGCAGAGGCCAGGAGAAGTGGCCGCACGTGGTTTAATGGCCCCAGCAACTACTTTTCTGGATGCCACGTCTTTAACTCAGACACCTGGAGGGGTGGAGTGACATGCGTACGGGCTCTCAAGTGGCTGAAAGTTGAATATTAAAAGAGAGCCCTCAGTGCCGGAGGAAGATGTGCATTGGTGACATGCAAGCAGAGTCCAATCAATATTCACCCAGAAGCAAATCAGGAGTGAGCAGCTCTCCACCCAGCTGAGCGCCGGCCCCTCTCCCGGCGCACAGGGAGGAACAGTGTGCTGGGCTCTCTGTGCAGGGCCCCAGAGGATATCCAAAAGCTCCCCAAGGTTAACGCCAAAGTAAAAGGACCTCTGGCAAGTGTGATATTGTGAGAACTTCCATTAGATAAAGTTAATGGGATTTTAAAAATACTTCTAGGTCCCTATTAGGTCCATGCTGGGAAAAGAATGGAAAAAAATTCCGCAAAGATGCTTTTCAAAATTAATGGCAGATGATATTGGGGAGAAAGGGACCCCTACCGAGGAGAGCAATTTTGTTTCTGGAGATGGCCGTGGTGCTGGGTCTTCCACAGGTCGGTCGCTAGTGTGGCCAATGTTGAGAGCGGCCAGGAGGCTGCCGGGCACACCAGGTCTCATTGGAAATTTCTTCTTTTTCAGAATCTTGGCTTGTTTTCACCTGGCAGATTCTGTGGGCTGACGCAAGGGAGGGCAATATCACGTTCCTCTGCTTCTTGGACAGGAATCTGGAGGAGGGCGATGCTCTTTGCCCTCAACACGACCTCCCATCAGGAGTACTTGGAAAACGAAAAAGTCAGCCCTCGGCAATCCGTTCAGGTCCTCTGAGTCAGTATCTTCAGGCTGGAGGCCCAGAAATTGGTCTATACAATTTTTCCTATGTTATAATATCATCGTGCGTGTGTGTGACATAGTCTGTGTTACATTTCAATTTAGCTAAGACATTCCAGGTGTTTCTAGAACAGGAACCTATCTTTGGAGAAATGGGGCTAGTCCCCTGTACAAATCAGAGACCTGAGGACCAGGGAGGCCAAGGACTTGATCTGTTCACCCAGCCAAAGCCATGCCTGGAGGTGTGATATCTCAGTGCGGTGGTCGGGCCAGGCCACAACTCATGAAGCAGGTGTGGAAATCTCTGGCGAGGTTTTGGGCCACAAATTCACAATCCATGAAGGAGGTGACTTACTTGGCAGAAGCGTTACCACTTCTGAGAGTCGAGAAGGCCCCGAGAAGAGGTTGGACCCCTCCTCCGTGGAGTGTTCCCATGGGTGACAAGGTACAGTGTGGTTTGGAGAAGCTGATGTTTTGACGTGTAACATCAGTGAGCACGGACAAGTGGCAGGCACTTCCTGTCCCCTTGAATGTCACATCAACACCCAGAGGACTGGGGATTATTCCTATTTACAAATGAAGAGGCTCGTTAATACAAATTCTGCAAGACAGAGGCTCAGAGAGCTGCAAAACTTAAGCAAAGTCACTCAGTTAACATTTACCAAGATTCCAGCCCAGGTCTTTCTGGCTTCGGGCCCCTGATTCCTTTGTGTGTTTCTCTGGTACTTCTCCAAAGGCACCCATCACATCCAAAGAATTTCTGTGACTCTCCTCTAGTTTGGAAACCACCCCATTTGCCACGTTAAAGTAAATCCATGAGTATCTTTTTCAGGTGAAAATAGACACCAGAATCATGAAGACTCATATCACGTAAAACTTAATAAAACGTGCTTGCTTTTTTGTGTCGAGGAGGGAGGGCGTTACACCTGGAGCAGCTCTGGTGAATCTACAGGAACTTTAACGCCAGAGAATCCCAAGCTGCGTGGGTCTCAGTGAGGTGGGCATTGGTTCTAATGGGGTCTTCATGTTCTTGACATTTTCCTGAGTGTGCAGGTCAAGTCGGGGCCTTTGTAATCAGTTAATAAAAGACATGTGTGCACAGTCACATGGGAAATTTTTGAATATTATCAAATAACGATGCAGAGTATAATTAAGGTGGTGCTATTAAGCACTAATTAATTAAGCTGTCAGATTTTAATCAAGGAATTGATTGTTTCTGGATGGTGCTCTGATAGGTCTGCTTCTTTGCAAAGCTCTGGAACCCTGATTTGCAAAGATTAACACATTAAAGGGCCTTGCTCCAGCTCAGAGATGCAGCCAGCTTTCCTGGTTTCCAGAGGACACAGGTCCAGCAGCATTCTGATCACCTACAAGGCCAAAAGGCAAATGGGCATGGCCAGGTCCACCGGGTCTGGACTTAAAAGATCAGTTCCTCAGAGGTCAGCATTTAGAGTCAAAGGCATTTCTCGAGTATCTACTTTGTGCTTGAAAACACGTTGTCTTTATCCTCAAAAGAGCCAACTTTTAAATGGTGGCGGAGCCCACTGGACAGTGGGGAAGAACACTTGGTGATGTGGTGGAGGGCAGGGTGCGTGGACACATATCTAAGAAATGGGGAAGCTATATGTAAGAAATTATTTTAAGGTGTAGAATAATTACTATAATAAAAAATAAATTAAAAAAAAGAACCATCTTACAGAAGTGAAAACGGAGGCTTCGAGAAAGGACGGGACCCATGCAAGTTCTGATCATTGAGTCCGGACTTCCTGGGAGAGGTGAGGGGGAAGGTTGACAGGGGCGCCCTCGCCCTGGTTCTGCTCTCGGGACACAGTTGCACTCGGGTTACTTTTCGCCTCCCCACCACCTCTCAGCTCCAACTTCTCTGCGTACTGCACAGAAATGCTGGTTTTGAAATCAGATGGGTCAGGGTTTAAATCTGGCCAAGGACTTTCTGCTATCAGAGCTCCATCAAATTCTTGTCATTCTTCTGAACCTCAGTTTTCTCAACAGACAAATGGGAGCAAGGCCACCCCCATGCAGAGACTTGAGTGGCATGCAAGCTACATTGTGTCTGCAGGTGTCGCACAAACTTCCTCCAGCTCTTAATCCTCACAGGGACCCTGTAAGACTGGCTGCCCAAGAGGACTTGGTGCCACAGTGAAAATACTCAAGATCCATGCTGTCCGACAGGGCAGCCTCTCAGCACAATGTGGCCGAGGGACAGAATTTTAGATCTTCTTGAATGCTAAGTAATCAGCATCTAAACAGCTGCTGTTGACTGCTGGCTACTCTCTTTGACAGTTCAGTTCTAGCCAAGTCCGAGCTTTCAACTCATCAACAGACGTGGGCTCAGAGACGTCACCTGACTTGTCAATCATCCTATACTTTCTAAGGGAAGTGATTTGAACACAGGCAAGGTGACTCCTAACCCGGAGCCCAGGGCTATTGAAGCAAAGGTGGTGCATGTGTTCGTGGCTTGGTGTTGATGTTCTGGATCTCCTTCCTCCTCCCTCCCTCCTCCCTTCATCTCTCCTCCCTCCCTCCCTCCCTTCCTCCTTCCCTCCCTTCCTTCCTTCCTTTTTTCCCTAAAGAGGAAGAAAGGAAGCATAAGGAATGAAGGTAGCAGGAGGCAGGCAGGAAGCAAGTGAGAAGAGAAGATGCATTTTATTAATTTAGCTCATTTTTGTTTTAAGAGAAAGGTACGGGCTGGAATGAAGACCTGTAGGCAGGAGGAGAGAGAATCAACATTTTTATTTCGCTGTTCATGTTGGTCCCTGCGCCCCTACTCCAGGTCCTGAGTCCTGCGATGTGCATGGACTGTGCTCGACCAGAGGTGGTGGGTCCAACCGCTACTCTACCAGGGCACACCTAGTTCTTCATTTCCATTGTCCCTTCCCATCACAGACCCAGGTCCCTGGGCCGTGTGGACTGTATCCAGGCCTGGGCTTCCCCCTGCGCCAAAAGATCTCTCTCTTTTTTCTGCTCCCAGCCTGGCCTCACACCCAGCCCGAGGCTTCCCAGGGTGTGGGACTGGGGTGGGCGGGGTTCTGGGCTTCCTGATAATTGGTCTCTTTGGACGGGACGGGTGTCAGCAGAAGCCAAGCCACCTGACCACGTCCTGGTGCTGCTCCTGCTCTGACCTCGGCTGCTGCAGGGAGTCATCTGTTTACAGCAGGGGCCGTGGACTTGGCCGAGAATCATGACAGGGCCTGTGTTGTCTTCTTGGCCGGGCCACCCCGCTTTGGCTGTCCGTCTGTGGCGGAGGGCGCTGCGTGGAGCTTGGGATGGCTGTGTGACAATGTCACGTGGAGTCCGTGACAAATGAGCTCAGGCACCCCCATTCGGTAGGCGCCGTCACTGCCCTTTGGGAGCGGAGACAGCAGCTCTCGGAAGCTGGGTCTCAGACTTGAGAGGTGGCAGGACACGGAGGGGTGAAGGGACCAGACGGGTGTGCTCTGCCCTGTGTCAGGCTTCCCTTGGTTTTCCTCCTCTTCACGCTTTATCCTGGCCGTCTCTCCCTGGCCCATCGGGTCTCTCAGGGGATGAGCCTTCAACCCACGGGGGCAGAAGGGACCCCAGGAAAACGGGGTTTGGCTGACTTTGGCCCAGGCAGCTGTGAGCAGGAGGGAGACGGCAGATGGGGAGGAAAGGGCAACATCAGAGAAAGTCATGATTACAAAAATCATGATAATAAAGCAGGCGCCCCATGCCCTCTCCCTGCGACCCCTGTGCCCCCATGCCTGACCCATGTCCTCCCCCAGAGCCGTCTGGAGTGACGGCATCTGTCACCTCGGAGGACTCCGTATCAAAGGACGGCTGTCATGTGGGGGGCTAAGGGAAACAGTTCGCCAATAGCGAAGGAAGGGCATGTGTTTGCTTTATACTTTGTTTCTTTTATGGAGCCCTAGGAATGTTGAGATTTGCACCTGTCAGGATTCCTCAAGGATTCCTGTGAGCTCTGCCATCTTCTGGAAGTGGTGGGTGGGTGGTCAGGGTCAGGTTGTGAGCCTGTGTCCTCCTTGGACAGTTTGGGGGTGCTCTGGTGACCCCCACAAGCCTTGGCACTGGGGCAAGTCTGTGGCTCATGTCCTCTGGGGCCTGTGCTCTTCTCCTGCAAGGAAACTCTTCCCCAAGAAAACCAGACGAGCTTCTGTCTGTTGAGGGTGGTGTCCCTGCCGTTTCAGAGCCGGGTGTGGTTTCTGAGATTTTGAGGTGGTGGGCGAGGGTGGAGTTCTTGGGGCTCTGCTGTGTCCTCGCTGGAGAGCCCTGCCCAGGTTGCTGACCCTCTCTGAGACCCACACCTGATCCCACGCAAGGGAGAGCCCTGCGAAGGGTTCCTGCACGTTGTATTGTGTCTCCCAAAGACACAGTTGAAGTCCTAAGCCCCGGGACCTGTGAACGTGACCTTGTTTGGAAATGGGGTCATTGCAGGTGTAAATAAGATGCGGCCATCCTGGAGTAGATGGGCCTTCCATCCAATGGTGGGTGTCCTCGTAAGAGGGGAAGACAGGCGCCACCCCCCAGAGCAGCGGTTAGGCCAGTCACCTCCGAAGGAGCGTGGACCACACCCCCCTGGGTTCGAGTCCCGATCCCCTGGAAACACCAGTGGAAACACTAAATACAAACAAAATAACGATGCTGCTTCCTGCCTGCCTGTCGACTCACCTTCATTCCTGCCTGCACGTTTCCTTAAAAAAAAAAAATGAAAAAAGGCAATGTGTGAAGATAGAGGTGAAGACTGGTCTGCGTCACAGGCCAAGGGTGCCCAGGGGCCAGAAGCTGCAAGAAACAGGGAGGACCCTTCTTAGAGGCTTCGCAGAGCCTGTGGTCTGAAACACTGCGACTTCTTTTTTTTTTTTTTCAGGAAAAGTGCAGCAGGAATGAAGGCGAGCAGGCAGGAAGAGAGGGAGGAAGAAGCATGTTTTATCTTAGTAGTTTCCCCTGGGCCCTGGGACAGAAACCGGGGTCCTGGGGGGGTGTGGTCTGCACCGGGGGAGGCAGCGGACTAGCCGCTCGCCCACCCGGGTGCCAGCCCCGCGGTGTCTGACCTCCGGCTGCTAGGACGGTGGGAGAAGACACCGGTCGTTGGGAGCCTCCTGCTTCGGGGCGCTTTCTGATGGCAGCCCCATGAGTCTACTGGAGGACAACCTCAGGAGGCCAGGGCTCCATCAGAGCCCGGCGTCAGGCGTGTGTGGTCCTGCGCCCCCACAGTTGTGGGGCTCCTGTACCCGCAAGGGGGAGAGGCGGGAGGGTGTTTGAACCACACTCACCAGAGCCAGGCTGCCCGCCCTGTCCCGGGGCCATTCTTTCTTTATCTTTATCTGAGGTAACTCGGCTTCGCAAAACAACATAAACCCACCTGTGCAGGCTCCCCTTCCCTCAGATTTATGTCAACCCCGCTGCCCTCCGCGCGTGTCCTGCACCAGTGTCCAGTGGGCCCTGCCCCTCTCCCCACTGGGCACCTCCAGTCGTCTGGTCTCCGTCTTTCTTCGTTTGACTTATTGCACTTGGCGTCGTCCCCTCTAGATCATCCCTGTTGTCATAAATGACAGGGTGTCATTTCTTCTAAGGGCGGCTCGTGTCCCAGGTGCATATAGGCCATGTCTTCTCTCTCTGCTCATCTGTCGCCGGGCACTTAGGTAGTTTCTGATTCTTGGTTATTGTAAATAATGCCGCAGTAAACATGGGGATGCATTTATCTCTGCGAATTAGTGTTCTTGTATCTGTTGGGTAAATATCCAGCTCCATCATTAACCAGCGCTGTGACTTTGGGCAGGTGGTGGGAGCCTTCTATTCTTGGGGCTGAGAAAGGGGTAAGGCAGCTCTGACATCCAAGAGCCAGGGCAGCAGGGGCCCATCTGAATGGCTGAATCTGATGATGATGGTGATGATGGCGGTGATGATGATGGTGTGGTGATGGTGACAGTGATGGTGATGAAGATGGTGATGATGATGAGGCTCTCTCCCTCTTTCCCTGTCACATCTGCCAGAACCTGGGCCTCGAAGGCACTTCAGGGTTAGTAGCAGACATTGGGAAGTGTTTGTGGAAAGGAAGACTGTGCCACGGAAGTGATATCAGTAGCCACATTTCGTAGGGGTGGCTGCAGAAATCGGAGCAAAAATTTCAAGCTTCAACAAACTTCTGAAGCCTGAATAAACAAATCATCCTGCCACTGAGAAAATCCCCTTACAGAGCAGGGCCGAGGTGTGTACAGTCTGCTTTTGTGAGCGGCTTTGAGCCAGGTCCAGCATTCCTGTTAAGCCTCTTATTTGAACTCTGCCGAGTTAATCAGTGGCTTTCCGCAGGCTGGTTGAGAAGGATTCTGAGGCCGTGTCCAAGTGCAGAGGAAAGAGAGGCGTGACCCGTCGTGGTTGCCTGCAAGGGCACCGGCTGCAGGTCCATGTTTTCTCTGCACCTGTGAGACTCCAGGCAAAGATCCGCCAAGACCCAGCACCCAGCTGGCACTACAAGAATGGGCGAGGGGCAAGGCCGCTTTTGTGCTGACACTGACGGAACACACAGGGACAATTCGTGGTGCCCATGATGGAGCAAGGGAGCAAGGGAACAGCTGGGTCTCAGGGTTGAGCTCACCGGGCTTGTGACTTAGGCGACCTTGGGAAGACGTGCTGATCCACTTCACCCTCAGTTCCTCATCTGGAGAGACAGGATGTTTTTGGGAGGATTGACTCCCTGCATGAAAACGAAGCGGGGAGGCTGTTTGCTGGTCTTTTATGAAAGACCGTTTCTTTCTCCTCTTCCATTTGAAATCGCAAATGTCTTGCCGGACTCACAGCCAAGTCGACATCATAAACCCTGAAAATCCTGTGACTGATTTCCAAGCAGCAGTAAAACTCGACATCATTCACAAGACTTCTCGCTCCACTTAAAATTTTCCCTGCGTTATTATTTCCTTTTGCAACTAGAAAAAGAATAAAGCGGGGAAAGTGCTGCTTACCCCTTGTCTGCAGATAAACACCCCTAAGTGGGCTCATTAGAATCCTCAGAGAAAAGAGGCTCCAGAGAATCGCTGACGCAGCGTCTCGTGTTGCTATGATACATGCAGGCGTGTTACGTAACTCAGACCCTGGCGTCTGGAAGCTGAGTGCGGAGGGACCCGGTCCCTGCCCGCCTTGTGGGAGATGCATGCACCCTGCGTGCTACGTCACCGTTTGTTGCTTTTCCTTGGTGGCTAATGAGGCTGTGTTCATGCCTAACAACCCAACTCGCTTCCACTTGGGGTGCAAATTGGAGCCTGTGTTCACGCTTTCTGTGTCTTTAGACACATCGCTACACCAGGACCTTCTCCTGGGCTGATCGGATCCGGGGTTCCAATAGCTGTGTCTCACGGGGGTCTTGTTACAACTCGGACTCTGAGTGGGTGGGTCAGGGCTGGGCCTGAGACCCTGCATGTATCGCGAGAGGAAGCAAGAGGAGGAAGAGATTTCTTTACCTACTTAGTTGTTCATTTTGGTTTTTCAGTCCGGCCCGGTCTTGAACCCAGGTCCTTGGACTCTATGTGCTTATCACACCAGCATCTTAGCTGCCTGAGCCCCAAGGGCGCGGCTGACCTGCGTGCATGTGTATAAACATTCTTTTGTTTTTTAAAGGAAAGGTTCAGGCAGGAATGAAGTCGCGTAGGCAGGGAGGCGAGAAGGGAGAGGAGGAAGAAGCATTTATTTTATTGAGTTGTTCATCTTGGTTGTTCCCCCGCCCCTGGTGTCAAGCCTGGGTCCTTGGGAGGTGTGTGGACCGCACCAGTGGCCTTATTCACTGCCACCCGCCCCACCCCGCCGATGCGCCCGACCCTGCATATTTAACGAGCAGGTGCCTGGTGATGTGGATGCTCCTGACCCCTCCCAAGCAGCCAGCTTGGAAGGCGCACCTGGCACCCTGGATGTGGAGCGCTGTGCCACTGTGAGGCCCTCTACGAGAACGTGGCCGGGACCGGTCCTCAGCTGCTGGCCGGGTCACGCGTACTGACTCAGCACCGCGGAGGTTGCTGGCTGGGTACGGGGGCTCACTCCTCCGCGTGGTGATGGAGACAGAGAGGAAAGGTGTGTGAATCCGGGCTCTGTGGTGCCACGGTTGTGATCATAACCAAGTCAGTTCACCTGCTTCGGCCTCAGTTTCCCCATTTGTGAGTGGGATGATGTCACCATCACAGGCGGGCTGGGCGGGCAAGGTGCTGGTCCAGTCTGGCAGTGATAGATGCGCACTAGTCACGGGTGGACAATCCCACCCTGGGTGGGTCAGCTTTCTAAGGTTAGGGATCAAGGGTGGGGGCAGCAATGTCCTGAGGGCAGCCTCCACCTCCATGATCTTGACCAGGGGTGGGGGGGTGGGGAGACCTGTCTCTCCAGGGACTTGGAAGCCATTCTCTGGCCCCCCGCTCCACAGCCCGCAGTCAGCAGAAGGGGCTACGGTAGGTGTGAGCCCTGCTCGCGGTCCCTGTTCCCAAGTCCTGCCAGCTGTCAGCAGGTGGCCCTCCCATGAGGACTGGCAAGCTCACCCCCAGGGCAGAGCCTTCAAGAGGGGACAGCATGGCTTCCTGTATCAGGCAGACCAGGGCTCACATTATCCAAGGCCTCAGTCTTCTCATCTGCAAAATGGGGCTACTCCTGCCTGTTTGCAGAGTTACGTGAGAATCAGAGAGAATAATGGTGATGATCATAGCAGCCAGCCCTGTGTGCCTGGCATGAGGCTTGGTGCTTTGCAAGAACCAGCTGAGACCTCACAACCCCTGGAGGCACCAGTCTTTTTAACTTGACAACTTGCAAGGGAGGAAACTGAGGCCTAGAGGGACTAAGTGACAGCTCCGGGACAACCAGCTGGCAAGGAGCCCAGGACGCAGCCTAAGTCCAGAGCTCCCAGGATTGGACTCTGCTGCTTCTCAGTTTCCCCGGAACCTGACTGGGGAGCAGCAGACAGGGAGGGATGGTACCTCTGCTGGATGGGGACAAACATGCACAAAGGGATCCCCCTGTGATGACTTCATGAATCTTCAACTTCTTGCACAATTTCTTTAATACTTAAAAAAAACCCCAAACATCGTGGTTGTGTGATCAGAAGCAAGCCTGTTCACCTGTCTCGGCCTCAGTTTCCCCATCTGTTCAATGGGCATGACGTCTTCATCATGGGACAGGCTGAGCGGGGTAGGTAACAAGATGGATGCAAAGTATGGACCCAGCACGTCCCACTGAGACTGTGCTCATTGTAGGCCAATGCTCCCCGAATGCCCCGTCCCCTCCAAATGACACACGTTCCCTGCCTGTGGCTAGAAGACGTTTGGAGGCTAGTGAGGGGCTTGGCAGGGGCAAGTGTTCTTAGTAGCTGGGCGGCAAGGTGTCTCTAGCTCCGATGGTATCCTGTGTTGTCAGCAGGAACAGCTTCTGGGGTCTATGGGTCTTTCTAGAAAGAAAGAGAAGAAGCCTGGAGATCAGGTTGTGGACGATGCAGGAGGACAGCCGTCGCGGCAAGCAGCTCACTCTGCAGCACAGAGGCCGTGGCTGCAGGGTCCCCAGCTCCCTGTGCTCTGGAGGTCCAGCGGGCCCCGGGGCTCCTCCCAGCTCCCTGCTGACCGCCTGTGTGAGCCTCTGCTCAAATCTGGCCTCAGACTCGCCCTGGGGCAGCCCTGGCAGAGAACAAACCTCATCCACGCCTCTGGGATTCGGTCGAGTTACTTCAGGCTCCTTTGTGGAGCAGCAGGGGTGGAGGGAGGAAGACTGTGGCTCGGAGACAGACTCTGACTGGCTCAGCACTTTCTGGCCTCAGTCGTCTCCTCTTCAGTTGGGACCAGCAGCCGTGAATCAGAGAGGCTGGTGGTGGAGGGCAGGGCCTCCCTGAATCTGGGTTTAGATCGTGGCTTGGCCGCTTCGGAGCTGTGCTGCCTGGGAGAAATGACTTCGTCTCTCTGGTCCTCAGACAGCTTTTCTGTCAAAAGGAGCATCGTGATGGTACCTGGCCCGCAGAGGGTTATTTGACCTGCCGATCAAAACAGAATAATGCTTGGGAAACGCTTGCTCTTTTTATTCATGGTCTTGTTTATTTATTCCTTTCAGGTGACGTGCTGGTGAGGCAAAAACAGAAGGAATAAGAATTGAACAGGCATTTCGAGAATTGTTGGGAGACTCCCTTGTGCCCTTGCGCCTAAGGTAGCCCTTAGCGTGAGTTTATTTTCTTTTATTGTCACGTGTTGCTGCTTTAATAGAAGCGCGTTAAGGCAGCTGTTACCCATATGCTGAGTGACAAAGAAATACCTGTTCAAAGAGGAAGGTAAAGAATGTGAAGAGTGAGCTAACAAATTTCTTTTTCCAGAAAGGCATTCGATAAAAACAGTCACATGGAAAATACAGGCTAACAGCTGCAACGACGGAAATGAAAACTTCAGGGGGTGGCCTCACCGTTGTGTCTTACGTGGCAGAAACTGTGAGTTGGAAGATAAGTTATTAATCGCTCTGCATTTAAGAATGGTTTTAAAAGACTAAATTAACAGTAAGGATGTGTGGGATGCTTTCACGCAGAGCCACATACATGGCAGGAGTGGAGAGAGAAAAAGGTGTCAGAATTAATTGAATAAATATGGGCTGAAATCCCCACACTTAGTGAGAAACTTCAGCCTTCTGAGCCCTCAGCTCCACACGTTGGTGTAGAATTAGTAGCAATTTTTGCCCCACACGGTGTCTGGGGAAAGCCCTGTGTGCAGACCCCTGTCCCAACTCAGCCTTTGACTGGGGTTGGGACACTGGGAACCCTCTTTTCTGACATCGTCACTGGGCTCCTTGTCTTGACATTGACCACATTTTGTCTTCTGGTCACTGTTCCCCTTCTCTGCTCTTTCAAACCAGCTTCTAGTGATGAAGTCTCATGAGTTCAGACAAGATCCTTCCCCTGAGCCAGTCTCACCTGCCGACAAACTGGCACTAACAAGAAAGAGCAAACCCTTACAAAGCTGTACTGTGTGTCAGGCGGTTGTTCTAAGCGCTTTATAAATGTTCATTCGCTCAATGTTTTGGTGTTTCCTGAAATGCATATTCATGGGGTACAGATTATTATGCCTGCTTTAAAAACGAGGAAACACGACGTTCTGTTGCTGGCCAACGTTATTGATATTCAGTGGTGGCATCTGATTGGCTGAACTACTCCATTCCTGACAGCTTTTCAGGATCTTGGGCTGGGCTCTTGGCCTTGATTTCTAAGTCTACCCTCCTAGCTACTGGCTACCAGCCTATGCTGCCCATAAGATTGCAGCCCTAAGAGAAACCTGCCTCAGCTCAACTCAGCTCAGCTCAGCTTAACAGCTCAGCTCAGCTCAACTCAGTTCCTCTCATCTCAACTCAATTCAGTTTAACTCGTTAGCCCTACTCTACTCAGCCCTGCTCAGCTCAAGTCAGCAACTCAGCTCAGCTCCACTCAGCTCAGTTCATCTCATCTCACAACTCAATTCAATTTAACTCAACTCGTTCTAGTCAAGAAACATCTGTGCTCAGGGAATCTTAGGCCAGATGTGAGAGACTGCAGTAAATGATACACAATTTGGAAGTTCCATTGGTCTGATGGGACTCTTACCCCCGTTATCCACATACAATTAGGCCCAAACATTTGTGTACACAGCACCGTGCAGCTGGGAAATCCTTCTAAATATGTGGTTTATTTATAACATGTTTTCTCAGCCACGCCAGCATGGAAGTAAAGAAAGGAAGATTATACAGTGAATAATTATAATGTCATGTATAGTCCGCCCTCCGTAGCCGTGGGCCCTGTGTTCATAGATGAAAAATAGTGGTAGCAGGTAGGCCTACTCCTGTCCTGAAGGCGTACAGACGCTTTCTTGTCACCATTCCCCAAGCAACACAGTCCAGCAACGATTTGCACAGCATTTACATTGTATTAGGAATTATAGTCATCTGGAGATGATTTCAAGTAGATGGGAGGCATGTGTGAGTTCTATGCAAATGCTATGCCACTGAGATAAGGGACTTGAGTGTGTGTGGATTTGGGTGGAGCCGAGGTAGGGGACTCAGTCCCCTGTGGACACCGAGGAGGGATGTCTGTGTTATTGGTGGGTCAGTTACTGCTATGAACTTGGGCTCAGGGTAAGATGATGAACGGCAGTCCCTCATTTAACGCGGTCACTTGGGGAGTGGGATGGTTCTGGGGTGGGTGAAGTACCTGAGGTGTGGCTGGGCGAGGTGAATTTTCCAAGTCACAAAGCTGGTGTGAGGCAGAGGCTGTGTCTTCCACAGGCTGTGTCTCCGCAGCTCCACCTGCCTCCATGGGCTTTCCACCCTCAAGGGAAACCAGTTTCTCTGTCTCCTCCAGAAACTGGGACTCAGAGGGACCAGGAATGACCAGAGACATGTCCTTCCATTACCCGTGAGCCAAGAGCTGAAGGAGCCGTCACCCCATGCCACGTGGACACAGGGTTCCTGCCGCAGGGGAAGCAGGTTGTGGGGAGACAGCTTTGCTCGTAGGAGCCTGGGAGGGTCTCACTCCTTCCCCAGACGTGGTTCTTGCTGAGCCATCTCCCGCCACCCTTCATCCTCTCCGATGGCTGGCTGAGAGTCTGGGCTGGAAGGGGTGTTGCAGTCCATCGCCCACAGGCTCTTGCTCTCAGATGTGGAGGCCGCCGATGGAAACCCTCCTAGCCGGGCAGATGCGAGAGCAGAGCCCACGCCTCCACACTGCGTTTGCCGGAGTTAATTAAGTCAAAGGCTTGAGGAGGAGAGAGCGCTGAGATTTGGCTTTTACAAATGAACATCAATCACATTATCGATCCTTTCTTCTTTTTTCCCCTCTGTGTCTTTTGGGTCCCTGGACTGTGCTTGCTGCAGACTTCACAGGCGATAACAACATGTTCATGAAGATGCTCACGCAGCCTGGACAGAGCAACTCACTGTGGACTGAGCGGATCCGCCGGGCCAGACTGGAAGTGGTGCATGGCTGACTTTGGGCTCCTCCAACCAGACAGAAGGAGATGGCTTCTGCTGGGACCAGTGCTCCAGGGCTCGCTCGTGATTTTTCTTTCGTCTGGTCCCAGAGTTCATTTTCTCACTTGCTGTGAGTTGTTTGCTCTGGGAGGAGGCTGGGCTCTGTGGAAGAGGGACTTGAATGTCAGGTTAGAATCCCTTGCGCGCCAGTGTCTAACCGTATGATCTTGACCTCAGCTCTTAGCCTCTCCAAGTGTCGCTTTCCTCATTCATTAAATTGGGATAATAGTGGGCGACACACTGGAGTTCAGAAGGGTCGCACAAGCATATATGTGTTTGCGTTGCTCAATAGTTGGTAAATGATTATTGATAAGATTTTGGGGAGGGCGTCTGAGCAGCTATAGAGCAGGCCTTACTATTGGTGACTTTTAGTGCATTACCTTTCCGCTCTCGAGGTTCCATGCACCTGTCCCCGGCAGGTTGCTCATCAGCCTGGTGGAATGTCACACCCCACAGCGCTTGGACAGGAGTCCTGTTTACCAGTGAGCAGGCCTGCAGTGAACCAGGGGTACAAAGCAGATGCTGCAGACATTCACTTGTGTGGCCTGGGTTTTCCTGGGGGCTCATTGCAGCCTGGAGGTGGGAACTCTGCCTCCTGCCATGCCAAGAGGTTAGCGTTCCTTTAGCTCTCGTCTTGTGGGTGATGAGCGGTCCTCTCTCTGGTCAGCCCGACAGTCTTCTCCTCGTTTCTCTTTTTGCACACAGCTTCTCTGCTCATGCACAGAAGTCAGTGATCTGTAGAGAGCGTGTGGCTGAAAGCATCGACCATGGGCCGAGGCAGCCCTGAGTGTGTGCCCAGATCTGCAGCCCGTCTGTGTAATCTCAGTTACTATGTGAACTCTCAGAGCCCATTTTCTCAGTGATAAAATAAGGCACAAGAGTCCCACTTCCCCAGGGCACTGTCCTGAGGAATAAATGAAATGCATGTCCGACAAGTGCTGAGCGCCTACATGTCTGCTGTTATGATGTCTTCTTTTTAAAACAAGAAATTCGATTTCCTGCTGTTCCTTAGCCCACCCTGCTAAAATCTTCTGAGTCGGAACATGAAGTGATAACTGAAAAAAATTCAGAATGAAATGCCTCCCTCTCCATCTGCCTTGGGCGCCGGAGCAAGCAGGACCCACTCTGCTGTCGAACACAGGGGTTTTGAGGCCAGTGCTTCCAGGTGAGCCCCCAGCGTGCGACACTGGCAAAGGGTAGATGTCAACGTCTTTGGCTGGGATCCTCTTAGGGTCTGGCCTCCACCTGCCTTGGGCACGCAGGGTGATGATGACATGGAGCGACGGACCACCCTCATCTTTCCCATGACTTTCCTGGCTTTCCCCCACAGAGAGGACATCAGGTACATTGTTCTTGTTAAGCGATCGCTTTTCTTTTGACAGCACGGCCCCTCCCCACCCCGCCATCCCCATGGGGTGAGCTTGGGGTTGAGCCCTCTCTCCAGCACATGGGGTGGCGGTCCCAGTGGGCCATCCATTCCTGCAGGAGCAGAAAAGGGGAAGGCGGAAAGAGCAGAAGGGGTGGTATCTCAGTGGGTACCCCTGCCCGCTGTTTTCACATCATGGGCCAGAGTGCAGTCACGTGGCCACCCAAGGGGCATTTTGGAAATGCAGTCTTGCAGCTGAGTGCTGGATGAGGTTCTCATATAGGCACATAAATAAGGGGACTCTAGTAGGTGCTTGCCTTTCTGCCACTGTCCCCATGAGTTTTCCCCCTTGACCCTCAGGCAGCCAGGAAGGTGGCAAAAGTCGGGGTGATAGCTTTCAGTCATTAGGGAGCAAAGCACGGAACCTCAGGCCTGGTTCCTTTTCTAACCCTCTTGAAGCCTGGACATCAGCGGCGGCCTGGGACAATCCCCCTAGAGTGGGCGTCTGTCCCTAGATTCCTGACTTTACCCCATGAAGTCTCGGTGCCGAATGGGGGGTCGAATGGGGCCTCCCAGCCCTCTCCCCCCGGGACCCGATGGGAGTGCCTGGTCTACACCGGCCCCCGCCCGCACGTCCTCGTTGTCCGCAAGCTTCTTGCCACGGTCTTCGCCTCCTGCTCATAAATGTTTAAAAACATTCACCTGGCGCACAGTGGGATCATCGACACTCTCATTTCCGAAATGAAAAGCAGCTCATGCATTATTCAAGAAAAATATTGTATTATTGAACAAAGGATGGGTCTGCTCATCCCTTATTAGGGATTCTGGTCTCCGCTACCTTATTAGTAGATGTGTCTGTGAGGGTTTTACTGATGGGCCTTGTAAACAAAGGCCCAGATCAAATACCAGTGTGCTTGGGTGGCAGGATTAAGGGATTATCAGAAGGGCATCGGATTCCAGTCTGGGAGATCATCCAGGGCAGCCAGCCAGTGTCGGGCTCCTCCTGCCCAGTCCACCGTCATCCCAGACGTGAACTCCTCCAGCAATGGGCAGCTCACTACTGTGGAGTTGGTGAGGAGATGCATCTTGCATGAGCCGAAATCTTTCCCTGTGTCAACTAGCCATTGAACTTTGTTTCCATGGGACAATTTTGATTCCTTTTCTCCGCCCTTCCGGTGGGTGTGAAAGAGACTATGGCCACAATCCATTTAGGTCACTTCTTTGAAAGGCTACGTATCCCCTTGTTCTTTAGAGCAAAAGAGTGACATTCACTTGGACCTATGTTTTTATTTAAGAACCTCTTCATTACATTCTAGGACCTTAGATAAGCATGTTTATGACTTATACTGCTTTGCACATGAGTGGAGAATTTATAGAACATTTAACGGGCAGGGTTCAGAATTCTGGATCACCCATATCTCCAGCTCTGTCTTCCATCACTCTCCTTCTCACCCTCCTTGGCCTTGTGGCCCTCCAACATACCTTGTTCCTCCCTGCCCCAGGGCCTTTGCACCTGCCATTGTAGTGCCTGGAGCATTTTTCCAAGATCTCTTACTGCCTGCCTCTCACTCACTATTCAACTTCCAAGTGAAATGACATATGCTCAGAGAAGATTTTTGACTGTTATCTATTGAGGCTCTCAATTCTACTTCTACTCCACCAGCGTTTATCCTATTACCCTGCTGTGTTTTTCTGTAGCCCTTTGTCTTAAATCAGTCAGTTGAACAAATATTCTCTGAGCCCCTACTAGGGGCCAGCAATTGTTCAAGAAACTTGAGCTACATTGGTGAACAAAATAATGAGTCTTGTCTTCAGGGAGCTTATATTCTTATAGGAGGACAGCAAGTATAAATACACATATGGCTAGATAATCTGCTATGTGAGAAGGAGGTCAGAGCCGTGGAGAAATAAGGAGGGGATAGAGCGTGACTGTGGGGTGCAGGGGGGTTACCTATGAAATAGGGTGGCTGGGATTTTCTCAACATTGATCGCCTTCTGGAAAGAGGAGGAAGTGCCGAAGTTCAAGAGCTTGAAAGGATTATAGAAGACGATTTAATCCAGAGGCACCATTCCCCAAAGAGGGCTGTCTGGGGTCTTCGGGAAGACATGCAGAGGGGAAGACATATTGGTAATAGCATTGCTCATTCAGTCACCAGCAAATATGCATTTGAGATTTGAGTGAGGACCATTTCAAGAAACGAAGTCACCTTTTGAAGGTGTTTACATGTTTTAAATTGCCCCACCCTGCCCCTCAGGATGCTGTGCCATGAAGGCCAGGGTCTTTCTCTCTGCACCCAGGGCCTGACACGTTGTAGGCATGCCAGGCTTTTGTTGAATGACTGTCAAGTGTCTGTGTGACAAAAGACGGTAGTAGATGTTTTTGTCCAAAGTATCCTGTCAAATTCACACAGCTGTCACCTCTGTTTTCCCCTGTGAGCATTCCATTTATTTATTTAAAGAAGGCAGCCAGACAGCAGGCAGCAAGGAAAAGAGCGAGGAAGACACATCTTTTATTTAGTTGTTCATTTCAGCGTTGTCCGTTTATCCACCAGCAAGTGTTTGTTAGCTGGGACATTGGTCTGCCCATCTGGAAACCTGCCTTTCCTGCCAGGAGTCTTTTTGTTGCAAGTGATGGAAACCTGTTCAAATTAGCTTGAGCAAAAAAATAAAAGGGGGGGTGTGTGTCATTCTAAGAATATAGGATTCTTTGATTTTTGTCTCTTATTCTCCCACAAATCAGAATGTAATCTTATATGAGGGACTGTTCAATGACGTAGACACATCGCTCAGTGAAGACACTGATTGGCACTTGGGGTCTTCACGGGCTGTGTCAACTCTCATTTGTCTGTCTGAGTGGGTACTCTGATTGTCATTAGATCTGGGTGTAGGGAACTTCAGGTGAAATCTAACCCCAGTGACATGCACTCCCAGCTAACTCATTTAGGCTTAATTAGATGGGTGTGTTCAAGGGAAGGGAAGGGACTGACAAGTTTCTCAGGAAAAGGATGAAGGAGCAACCTGAATTCTGGGTGGCGAAGTTGACGCACTTCATTATCCAGCTTAGAGTTTCAGTAGCTAGAATCTCAACAGTGTGTCAATCTTGTCCTGAGCTTGCATCTGGATTCTGGTCCCACGGGTGTAAACAAAGGACTGCTCCAGACTTATAGAAGGCGCATGATTTTATAACTTCCTCTATTCACTTCAATGCAAGAGTGGGGCCCATGGGACATTCCTTTATTCCAGGGCTCACACACCATCCAGAGCGGGTGAGGTGTTTTCTCTCTCTTCGTGTATCCATGAAGACACTGGACAGCCCTGTTTTGGGGATGTTACATCTGTATTAAATCATCCTGAATGATTGTTTCTAGTTCAGGGACATCATCATTTTCTCCTCTTCCCAGAAGGAAAGAGGACCAACACTGAGATAACCGCCTGAGTAATCAATGATCTCAGGAAAGAATTAATTCCTCCTTTCCTTCTCCAATGAATTCTTGGAGCTTCTTGGCTCCAGCTGTGCAGTATCAGAATCAGATGAGAACTTACTGGAAATGCTGTCTTCTGCCCCACCTGCTGGCCCGGACTCTGACTCTGTGTTTAGGAGTGTCCCTTGGGTCCTCCACAAACACATTAAAAGTTTGAAACTCACTGCAGACAATGATTCTCTATCACCCGAGATCCTTTTCTGCTCTCATGTAATTTCTTATCTGCGTTCAGGAGAAGGACCAAGATCAGATCTATTAACCAGTTAACCTCCATCTCCTATGTGGGCCTTGTATCTAGGAGCCTGGGGACCCACAGAGGTGATCTACTCAAAAAACATCTCGATGGTTCTCTTCCCTTCCCTGTCTCACTTTCTTCGGGTGCTTCCTGGGTCCCTTTACAAGTGCACAGTTTGCATCCAGAGCCTTATCTGAGGGTCCTCTCAGAGACTGAGTGGAGGGCAGCATCTACTAAACAGAACCACTGAGCTGATGTGATCAGCTGCCATGGAGCACCTGTGAGCACAGTGTCGTTTATCCTCACAGTGGTCTCGTGAAGTAGGTACTGCCATCACTTCCAGGTGAGAAAAAGACTTGTAAAGAAGGGAAGGCGATCTGCAGAAGCTCCCCCAGTTGGTAACTCATAGAGAACAGGTTCAGACTGATTTCTGTTTGATGTCAGACTTCACGGTCTTTAAATCCTTGTCTCCCGACAGCATTTGGGTTTCACCTAAGATCATGGATGTGAATGTGCTTTGTAAAAATTAGAAGTTCCATGTTACTGCTATGTTTCTAGGCTTTGTCAACAGCTTTCTTTCCAACAATTTCTTTTCAACTCAAGCTGGTGCAAGGTGCTGTTAGCTACTCAGAGAGTGTAATGTTTGGATTCGAAGGGGCCAGGGGAAAACAGCATTGTCTAGGGACTGGGAAGATGTCAACAGAATGGGATGAAGCTGGAGGATGTAAGCTGGGAACGAGCAGGAGCAATGTGGGCCTCTGTATCTACAGCCATGTGGGTAGCGCTTGAGTGTGGAAGAATATATAGGACTGTGATGGACAAGCACGAAAGTAGGAGAGAGAGAGATGGCATCTTTAGCAAAGTCAAGCACATGACATCCACATAAATACATTCTAGTTGGCAGAATGGCAAACAGCTTTTTACCTTACACGCCAACTCTCACTGACTGATTGTGGCTTCCTGGAGCGCCATGCACAAGGTAATTCGGAGATTGTTTCCCATCTTAGAGTGAAAGAGTGTCATGATTGATTAGTGATGTCTGCTTGGGGCACTGGCGTGGAGTGCTGATACGCATGCCACATGGAGGGACAGGCTAAATTCTAATGCAAATCAGAAGAACTTGTTCACTGAGGACTAAAGTAACATTTATAGTTCAAGGAGAGTTTCCCTCTTCAAAGGGATGGCTTTTTCCTTGAAGAGAGTTTTTTTGAACACATGTGGCTAAACCTATGGAAACTTTCAGCTGGATCTTAAGTCCCAGAGGGCAAGAAAGAGACAAGTGAGGCCACGATAGATGAGTGGAGAATACACTGATGAGGGGCTTGTGTCAAGCAGCTTCCTTCATTGTTAGTTTTTGTCATGGTGCCCTGTGTTGGGTGGCTTTGAGGATGCTGAGTCTTGTGACAGCCTTTTCAAGTCTGTGATCCCCATGCTTTCAGATTTCTTGGTCTTGTCTAGGCAGCAGTGACACCTCCTGATTTGAGTTCTGCTTTCCTGACTGACGCAGTTGGAAGAGAGAGGCAGGAAGCCCCCACGCAGGTCACAGTGAGGGGGCTTGACTGCCTGTGAGGAGTGCTGAGCACGACTCTAAATAATGCAGCCGCTTCCGCCCTTGAGTGTGGGGCTGCTGTGGATTTTGCTGCGTCACGTAACTTGGGGATACTCCATGCAGGCAGACCTGCCGGGAGGGGAGCTTCAGACTCTGACTTTGAGTTTAACCCATACTTTATACCCTGGATTTTCAAGCACCCTTGGAAGTCATCTTTTCTCACAGGATGTTTTGAAATTCTCCTCCAATTTTCAGAGACTCAAACAGTGAGGTTGAAGTCACTTGGAATGCCCTGGCCATGAATTCACAGAGGAGCAAATTCTGCTCATCTGGAATGAATAATTGCTCGTATAAATGGCCTAGCAGTGTGTTTTACATGGAGGTCTTGTAGAAAGAAGTGCATTTTCTAGATTGAGTTTGTGATGTATCAGGTTAATGGGGCAGGGGCCGACTGCATTGTTCCCGGGCAAAAATGGCTTGGAGCTTCGCTGGGTGGAGTTTCGCTGCAGCGATAGTATGGAAAGTGGATTTTCTTGGGTTGGTAGTGGATGTCCCGGACTTAAGGAAATGGAGATTGAGCCTGAGCGTAGGCTCGTGAGATGCGATGCCAGGATGCCGGGATGGATGAGACATGTCTGCCAGGGCACAAGAGGGAAATAAGCAGCAGAAACACACACGTCCCTTCTCCAAGAGGAAGTTGCCAGAGAAACAAGGGGGCGGGGGGCACAGCAGACACCAACTGTCCTAGAAGTGAACAAGCATTGGACGAGGTCCATCCTGCCTACCTATTACAGTAGGAAAATTTTGATTTAGATATTGCCAGGCTCCAGAAAAAGCTGGTCTCTTCATCCTCTACTGTTTCTTCAGACGATGAGCCAAAGGCATTGTCTCAGGCCGCATGCAAATGAGGTTTTCAAACAGGAGACAAGAGGCTGGACACAAGTGGCTCCTCCGGGCTTGGGCATGACTAGCAGAACTGTAAAAACGACTGCGTGTGGAACCGCATTGAAAGAGTGATGTTCAGCGCGGCTCAGGCGCCAACGTGGTGACTGGGCATAAATCAGGTAAAGCCCAGGGACCGGGGCTCACATCTGGGTGGGGACACAACCAAATATAAACAAACACATAAATGAAAGCACTTCCCCTTCCTCGTCCCTCCTTCTTTCTCCTTCCCCTTCCTTCCTCACTTGGAAAAGACAGCCTTCTGCAGCTGAGTTGTGGGCAGTACACTCAACTCTGGGTGTGGGCCAGAGGCGGGCGCCATCGTGTATTACTAAGTGACCTTGGACAAGTCTTCAGATGGTCTGAGCCTTCTTGTCTTCATGTGTAAATTAAGTCTAAAAAGACAAAACCCATTAAACTTCTGAGACTTGGTCAAGAGTGGCGTATGGACACCATCCGCGTGGGGGGAGCTGTGTGGTTGGGGCCGTGTGGGCGGGACTGCGTGGGAGGGATGGTGTGGGCGGGATGATGTGGGTGGGGCTGTATGGGCGGGGCTGTGGGAGGGGCTGTGGGCGGGACCGTGTGGGGCCATGTGGGCGGGGCTGTGTGGGCGGGATGATGTGGGAGGAGCTGTATGGGAGAGGCCATGTGGGCGGGGTTGTGTGGAAGGAGCTGTGTGGGAGGGGCCTCGTGGGCGGGGCTAGCAGAGTCTCAGACGCAATATGCTTTCAGCAATGAGTTCAAAAGGTAAACACCACTCAGGCGCACCTGTTCTGATTATTTGCCTCCTCTTTTGCTCCTCCTCTACCATCCCGGTCCCTTCTCCGACGTCTGCTGAGATGCTCTCCAGACTGTCTCTGGGAAAAAAAGAAAGAGCTTCGATACTGGTAGTTTTGTTCGCTGTATCACCTGTGGAAATTGTAGCGGTTCTACAGAAAAAAGAAGGAAATGATTCCACCAGGCTGTCCAGGTCCCCGGGTCCCCTCCTTTATGATGGTCCCGGGTGTTGTGTTTTGGCTTCTTGGTTGATTTTCTGTCATTGAGAGGCAGAGACAGAGACCACCTCCAACCCGTGGAGGCGCCAAGGTGAGGTCTCAGATAGGTACTTTCTCCGTCGAGTTCTTTCTTCTGTCAACTTCTGCTTCTCATTTCTGAGGTTCTGCAGTCAGGCAGCATTAGGGACTCCAGGAGAATGGGATTTCCATCAGGGTCATTCGAGGCCCCAGGCAGGAAGGCCCTGGAGGGCAGACAGGGCGGTTCTGAACCAGCATCCATGGAGCATCTGTGCAGATGTCAGGGCCCACACCTTCGCAGTCTGAAGGTGGCAGCAAATGCTGCTAACAACCACTGGATGCAGAATTCAAGGTTCCCGCTTACATCCTAACCCTTGCCCCTCCATTCTGGTGGATATAGTTGCCTTTCTGGGATAATAATGCGTCTCGATGGCGGATTTTCCTGCTAACGCCCTCAGGAGCAATTCACTGTGACTCCACGCTCGGACCAGCTCTGCAGACACCAGGCCTCCCAACGTCGTCCTCACTGTGGAATTTAACCAAAGTATTCTTTTGTTTTTGTCCTGCCTGGCAATTGAGAAAGGAGCCCTGGCAGGAACGCAGGCCTCCAGTGGGCTCTGGGGTTGAGTGGGTTGGAATTTCTTGCCCATGGAGAGGAAAGGCCCTGCTCCCCGGGCCTCTGAGTGCATCGAGATGGAGCCTGGAGGCATCTCCCCATGGGCAATTGAGGGGGAGGCTAAAGCCGATTTTTCAGGGTTTTTTGGCAGCTGTCTTTGCTTTCCTTCCCCCTCTGGGGAAATTAACTGGCTGGCTCAAAGAGAGAGAAAATAAACAAGTCTAACCTGAAATATGCATTAGAGGTTAGCTATTTTCGGAGGTTTCTTAGATTGAAAATGGCAGAAGGCTGACCAGTTCCCATCTGCCCTGAATGAACTGTCAGAGGTTTTCAGGATGCACAAGGGGGCCAGGCAAATCAGGGCAGGAGCAGGGGGCTGCAGAAACCTGTGGATGTGTCTAAAGATCTGTGGCCGCAACAATCCTGCTCTTCTGGGACTGGCTCAGAGAGGAGGCGGGCAGACAGCTGTGTCGGGATGGTTTGGAATTGAAGGGGGAGCCTGGGGCCTCCCCACTATGACGCTGTGTTTTCCCTGAGTGCTGCAGTTGGATTAAGAAAATACTTTTGGTGCATCCTGGTGGCTTAGTGGTTAAGTCCATGGCCTCTGACCGGCACATTCCACAGACACCCCAAGGACATGGGGTCAGGGGAGCAACTAAGATGAAAAATGAAATAATAAGTAAACACTTTTTTCTCTTCTCTCTTCCTGCTGCCTTGTTTTCATTCTTGTCTGCACTTTTCCTTTACACGAACACACATATACAAGATAAGTACTTTCATCGGGTTCATCTACACGGGGCTGAGAGTTGCCAAGGGCAGGGCAGGATCACCTCTGCTTGGACTCAGTACTGTGTCCTCCCTAAAGCTCATGCGTGGGAGCCCCAGGAGGAGGGTGCTGTGAGGGGGGCCTTTGGGAGACAGTTAGGTCATGGAGGTGGAGCCCCATGTATGGGATTATGCTTCTCATAAAGAGAGAGAGAGCTGGACCTCGATCTCTCCTTTCCCTATCCCCCTCCCCTCTCTACCAGGTGAGGGTGTGAAAAGAAGACAGTCGCTTGTAAACCTAGAGAGAGCCCTCCCCAGACCCCACATCTACTGGCACCTTGGTTGAGGACATCCCAGCCTCCAACCTATGAGGAAGACCTGCCTGTTGCTGAAGCCGCACTGTTTTGGCACAGCAAGTGGAGCAGACAAATACAAATCTGATCTCTCCACAGCCCAGCCCAGGCTAGAATGCCTGGCGCATAGTAGGTGCTCAATAAACACCGGGTGAGTCAATGGGCTGCAGATTCGGAGGACAGGTTGCCAGCTCTGTGCTCTGCATGCTCGCTCACTTAAAGACCCTCCTTATAGACAGGGAGCTGGAGAAGAGAGCACATGGGGACACTGACCCCTTGTCACCTGTCACTGATGGTTCTGTCCTCATCTTGCATCTGTCACCCTCTCCTGAGGCCTCACTCTCAGCCTGTGTGGGGCAATGCACAGTGTCATGGGGCTCTGCCTCAGGAGAAACAATGGTGGGAATTGGAGGATAAACACCCACTCCAGGAGGAGCAGCCAGGGACATCTCCTGCGCCATCTCTCAGAGGCACCCCTGGGTGCGGCCCACGCAATGGGACCCACCTCTTTAGTTACAAGAGACCATCACTCTTAGGGAATACTTATTCTCAGCCTACCTGACACCTGAAGTCACACAGGCAGCATTAAACATTTCAAGGTGTTTGAACTTAAATGGCTTTGATTTGATTCAAATACTTCTATTGAGGACCTACTGTGTGTCAGACATTGTGCTGGGTGATGGTGAAGAGGAACGGGCTGCTGAGATGAGTTGGGATTCAGTTCAGGGACTCATCACTGAGAAGACAGACATTGCATGAGAGCGCTAGCATTCCCGAGGGTGGTTAATCTGGGTGACAGCCTACTGTGCGCAAGACCAGGATCATCTCACTCTGAGATGACTAAGGCGGTCTTGCAGGTGGATGAGGGGGAAAAAGGATTCATCTTGAGAGAGCAAGCAATAACAGATGTGCGTGAATATCTCTCAAGAGAGGAGAGGGGCCAGACTCGGAGCCCCAAATTGTCAAGGACTGGGGTTTACATGGCGTGAAGTTGGGGTCGCACTGGATGCAGGATGCTTGCCCGTTTCTCAGGCAGCCGGACAGCTCCTGGATTGCTGGAGGGCAGGACATTTTTCAGCTTCCCAGGCAGCTTGGGCCTTGCATTCTCTGGGTGACAGTCTGCGTTCTGTTTTCCCAAGCACCTTGGAGGTTTTGCATCTGGGATGTGGTTCTATTTAGCTGGGCTGCTGCTGCTGGAATTTTCCATTGACCTAGGGCTTGAGACAAGACCCTGGGTAGAACTGTTCAGTCTCCCTTACAGTGATTATTATTTCGTTCCTGTTTTAGAGTGGAGGAAACTGAGTTGTAGCAGGTTAAGTCAGGTGTGATGGTTAATTTTATATGTCAACTTGGTGGGCCTAGGGATGCCTGACAGTTGGTCCCACATTCCTTCTGGGTGTATCTGAGAGGGTGTCTTGGAAGAATCAGTGTTTGAATTAGTAGACTGAGGGGAAGACCACCCTCCCCAAGGTGGGTGGGCATCATCCAATCTGCTGAGGGCCTGAATAAAGCAAAAAGGCAGAGGAAGGGCAGACTCACTCTCCCTGCTGGAGCTGGGACAGCCACTGTCTCTGCCTTAGATGCCAGCATAGGTCCTGGTCTCTGGACATGGGCCAGGGCTCATACCACTGGCCGTGGTTCCCAGGCCTTTGGGCTCGAACTGGAGCTCCACCCCTGGCCTCCACTGTGTAGATGGAGGTTATGAGACTCCTAACCTTAGTCCTGTGAGCCAGTCCCTTTTAATGAACCTCTTTCTGTGTTTCTCCTGCTGGTTCTGTTTCGCTGGGCAATTCTGACGGACGCACCAGGTTCCATGGCTGGGAGGCGGTGATCATAGAATCTCAGCTCCGATCACTGTATGTTCCCTCTTGTGTTGCCAGGGCTGGAGCTGAACTCCTTGCTGCTTGGAGACCTGGACAGTGTTACAGGAGGAGAGAGGCGTGGGTGACTGATTTTATAGGGTGAAGTCTCTTCCTCAGGACCCGGCCCACCCAGTGGCCACCTAGAGAGAGCTTTGCTGTTCAACATGATAATCCTGGGGTATCTGGGATGCATTGATTCTTAAATTAATTAAAATTAAGCATATTTAAAAGCCAGTCTCTCAGACCAGCCACGTTTCCAGTGGTCAGCAGCCACATGTGGCTAGTGGACACGGCTCATACAGAATGCCCATCATTCCAGAAAGCGCTATTAACCTACGTAGGTCCAGGCTTTCTGTCTGATCTTCAGTCCTTAATGGGTCCCACTTCCTGTCTGTTTTTGTGCAGATGGTAACTAGCATGTCACACTTCTCTTACTTAGAGATGTTTATTAAGTTACCCGCTGTCTTTTTGGAGCCCCCATATTATTTCTCCAGAGCATTTATCACCACCTGTTTTACCGAGTCTCCTATGGGGGCATAACGCCTTTCCTGAAACTTTGCGGCAGAAAACACACATTTACTGTCTTACATTTCTGGGAATCAGAAATCCGGAAAAGGTTTCAGTGGGAGCAAATGAAGATTCTGGCAGGTTTGCATTCCTTTCTGGAGACTCTAGAGTAGAATCGGTTTTCTTGTCTTGCCCACCATGTAGAGGAGTCTATATCTCAGGGCCCCTTCTTCCATCCTCAAAACCAGCCATGGGCAGTCGAGTCTTTCTTATGTCACATCACTGACCTCTTCTTCTGCCCCCTCTTCCATATCGAGGAGCCCCTGTGATTGTGGTGGACCTTCTTAGATATGCTAGGATACCCTCTATTTTAGGGTCAACTGATTAGCAACCTTAATTCCATCTATTCCCTTAATTCCTGTATGCTATGTAGTATCACACATTCACAGGTTCTGGGAATTAGGATGAGGACATTGTTGGGAGGTCACTTTTCCATTTCTCACACCATCTAACGTTCTCTAAGGAAGCAGAGCTAAAGACACAGAGTTCATAGAATGAGGGGAAGGGCTTTGTGACTTGAAAAGCAGTGTAAGGTAGATGCAGGGGAGGCCCCCTGGAGCCAGACTGCCTGTGTGTGAGTCTTGAATTGTGACCTTGGAAGACATCTCTGAGCCTCAGTTTCCTCATCTGTAACTGGAAATGTTGACAGGAGCCACCTCCCAGAGTCAGGGCGAGGATCTGAAGAGGGAAAGCATGCACAGTCTTGGCAGGCAGTAAATTCTTAAACGTCAGTTCCCATTTGGAAGCTAAAAATGACTTCACATTATGGTTTGAATATGCTCTAGCTCTCAGAATAGATGTAAATTCCATTTATGTTTAGAAGCACAGTCTGTTCTCCATCCTGGGGTGTGTGATGGCACCACCTGGGACATGGGTGGTCATCGCGGGCTGTGCGGAAGAAAGCCCTACCTGATCCAAAGGCTGTGTCAGGAGGCTGGTGACCCCTGGAGCCTCCTGTCTGCCATCTGCTAAAAGACTTGGGGACCTGAAGGTCAAAAGCATGCTAGGATGCTGCAAATCTAATAGAAATGCTTTCATCATGCTTAAGGGAGATGGAATTAGCTAGGGCTGATGTATTTCAGGAAATCCCTAGAATTCCCGGGTTATAAAGGAATCCATTTGGACCATTCTAATGATACTTGAGTATTCTCTATAATAGTTTGCTAAAATAGTCATTACTGTTTTAATGACCCAGAGATGGCAATTGCATTACCTTTGAAATTAAACAAAACGTGAATAGGTAATACAGGCTCACGGAAGAGTCTGAGCAATGCAGATTCCCGCGGCAGCCAGTTACGTGTGTTGGTTCCTAGTACGTCTTTCCAGATGAGTTGTGTGCACACACCTTCCATGCGTTTATCTCCGTCAATCCTCCCTCCTTACCCTACACCATCGGTAACTAAATATTCGGTGTTCTGCACCTGTCCCTCCCCTACCAACCTGGGCCAGTTTCACAATGTGTCCGGGGATTATTCTACATCACTACAAAAGCAGAATTCCATTTTAAGGACGTACCATTGTTTGTCCCATCGATCACTTTTTTTCTAGATTTTAGGTGACTGCAGGATAAACATTTTTCCAGTGGAAATATTGGGTCACATTGCACATGCATTTGAAATGTGAAATGTTGGTGCCCTGGTGGTGGGAATGTAAATTCATATGCCTGCCCTGAAAACAGGGTGGAGGGTCCCCAGTAAGGAGAGAACCACCGTGTGATCCAGTGATTTCATAGCTGGTTCCACAGGAAATTAAATCACCATCCTGAAGTCATGTCTGTTCTCTTGTGTTGACTGTGGCATTGCTCACAGTAGCTGTGACTTGGAAACGACCTAAGTGTCTGTTGGTTGATAATGGGTGATGACAGTTTCACAGACACACACACACACACACACACACACACACTATCCCTGGAAAACACTGGAATATTATCGCACCGTTTGTGACATGAATGGAACTTGAGGGCATTATGTTAACTGAAATGAGTCAGAGAAAGACAGATAACATGCTTCTAGTTGTATGGAGAATCAAACAAAAAGCTAAACCCATAGAAATAGACAGCAGAATGGATGCTGCCTTGGCTGGGGGTGGGTGGGGGGAAGGGGCGAGACTGAGCAGAGTCCGCACTGCAGTTACAAGAGGAGAAAGTGCTGCGGGGAGTAATGTCAGATGAATACTCTCCAGGACAGGGACTCCAGTGAACCTACAGCGCTGAGTGCCTGAAAGTCGCTGAGCGTGTAGATCTTAGATGTCCTCAGCACACACTCCGCGTTGTGGTTATGTGGGACGATGGCTGTGTCCGTTAACCCACAATATTGTGGTGACATTTGATAATACATGTATGTACCAAATAAATAAAGAATGTTTGTGCCAGATTGCTCTAGACAGAGGTTCATCAGCTTACCTCCTCACCAGCAACAGTGAGAGTGACATTTCCCCTCAATGCAATGACACAGTTTGTTACTCAACATTGTGATTTTGCCAGTTAGAAGTTTAAAATATGCTCCTTATCCTTTAAAACTTGCATGCGTCTTAGAAATTAGTGTGTCTGAGCATATTTTTGTGTATTTAAGAGGCACCTATCTTTTCTTTTTAAACGAAAGATCCTTGGTCCTTTTTCCTGTTGAGTTGTTGGTCTTGTTGATTGACAGGATTTCTTTATACTAAGGAAGTGAGCTTTCTGTCTGGTTTACACAAGTGTGTTCTCTAGTTTGTTGTATCTTTTTAAACTTTGTAGTTTATCAAGGCAGAAATTGATTATTTTATTTGTTCAAATATCTTCTATCTACCTATATCTGTAATCTATCTATCCTCTATCTACTTGTCATTTATCTACCTACCAATCTGTCATTTATCTACCTATCTACTTACCTGTCACCTTTCTGTCCTCTGTCTACCTGCCTACCTACCTGTCTGTCATCTATTTATCTGTTGACTGAATTTTAAGTAATTCGTAATGTTTCCTTTTCATCAAGATTTTATTAAAAATTCCTCACATTTTTTCTTTTGATATTTTAATCATTCTATTATTTTGTGTTCACATCTTGGATCCATCTGGAATTTGTTTTAATGCAAGGTGTGAAATAAGGATTTGACTTTCTGTCTCTCCAAATGGTTTCCAAGTTGCTACTGTTTATGCAGTAATGTGTTTTTCTCCCCGATATGATGCAATGCCATTACTTATTAACGTCATGTGTATGTTTGAATTTCTTTCTAGTTTTTTCTTCCGTAACCCTCTGCTCTTTGAGGAATGTCATTCAGTCTCTGGACATCGCTGATACTCTTTGTTCCATCTCTTCCAACACATGAGAAAGGGCTTCCTGCTCATTTGACAAGATTCCAGTCTTTTTGTGATGCTCCTATTTGATACTAAACACATGACTGAGGTGGCACTGATCAGACAGAGGGTATGAGGAGGAGGAAACACACCCCCTCCCTGCCTCCATTAGGCACTCTGAGGTTTCAAATTACCACATTGAAAAGAGGGAATGAAAAATGAGTTGACCTCCTTGCTTGTAGAGAATCCGTTGGTGATATAATGATATTAACAATGATTATCAACTAACAACCTGGTAGGGCAAGGCAGTTTCAATATGTTATTTCATCAATCCTTCCAGTAACTGATAAATTAGCATTTTTATCCCACTAGTACTTAAGAGAGAAGAAAAGGGAAGAAGAACTTATGAGACAAAACAAAATAGAGACTTTGGACCCAGGCAGAACTGATTTCAAAGCTAGGACTCTTATCTATTCTGTAATGCAGGCTTTCTGGTCCAATGTAGACAATAGAACCACACTTTGTTCACTTAGCTCCATTACTCATTCCATAATTACTTAAAAAACCCCTGATCACTATAAACAAGAGTCAGAAGATCCATCTCTCTCCGGGGCAGGTGACAAAAGTGAGTGAAGTTGCCCAGGTTGGGTGCAATAGGGGAGGGTGAGGACTGTGGCAAACAGCACATGTGATGTCTCCACTTGGCACCTGGCCTTCGGCCCAGCTTGTTGTCACTGTGACCAGGGGTGCTCACTCTTCAGATTCTTGAAAGGAATCAGAAATCTAGATTCTTATATGAAACCTTCCAGTTTCAGAGGACAGCAAGCTATGGAAACAATCAATGCATGTTCCTTCAAACTCAAAACTTAATTCTAAAATGTCCTTGTAGACAGTGCATTAGAAAAGAAGACAGTGACTGAATGACAGAGCATCACACATTCTGAATTACAGATGCATGCACACAGCATGAGTGGATCTCAGCGATGCTGTGGTAGCCAAACAAAGTAGTGCAGGGAGCACGCAGTCATTCTTCTGAAATCTAGAACAAGTGCAATTGCCCCGTGATGAGGGTGGGCTTGACTGGGCAGGGAGTGGAGACACCTTCAAGGGTAGTAGGAATAGTCTCTCCCTTCATAGGGGCCTTGATGATACTGCATTTGTCAAAACCTAGCAAATACACGACTCAAAAGAGGGTGTATCAAAATATGTAAATTGATAAAGGAATCTACAAGCAAATATTGGACTAGCTAAGGACTATCATGCTTAAGTATTTAAGAGGAAGGAAACATGTCTGTAATTTACTTAAAATGAACTAAGATTAAGAGGGACTGATGGGTAGATGGATGGATGGATGGATGGATGAGTGGATGGATGGGTATATATGTGCCATATCACATTTCATAAAATATTAATGAATTAATATTGTATATGTGAAAAATTTTGTGCTAAAGTATGGGAAAATTAGCAAAATGATAACAAAAACTATATATTATCTACACACACACACGCACACCCCAGTGGGCTAGGGCTGGCTGCACATGGGCACCGATTTTCAGTCGTCCTTGACTTTTGTACCACACTACCCTCCTTCCCCACCACCCATGATGTGGTGTTCTCTCAGCAAGTTGATTAGACGGGCAACCCAGCTCAAGCCCTTGTTCTCCCCACCACCTTGCAGGGACTTGATAGATCTGGCACGGTTGAGTGAGTAAAGGTATGAGAAAATCCATCACCCGATGATATCATTAACATTCTCTAACATGACCTGGCTGAGACAAAAGTGAGCCTGGCCTCCGTATCATTCATCAAGCGGAAGGAAGAAAATCATCTTGGTGTCACGGCTCCTCAGCTCCTTCTGCTCATCCATCTTGCTCCACTGGCACCCTCTCTCCAAGTGGCATTTAAGTTCCAAGGGAACAGAGTAGCCCATAGCTGTCCCTTTATTAGCAAATGGACTTTTTGCAGAGGGTTTGCAGGCTGTCTGGCTGTCTTTCAAGCTGGCTGCGTGGGCCAGATCTTCATCCACGAGCAGCATTTCTGTCTGCGTGGCTGGGCTGGGGATGAGATTGGAGAGACCGGGGTCAGAGGGTTGGGGGCACTGTCAGGCCTGCAGGAGAGGCGAGCAGGGCAGACATGTGCCTCCTCTCAATGCTCTGTAAAAGCGACACCTTTTCCATAATTTTAGAAGGCAATTTGTCATCATAAGCACGGTTAAGAGGAGATGCACACACATCAGTGGAAGTCAGGGCCCATCCTGTAAGTGTGTGATGGATGCATTAGAGGTCAGACCTGCAGACCATGGAGATTGGAGCCAGAAGGTAGCACCATTTTATGGGCTTTCTCCTTATGTGAGTTGAATTATTCACTGGAATAGTCACCCCTTCTCCCTGAAGAAGAACAATGCTGCCCTCTCTCCATGATGTCATGCTTTGACTTTCGTGTACGTGTCCTGGGATAGTCGAGGTGTCTATGTGTTGGGAAAGTGGTTTCTGAAGGAAGGGCCATGTGGGTGAGTGGAGATGGGAAAGGCTGTTGGGGACAGGGAGTGAGGGACAGTGTGGAACTTTGCAAGGATTCAACAGGCTGGACTTGAGTCCTGGACCCACTCTTCACTCGTGGTAAGGTTTTGGCTTAATCTCTCTAATCATCTGTGCTGACTAGATGGGGGTTGTTGAGAACTCAGTCATGTGGAAGAATGAGGAAAGCTGCAAGAAATACAAGCAGGACTCTTGTTTGGCTCCTCCTCCTCCTCTTCTTCCTCCTCTTCCTCTTCTTCCTCCTCTTCCTCCTCTTCCTCCTCCTCCTCCTCCTCCTCCTCCTCCTCTTCCTCCTCCTCCTCCATGTCGGGCTGAATTCCAATAAGAGGAAGGATGGAAGACTTCAAGTGGAGCATGAATGAGAGGGTGTGCTTGGCCAAGAGGGCTCGTTGGCCCAGGCAGAATTTTGGGTTCAGAGTTTCTGGCAGACCTGCCTGAACAGCAGCTTTACACTCATGAGCTAGCTTTCTTTGACTTTTTTGGCCAAAGGGAGTTTGGACTAAGACATAAATCTCTCTTCCAAAATTTTTTTAAATGCAGAAAATGAAATAATTAGCATTACAAAGGGAACCAATGTTCTTTCTGACAAGACATTAAAAAGCACACATTCGTGCTAGATTAATACCCATGGATCTTAATTTTTTATTGTTTAAATTAAAAATAGTTTTCTGATAATACTCTGGTAGACAAATACAGATACTAAGGCCACAACAAAAACAAAAATGTCTTACTAGGAAGTCATTTAGAAACGATTTAATTCATAATAGCAGCAGATCTATGTGAAACAGCTGAAGTAATCTGCAAAGGGAATATGCATTTTTATGACTTCTCTGAGATGATAAAGCAAATGTGAGTAGATATGCGTCTAGTGGGAAGACGGAAGTTCACGAACACGCATGCATCTTTGTTAGTGTACTCAATAACGAGACCTATTGGCAGAACTAATAACCATCAACAGTGAGTTGTGCTGGGCTTAAATAATAACTTTGCAATGTCTGTAGAAACTGTGATGTGATACAGAAGTATTTGTGTTTTCTCTTGGTGATAAGGTCGCCACTAGGTACCACTGTGCTTGATTGTCTACAGTAAGTGGAAGAAAATATAGATTTTCAGCTAGGTGTGTCCTGCTGGTTTATTGGTTAAGTCCACTGCCTCCAGCTGAGCACGGTCCGCGTGCACCCCAAGGACCCGGGTTTGTGTCCCGGGGCTGTAGGGACAACCAAGATGAACAACTAAATAAAATAAAGTACTTCTTTCTTCTCTCTCTCTCTCTCTCTCTGCTTGGCTGATCACCTTCATTCCTGCTTCACTGTTCCTTTAAAGAAATATAATTTTCAGCTGGATGTTATTAAACATTTAAAAATTGTTTTTCAACTCCAGTTCCCTAATTCATCCTTGAGGGTTTTGTGAGTCACAGATTATGAACTTCTGGATTTTTTGTTTTTTTGGAAATCATGCCCCTTTTCTGAGTCTCAGTGTTATTTAAAAAGATGGGTACTTTGCCCTTGACCTTCTTTCTTTGGTGACCCTAAGGGGAGCAGCCCTTGTGGCGCCTGGGTCCCTGGATAATGCTTTTCAAGGGATGGCACCAAAGTAGAAGAGGGGGTGCACCTACCTACCTCTCCTCTCACCTAGTGTCCCATGAAATGACGACAGAGAGCGGGAGACGGAACTCAGGCATCAGGCAGGAAAACAAACAAGAGTGGCTAAACAATCAGAATTCTGGAGGAATTCCTGAGAGCTTAAAACCAGATCATGCATTTGGAGAGTCATTGAAAACCACAGCTGAAAGCACACTGAAAAAGATGTCTAATTTTAAGGAGCACCAACTCTGTCCCAAGCACAGTGCTAAGCTCTGTCCTTGCATGGGCTGCTTGAGTTTCCTCCATGACCACGTGATGGTCCTCATTTTCCTCATGGAGAAAATGAGATTTAGCCAGTTCAGGTGCTTTGTTCTAGATCAAGAGTCACTGGAGATGTCTGACCATCTGGCTTCCAAAGCCACGGTCTTGTCCATTACCTTCTCCTGGTAGATAATTGCTACACTTGATTTCTAGCAGGAAGAAGGCCCCACTAACCTTAGGAAGGGAGGATGAAAACTTTCTTATCACCATCTCTGGGTTTGGGAGAAGTTTAAACTGCACCATTCAATTTTTTATAAGCATTTTTTTTTTGTTGTAGTAATTATTCTACACACTAAAATAATTTCCTATGTATAGGTTGCCCATTCCTTAGAAATATGTCAGCATACCCTGCCCTTCACCAAGTCATCAAGTGTTCTTCCTCATTGTCCAGTGGGCTCCATCATCATTTGTCCCTAACTGCCCCATTCCCTGTTGGTCACCTCAGTTCTGTAGCAAGTGTCCAAGGATTGGTTTTGTTTCATCTGTTCCTTTGTTTTCTCTATTCGCATTCCACTTATGAGTGAGGTCACCTGGTATGTTTCTTCTTTTGACTTATTTCACTGAGCATCATCCCCTCTAGATCCATCCATGTTGTCACAAATGACAGGGTGTCATCTCTTCTAAGGGCTGTGTAGTGTCCATTGTATATATGCACCACATCTTCTTGATCCATTCATCTGACTTTGAGCACTTAAGCAGTTTCCAGTTCTTAGCTATTGTGAGTAGGGCTGCAATAAACATGGGGGTGCCTACATCTCTGTGGATAAAACACCATTCCATTTTGAGGAAAATTCTTTCCTTATCACCCCGTCAGAGACATGGGCAGCTGTCTGGCTTTGGGGGCTGTTAGGAGACCCCAGGCCAACCAGTTCAGGGGATCTGCACCTGAACACAGTTAACTCAACTGTTTCTCTCTATCTCTTCTCTGAACACCATTTTCCCTAAAAATACTCGTTGACATTATGCACAAACATTGAAGAGACATTTATTTGTCCCTGACCTTTGTACACTTCCTGCTAAAAAAGATTCAGTGACACACAAATGGGTCTGAATTATTTATAGACCCGTGGGAGAAACAAAGTGGCTTTTATTCCTGTTGAAAGTGTATGAGAAAACCAAAGAACACCAAATTAGCTTTGGCTTCTCACAGAAGGACTCCGGCTGGACTCAAGGGTTCTTATTAATGTTAGGAATGTTGTCCAAGGCTGGGTTTTTGGAAATTGCCATAAACCTGGGCTGTTGTTTCTCTCAAATGCTGTGTCGGGAGATAGAAGTCTGTTCCCTTCTTGATAAGAAGTTACCAGGGTGGGAATGGAGGTGTAAGAAATGTCTCAGAGCTTGAAACACCATGAATTGATCATTTATGAATGTTTTTATAAGTCAGCTGACAGTGATTGAGTGTCTAGTTCAAGTGGGCGCCTGGAGAGGAAGAGATAAATTCATTACTTCATTTGTTCAGTGATTCTACAATTATCTACTTAGTGTCTTCTCTACAGAGGTATTGTTTTGGTATTTTGGTATGTATGTAACAAGACTGACAAGGTCTTGCACTCACGAATAAAACATTGTTCCTGTCCTCAGAGACTTAGCATAGTGTTTAACCATTATCAGCATTATCAGCATATCATCCTCCTCCTCCTCAGTTATCCTCCTCCTCCTCACCATCACCATCATAACTACCACCATCAGCATCGTCACCATCGTCATTATCATCACTAATATTATTATCAATCATCATACCACCCTCCTTCTCCCCATTGTGAACCTTCTCCTAATCACCATAATTATCATTATTACCATCACTATCATAACCACCACCATCAGCAGCATTGCCATCAGCATCACTAACATCCTCCTCATCACCATCACCATCACCATCACCACCACCGCCACCACCATCACCATCACCCTCACCACTACCATCAGCATCCCCATCAGCATTACTAATATCCTCCCCCTCCTCCTCATTGGCATTCTCCTCCTCCTCATCATTTATCGAATGCTTATTATTTGCCAGGCACTGTCCTAAGTGCTTTATGTGTATTCATTTAATCTTCATAAGTACTCAGTGAGAAAGGAATGATTGATATCCCATTTCATAATTAAGAACAATGAAAGTACAGAGTTTGTCACTTGTAAAAAGAATCTCGCCTCAAAAGTGATAAGGCTGGGCCTGAGACCTAGGCAGTGAGCCCGTTATGTAATCTGTACCATCGCGGAGGTCTTTATGAGGGCTGGAAGACTCAGAGGCACAAGTAAATCGGGGAAGGGCTGTCTTAACCCCGTCTTCAGAGTGGAGTGGAGTTTCCAGGTACTCACAGGGGCCCAGGAAGGACTGCAGGAAGGCCTAGGTCACATATATCTTTTCTCACTCTCTGTCCCTTCTTGGTGCATTCAGAGTGCCTTACCTGATACCCCAGAGCATCTCAGTCTCAACCTGAGATGTCACTTCCCTCAGCCTCCAGAGTCTCCGGGTATCACAGGAAGGTATTTTCTACTTGAGCTATATGGCAAACAACCATGCCGAGAAAGCAGAAGGCATTCAATCCTTTCTTTTTAGTGGTCTATTTCTCTTATTTATGTAGGATGAGGTAGAATTGACTCTGGAACCAAATTCTTAATGCTTCCGTGCGTTCAGAGGGGCCCAAACCCCCACTGGACCCGTGTGCCACCGTGTCCAGCACGTGACTTGGCACCCAGCCTGGTTTATCATTATGGACAAATGCTCCCTGATACCAAGTTTGGGACTTACTCCTTTCGGCTTTTTGGCGAGAACGAATTGAAACAGAGGATGTTTCCTTCTGCAAAGGGCTGCCAATTTAGTTTTACTTCCAGACATACTCATCGGCCAACAAGACCCTGGTGGGGAGCAAAGGGAGCCGCTTCAGGTTGGGGATGCTGGGAAGGGTCCTCAGCCGCACGGAGTTTAAGATCTGTGAGTACGATGGCGGGTACTCATACTGGACTCCATTTCCCGGGAAAGCTGTCCAAGAAGGGCCCAGAGCTTATGTCTTTCTTCCAGAAGAGGACGAGCGCCCGTGTTTGTGAGTGTGGGGTGTGGGGATGAAATGCCATCATTTCACCTTTCCTGGGCCCCCGCGGTAAGTTTCTCACCTCCAGGGCTGTAGGCAGAAGGACGTCACCAGGTGCACGCCTTTAGGCTGGGGTGAGACTTGTGTTTGCTGAACGCCATTCTGTTCAGGATAAGTGCCGGGAAGAGAGACATGCAGAGGGGCTGGGCTGGGTGGGGCGGGGCACACAGGGGCGAGGTCATTCTAGAGTTTCTGTTCTGCTGGAGCCGGGATTCAAGCGACTCCAGCCAGGACAGTGGGTCATGACAACCTTGGTTCTGGAAACAGTGTCTTTGATGGTCACGTCCCTCCTGCTTTTCCCCAACGATGGGCGGTACAACTCTGCCGCTTTTTTAAACAACTGGGCCACCGAGAAGGCACGTCCACCAGGTTCTGATGGGCTGCAGAGCTGCAGGACTAGAGCAGGGATGTGGGGACGAGCAGCGCCAACGTAATCAGAGTCTCACAGACGACAGACACTGGGAGCATCTTCGTGTTCCTTCCCGTGACGCCGGTGCCCAGTACAGCGCTGGGCACACCGCAGGGACTCAGACATTTATTTCTGAATGAGTGACGAGAGCATGCATTGGGATAATAACCTTTGTGAGTTCATATTTATCAAACTCTCAGAATGCACCTGGAATTGGGCACCATGTTGAATGATCAGCAGCCTTAAAGTCTTGCAGTCACCCTCCCTTTTTTTTAACCGAGGTTCAGGGATTTTCAGGACGTGCTGAAAGCCAGAGCTCATGGGGGGTGAGGCTTCCAACCAGCGCTGGTCTGCCTGCATGGCCGGCTGTCACTGCCAGGCCCCAGGTGGGGGGTTTGCTCACCACCAGGCAGAGTGGGGTCTAGGAGGAGGGTTGAAATAACCCCACTGATATTTCGAGGAAAGTAAAAAGCACAAAAGGAAAGCTATCTCATTTAAGTACTATTGGAATCTGGTTATTTGGTAAAAAAATGAGCGCTCCATCTCATCATACATAAAACACATTGCAGAGAGAGGGATTAAAAAGCTAAATGTGAAATAAAACACCCATCGAGGTTCTTACATGTGAATAGAAAGTTGGCGGACACTTGAGAAAAATGTATCATTATAAATGACTTTTATTTTCTTCTTCATTATGCATTTGAATCATTTTAATAATAAGCCAGTGACATTTTGAAACTGGGAAAGACAGTCAATTTTTCCACTTACTATTTTTTGATTTTCCTTTTGTTCTTTTTCACCTCCTTCAGTTCTGCTCCAGCTTCTCTCTTTCCCTCTCTTGTCCCATCCTCTCCATAAAGCACAGCAGGCAAGCTGAGCTCCCTCTCTAGGGAGGAAGGACAGGGGCGCTGGGTGTGGGGACCCATCCAGAGACAGTGGAGCGAGGCGGGACTGAGAGGGGAGCAGGGTCTCTGTGCTGGGCTTTATGTTTTCCCGTCTTCTCATCTCCCCAACCGCTGCAGCTCTTCTCACCCTCATTTGTCACCTCCGTGGCCAGGCGGCTTACACCACTGGAGTTGCTCAGGGTCCCCGCACCTCCACACCTCTTCTCCCCTTTCAAGTACCTGCTACCCCTGCACAAATCAGAACGATGCTGAGCAACTTTCCCTGCTGCCAGGAGCTACCGCACAAAAGGTTTCCACCGTTTCAGCTGACATGTCACCTTTGGCGGTGGGAAGGGTGGTCAGGCAGGAGGCCTGGAGGAAGAGCTGCCAGAAGAGGAGTTGCCAGGGAACATTCCGGGCAGAGAGAATAGCTCCTGGGCGCATCCAAGGAATCCAAGACTGGACGACGAGGGTGGAAGAAGAGCCAGGAATGAATGGACCATTAAGGGAGCAAGCCAGGCACCCCCGTGTGACACTGGACACTTGGCGTGAGAGTGTTCGCGTAAGTGTCCCTCTCAGCTGGAGAAAGGGAGACTTTTCAACTGGAGCAGAACCAGGAGCAAGTCCCATGCATGGAGTTTGATACCCATTACCTTCCTCTCTGCTGCTTCCTTCCCTTCTTCTCAGAGGCCATTGCAGTAGGTACCTGGTCTCCTCTGTCCCTCTTGAGTGGTGGAAGTGTGAGTACTGTGCCCCTAGTGGGCATACACTTGGGGGCAAGAAGTCTTCTTCTATTATATCACATCTCCTCCCACAGTTTTGTAAATTTCTCAATTTAGCTCCACGGAAGTCAGTGTGCTCCATCCCAGCACCTCCAGCATCTCCTTAACGTGATAGAGCAGAGCTCCCATCCTTGAGTCTGCCCCCTGCATCCTAGCCCAGTCACTCCACCTGCGTCGGAGGAGCCCTGAGGACTCCTACCAGCTGGATGGCAGAATGAAGGGACCTTCTGTTCTGGGAGAGGCCTCTGTACAGACCAGTCCTGCACTGTACCAGGTCCTTGGATGACTCCTGTGACCGTGCTGAACTTGATGAAAACTTCTGCTGAATTTCCTACTGCTCTTTTAGGCGCACATATTTCTCATTTTCGGAAAGTCAGTTTTATGAAAGTTCGAGCATGTGGAACTGATAATGGGATCCTAGAACTCTCTTGCTGTGTGCTGAAGAATTTTTGCGAATGGAACACATTTTACATGGTGTTCCCTCCTGGCACATGTGATGCACCTCTGGTGGTGCAAGCAATTTTCATATAAATGAAGAAATAGAGCTGAACTCCCACACCGGAAAGCAGAGTGTCAGGAGATTATGTGGACTGGGAGATAATTTTGTTACTTGAAGAAGATAATTCTTGCCTGGCAAAAGAGAAAAGGGATATTGGAAATTTATGCATTGTACTAGCAAGCTCCGAAAACTCTTAAAAAATCATGTTTTAACACTACCGACAATAAAAAAGCCTGGGACCTGGAAACCCTGGTATTTTTTTTCTTTCAGTATTGAATTGCTTTACTGCTTTGTTTCTCCAGGGCACAGCTATCTGCAATTGTATGAGCGAGTCAATGGGGGCATCGGCTTTAAAGTACCAATCGATTTCCTGAACTATGATGTGTTAAGACAAGAGGCTGGCATGGAGAGGAATGCAAATCAGTTGTTCCAGAATGACTGACATGGTCTAAATCAGGGGATTTTGATTGTCACTTCTCCAAGACCCAGCGTTGCCACCAGGGCATTCTTCAAGGAGACAGCCCATTGTGAACAAGGAAACATCTGGCTGGGATTGGAGATCAGCTTCGAAAAAAATGCCTCCATATGCCAGAACCAGTCACCCAAGTTTAGAACTTGTCAGTCTTCTCTTCAATAACACCTGGCCTTGAAATGTGCACCTGACCATGGAAATTCTACCCAGGATCCAAGAACTAAGAATCCATGGGTATGAACAGCGAGCTTTATCTCTGGCGTCCCCAAGTGGATGGACTCAGTTCTGAAGGTGATTTTGGTCTTGTGTAAATATTTAACCGTTGATAGAGCTCATTCCTAAATCAAATCTGATTTGGTTTATGTCTCCTGTGTTGTGAGCTCAGAGCATCATGGAATTTAGGGCATTATTTTATACTAGGATTCCACTGGGCTACTATGCCTAGTACCTTACACACACCCTCCCATTGAAATCCACGCAACCCAAAGATTTAGGTAATGGTGTTATCCCCATTTTACAGATGAGAAAACAGAGGCAGTGAGAGAGGAAGCATGTCCATTCACACTGTGAGTCAGTGGTTCCTACAGTATTTTTTGTTTGATTACCAAAACTAATACTTTCATTGTTTTTGTAAGAGCAGTGCATTCATACTATAATTTTTTAAAAGTCATTGGAGAAGCACATGAGAGAAAGAAAAATAACTGCTTTCATTTTATACTTTCCAGATGCACATACGCAATATTTCGTGAATGTGGCTCTAAACATCTCTCTGAGCATGCTTCCAGATGTCAGGCTAAGAAGGGCGGTGTAAACATAGATGGGAATTATTTTGTTAAGCACAGCATGATCCTCTTCATAGAATTGTTAATTTGAATTTTGCCTGAAGAAAATGAAATGGAAGTTAAGTTTGAAGAAGTGACTAGTTTAGACAGCAACTTCTTTGCCAGAAATACTTCATATTTCAGCGCTATCTCTTTCCCATCCATGGGGAAGCGATGTCAACATTTACAGGCTAGAATAATTGTTTTCTAGTGACTGGTTTCACATTTTAGCATAACTCGAGAAGATACTCACACAACACTTATCAGACAAGAGCTTAATCTCTAAAATATACAAAGAGCTCACACATCTTAATAAAAAAAGTAAATGACCCACCTAAAAAGTGGGCAGAAGAACTGAACAGACGCTCATCCAAAGAAGACACACAGATGCCTACAGACACCAGAAAAATGCTCTACATCACTCATCACAGAAGAATGTAAATAAAAATGACCATGAGATTCCACCTCACACCAGTGGGACTGTCCTTTATATAAAAGCCGAGAAACAGCAGGTGCTGAAGGCATGTGGAGAAAAAGGAACCATCTTCCACTGCTGCTGGGAATATAAATCGGTGCAACCTTTCTGGAAAACAGTATTCCTCAAGCAAATAAAGACGGATCTACCATTCGATCCAGCCATCCCACTCCTGGGCATCTACCCAGAGGACACAAAACCCCCAATCAGGACAAATGCCTGCACCCCTGTGTTCACACAGCACAACTCACAACAGACAAGACGTGGCCATGACCTAGATGCCCGTCCCTAGATGGCTGGAGTAAGAAGCTGGGGTCTAGATACTCCAAGGAATTCTCAACAGATGCTGTAAAAAATGGAAATTGTGTCCTTTGCAACAATTTGGATGGAGCCGCAGGGGATCATGCTAAGCAAAACAAATCGGAAAGAAAAAGAGAAGCGTGGGATGGTGTCACTCATATGTGGGATTAAGTGAAATGAAACAAATAACGAGCTAAACCCTCATAAAAACCTAAAAGACACACGATGATGGCTGTCAAGGGGGCCGGGGGCGGGGAGGGAAGAGGAGGGGGGCACGGTGGTGAAGGTCACTGGGACTCTGGTGGGGTGCGGTGGGAGCAACCAGAGACTGAGGAGTGAGTTCTGCATCTTGAAATTAGTGTGGCTTTGTAAGCAAAAGACACTATAATAAAATGGTTATATTGTTACAAACAGAAAAAAGATACAAGTATATAACATGTTCTCATCCCTCTTGTCTGTCATTTCAAACCTTATGGTTTTAATTATGTAGTGTATGTCTTTGTATTTTGAAGGTTATGACGTGGAGGCTAAGGTCCCCAACTAAAATTCTCACCATCGTTTCATCTTGGTTTTAGAGTTAAATGCAATGCTGACTCCAAGTCTTCTTCTTTTCCGAGTTGGTTCGACTCACCTCTTGTTTGAATATGTTTAATTGTCAAGTATTTTTTTCAGGAAGAGCTCGGGGGACGGTGTGATCACCGTGTCTGCATGCCTGAGTTTTTGGTGGGACTCTGTCACAGTATTGCATTGTGATGTCATCTTAGCTCACAGAACGCACCAGTCCTCAGTGGACACGTTTAAACTTCGTCAAGTTCTTTTTTGAGGTGTGATGTGTGGACACACAAACCTGGTCCGTATTTTCAGTGTGCAGTGGGGAGGTGTCTGGTGTGATGAAATATCTGCTCTAGACCTGATCTGTGAATGGGGGAAACTTTGAAAATCATATGTCTGATTGGGGGTTAATATCGAAACTATATAAAGAACTCATACAACTCATAAGTGAAACAAAAACAGAAAAAAACAACAACAAACCCACCCCTAAGTAATATGATGAAAAATAGGCAAAGGGCCTGAATAGACATTTTTTTTCAAACGGAGATGTCTGAATGGCTGGCAGGTATGTTGAAAAGTTCCTCAACATCGAACAGCGATCAAATCACCACGACCTCTGGCCTCCCACCTGTTAGAATGACTGTTATCCAAAAGACAAGAGACCAGAGCACAGGCGCTGGTGAGGATCTGGAGAACAGGAAAGTTCCCTCCAGAGATTAAAGATAGAGATTCCATGGGATCCATTTATCCCACTTCTGGGTGCGTCACTGTAGGTATCAACAGACACTAGATTCTCCAGTCTGAGCGACTACAAAGAAAATCGCCGTTAACGTGTGTGCACAAGTCTTGGTATGGACGTTTACTTTTCCTTTTCTTGGGTAACACCTAGAGATGGAATGGCTGAATCAGATGTCAGGTGCCAGTCTGAGTTTTTAAGAAAATGAGAAACATTTTTCAAAGCTGTGTTTATTTCATTTCATTTTAGTTTAGTTTTAAAGGAAAAGCACAGGCAGGAAGGAAGGTGAGCAGGCAGGCAGGCAGAGAGAGGAGGAGGGAGCATCCCATTTTATTTTTATTTAGTTGTTCACACTGGCCATCTCCCCCTGGACCTGGGTCTTGAACCCAGGGCTCTGTGAGCTGTGCTTATTCAAAGGCAATTGACCTAACCGCTACTCCATCAGGGCACACCAAAGTTGTAGTGTTTTAAATTTCTGCTAACAGTGCATGAGAGTTCCCGTTCCTCCCCATCTTTTCAGCCTTGGCATGGAGTCTTACATTTTAGCCATTCTGGTTGTGCCCCGGTGGCCTAGTGCACCTCGGAGCAGTCCCACCGGCATCCCAAGGTCCTGGGTTCAAGACCTGGGGCTGGGAGGAACAGCCAATGTGAACAATTAAATACAAATTACTTGGAGTGCTTCGGCCTCTTGCTTCCTGTCTGCTTACTTGTCTTCATTCTTGCCTGCACCTTTCCTTTAAAAAATAAAAACTTAATTTTTGTAGCCATTCTAATAGGTGTAGAGTGTTATCTTGGGTTTTAATTTGCATTTCTGGTGACTGATAATTTGCATCATCATTTCATGTGCTTATTTGCCTCCAGATATATTCTTTATTGCAATGTCTGTTCAAATGTTTTGCTTAAGAGTTTTTTTTTTTTTTTTTTTTTTTCAGTTTTGTGTTTTATATAACTGGACACAAATCTGTGATCAGATGTCTATTATGGGGATATTTTTCTCCTAGTCTGTGGCTTGCATGTTCATTTTCTGAGCAGCATCTTTTGAAGAGTCGAGATTTGCAAATTTGCTAAAGTAAAATGTGTCCTTTTTTCTTGTATGAATCATACTTTTGGTGTGATGGCTGAGAAATCTTTGTGCAACTCACACTGCAAAGATTTATCCGATGTTTTCTTCTAGACATTTTATAGGTTTAGATTTTGCATAGAGGCCTCTAATTGTGAGTTAATTTTTATATGTCATGTGAGGCATGAATAAAAGTTCATTTTTCCTTTTACACACGGCAACTTAATTTCTCTAAAATGTCAGTTCCGTCAGTTTGGTTGATGGGATCTCTCATGTTTTCTAGATAGTTGTTGGTTTCACATCTACTTATCTGATGAATTACTGAGTCAATCTGACCTGTGGTGGTTGTTCCTCCTCACAGTTCCATCAGTGTGGCTTCATATGTTTTGAGCTCTGCTTGGATGATAAAATTTAGCATTATGTCCTTTTGATGAATTGACTTCTTTAGGAAAAGACCTTGAGCCCTGGGATGGGCTTTGCTCTGAAGTTGCATTGTATGAATTCCAATGCTCTTTTGAACAGTTGGTGTGGTGTATCTTTTCCATTCCTTTGTTTTTAAATTTAACATACACTTCTGTAGAGAATGTATTGTTGAGTTTTGCTTTAAAAAGAAGTTCAATCTGATCAACTGTGTCTTTTAATTTGGGGGCATTTGGACTGCTGACACTCGTGATGGTTGACATGGCCAGGAGCAGTCTCTCTTCTGACTCCTGGTTTTCTATCGAGCGCATCTGCTGTTTGTTTCCCTTCTTCTTCTGCCTGACTTGGGATTAATTCAATAAATTTAATGATTTCGCTTTAGTCCCTTTATTGACTTGTTAGATATAACTCTTTATTTGCTATTTCAGTGGTTGCTGAGTTTATAGTACACATATTAGCTTTGTGTACTTTCAGTGATAGTGCATCTCCTTCCACAGATCATCAGACTCTTACAGGAGCGCACTTCCGTTTCACCCCCTCTGCCTTTATACTATTTTACTTATATATTTATATTGTAAACTCCAGAGTACATGACACCATTTTGTTTAAACAGTAAATTATTTTTAAAGAGTTTTAACTAAGAAAAATTCATATTTATCTATCTGTAGATATAACTCATAATATATCCTACCCTATTACTAGCTATGTGTATAGTTACCAGTTCTGGTGATTTTTATTTTTGTAGGTATCGATCCATATATTCTTCTTAATAATTTTCCCTCTGCCCGAAGAAATTCCTTTCATGTTTCCTGCAGTGCGAGTCCGCTGTGGCTGAATATTTTCAGCTTTTCTCTGTCTGAAAAGTCTTTATTTCAGCTTCATTTTTGAAACAATGTATTATCCCTGAGTATAGAATTGTAAGTGACAATTTTTATTTCTTTTGAGGCTTTAAAGGGGTTACTCCACTTCCTTCTTCCTTGTACCATTTCCTGTGAGAAATCTGCTCGCCTCCTTGTCTTTGTCCCACTGGTTGTAACGTGCTTCTCCCTTACTGTAAGAGTTTTCTCCTGATTCTTGATTTTGAGTTATTTGTTTATGAGTTGGTCTAGCTTTCTTTATGAGCTTGAGTTTCATTGAAGTTCTTGAATCTGTAAATGTATGTGCTTTGCTTCAAATCTGGAAAACTTTTGGCCACTATTTCTTGCAATATTTCTTCTGTCTTCTCCTTTCTTTTGGGAACTCCAGTTACATGTCTATTAGGCTGCTTTTTGTTTTCCCATAAAACATTCCCTTTTCTTCTGTGTTTCTTTTTGGATAGCTTCTGCTGCTATGTTTAAATTCACTAAACTTTCTCTCTGCATTGTTGAATCTGCCACTCAGTCCTTCCAGGGTATTATTTGTTTTAAAAGGAAAGGTGCAGACAGGGATGAAGGCAAATAGGTAAGCAGGCAGGGAGAGAGGAGAAGCATTTTCATTTATTTTTATGTCAGTTGTACATCTTGGTTGCTTCCCCCTCACCCCAGGATGTGAACCTGGGTCCTTGCTGCCAGGGGCAGCGAACTAAACAGCTCTTCCACCAGGGAAAACCATCCAGGGAATTCTTCCTCTCACCTAATGTACTTATAAATTCAATTTGTGTTTCCTTTTAAATCTTCCTTGTCGTTACTTAACTTTTTGAGTCTATAAAACAACTACATAACAACTATGTTAATACTCTTTTCTGTTAACATCTATGGGCCGTAGCTGATTCACAGATTTTTTTCCCCTCTCATTATTTTGGGTTCTATTTTCCTGCTTCTTTGACTGTATGGTAATATTCGTGTGCCAAACAAGAGAGTTTTACCTCACTGGGTGCTGAAGAATTTCGGAAATACTTTTGAACTTTCTTCTGTAACGCTGTGAAAGTTTGATACTTGGGCTCTTTAAATTTTTTTTTTTTAATGTATCACAGTGCAGCATTCAATGTAGGGGAATTTCCCCCACTTCTGAGGTCTCTACCCAGGCCTCAGAAGTCCCGAAGATTCCCAAGATCTCTGACTGATGCAACAGACCCCATTCTGGCCACAGGGGATCACAGGTGTGGTTCTTTCTAATGTTTTAGGATGTTTTCCCCCAGTCACTGATCATTTTTCACAATAATGTATGAATTGATATGTTCTAGACAACTTGAGTAATATCCCTAAATGTATTGTGAGCTGCTTTTAAGAATTTTCCCTCTGTTTTGGTTTTAACCAGAAGGATGACATTATGATTTTTGTTGAGCATTCCTGTTCTGTTTGCTGAACTTCTTGTAAGTTGACGTTTTCTTCGAGCTTTGAAAATTTCGGACACTATGGTACCAAATTCTCTTCCTGTTCCATTCTCTAGCTCTTTCTCCTTGGACACGCTCATGAATGGCCAGACCACTCGATATTGTCCCCAGCTCTGGAACATTCTGTTAAAAAAATTCTTTTTCGCACTTGGCTGCAATTTGGGTCATTTCCACTGACCTGAGCTCAAGTTCCCTAATCTTCTCTTTCACCTTGTCCAGTCTGCCCGTAAGCCCATTGAATTAGTTTTCCATTTCAGATACTCTTTTTCTGTTCTAGAACTTCCATTTGATTCTTTTTGTAGAGCTGACATTTATTTTTATAATTTTCTGTGTTTTTTATCCATGTCATTAATGTTTTTTCCTCCAAATTCTTTATCATAGTTTTTACTAGTTACTGAAAATTCCTTTCCACTCATTGTGTCTTCCATGCCATCTCGTCTGCTCTAGTCATTTATTTTTCTCTTGATTTGCTTTTACATGTTCCTGCTTTTTAGCATATCCTGCTTTATTTTATTATGTGCCAGGATTTGGATAAAAGAATTAGAGATTGAAGTTGATAATAATGTATATTTGAAAGGACTCATATTTTTTCTTTCCGGTGTAAAAGTTTAATCTTTTTAACTATTTGGGAATGCTTGGCTACTCCAGTTAGCTTCAGCGGACCTGTGGTTAAAATGTCTTGTTTAAAGGGACCAAGACTCACCTTTGACAGAAGAAAACAGGGTTAAAGACCTAACTCTACTTTCCAGTCAAGGCCCCAACTTCCTGCGACACTTCCTTCCTGGATCATGTCTAGTGGGTTGGGAAATGGGTGTGGCACCTACGTATTCTAATCTCTACCCCGCTCATGTACAGCTATTATAATTTTTTCCAGGTTTCCTTTTTATTCCACCAAAGTTCTTCCTTATATTCATGACTTTGTCAGTCACATTCTTCCAGCTTTTTTCTAAAGTGACTTTTTTATCATTCTGATTTTCTCTTCCTTTATTTCTAAATTCTGATTTAAAGTATTTGTCTCTTTAGCAATAACATAAAATTTTCCTTGAATTTTTATATTATTAATTTAGTGTTAAGAGACTGCTTATCTCCATAATTTCTTTGTGATTATGGGTAACTCCTCTTCTGTTTCCTTCATCGATTCCTCCTGCAATTAATATATATTTTTTAACTTTACTTGTCATCATGCTTCTTTCTACCTTGTCCATTTTTTTTTTTTGAGGATAGGGCTCTTGCTCATTATTTTCTTATTAATTTAAATTATTTATTTAGTTTAAATCTTCCCAGCCTCTTTACTGATGAGTTGGACCAATCTTTGTCATTTCAAATCCTCCTGCAACAATCCGGTTTAATTAAAAAAAAATGTTATTTGCTCGGTGGGCACATTTCCCCTTTGTATTTTGTAATCGCTGTCAAGCGGCTTCATTTCCAACCTCCTTGCATGTCCCTGGTGATGTCCATGCCCGCTGTGTCCCTCATCCACCTGCAGCCCGGGGTGCTGTCTGGAGAAATCGCAGCATTGAGATGGCAAGTTAGCTCTACTTCTCCTTCGGTACCTCCTTTCTGACCATCCCAAGGAGTCCAGCTGGGTCAGCACAGAGCCTTTCCTGCGCTCTGACCAGACCCTGGATTTCACCCTGGTTAGAGGTTATTTATCTATTTTGGGTACGCTTTTCCAATCCGTGTCATTTATTTTCAAGGAGATTGGTTTCCTGCTTGATGTCTGAGGAAGCATTTGTTGAGATTCAGCCTCAGCAAAGATGATGATAATAACAGCTACTGGCTGCCAGGTGCACCGCCTACATCATCTCTAATCCTCCCAGCAGCCCTGCATGGTAAATATTATCTCTATTTTGCAGGTACATTTTATTTATACCCACCCCCCCCGCCCCACGTCCCAGGAAGGTTTAGAGAAGACAGCACGAGGTTTTGTAAGAATACAGCATCATAATGAAAGGCGAAGGTAGAGAAAATATTTTTGAAAAGGCAGCGCAGAAATGGATTCTCATTGCGCTGAGACTTTTGCCTGCAACCGCCAAGCTTTAAGGAATAGACTTGCAATTTGAACCTGGCTCTTTTGGCTGCTAAGCCAGATGGGCTCAGACTGAGCGATGAGAAGGGACAGGCGGATGCCTGAGGGCCAGCCTCGTGGGGGGCGGTCGGAGGGTGGGCTTTGACCTGCATTTGCCTGGTGGAGTGCTGGGTCGCTCTAGCTGATGGGGTGCAGCCGGGATGAGGGTGCTGCTTCTGCCGAGCACCACGGGCTGGGCTGGACTCAGGAGGCGTCAGCGCCACTCCCAGCTCCGTGACACACTGGAGTGAGGAACCGCTGGTTTCCTTTACAAGAACCACTGGTGGTATTTACTGAGCATTGCTGTGGGGAAAGAAACCCCGGTGGGTGTAGGCGGCCAATGGTGAACCAGGCAGCATCACCCCTGCCCTCCAGGAGCAACTAGTGCTGGGGAGCATAACGCAGATACTAAAAAAGTAACTGGTCACACATGAACCCAAGTACAAGTGCTATGAGGGACGAGTGCCTGAAGGAGACTCACATGGGGCTAATTTGGGGGTGGAAGGGGGTCAGGGACGTGCTCTCTGAAGAGCTGGCCTACATGTGGAAATGTTTACTTGGCACCTGCTGTTTTTCACCTGGCCCTGACCCTTTCCTTTGATCGTGAAGGGTTTTTGGGGAGATCCATTTCATGTGCATCAAATGTAGTGTGAACCCGATCCAGTTGATCAGAATACTTTATCCTCTGGCCACAGCGATGGTGCAGTGTGGGACCGTGGCCTGAGATCAAGCAGAATCCATCCTGGGGTCTTCCTCTGACAGCAGGGTGCTGCATGTGGTTCTGCTCATCTCCGTGTGAGTCACCCACCTGAGACCGGCGTGGGGCGACCCCAAGAGAGGGAGGGTGGCTGAGGACGGTGGGTGCGCGGTCCTCCCTTAGGACCTGAGGGTACTGGGTCCAGATCCCTGTGGATACTGACATCCTCAGATGCCGGAATCTCTTATTATGAAATTATCTGGTGGTTGCACATAAGCTATGCATATACTTTATAATCGTCCTGTATACTTTAATTTCTAGATCACTTATAGTCCCTAATACAACACAAATGCTATGCAAATAGTTGTTATACTGCATGGTTTAGGGAATAATGACAAGAAAAACTATCCATATGCGTTCAGCTCTCATACAAGCATTATGGGTCTAACTATGTAGTATGGTTGTTGTTTTTGAAGGAAAGGTGCAAGCAGGAAGAGAGAGGAGGAAGCATTTATTCATCTGACTAAGCTGTTCTTCTTGGCTGTTCTGCTTGACCCCGGGATGTGAACCTGAGTCCTTGGGGTGCATATTTGGACTGCGCTCTGCTGGAGGTGGGGGATGTAACTGCTTCTCCACCAGGGCACTCCCATAAAGCTTTTTGATCCATGGTTGGTTGAAGTCCACCATCTGAACCTGTGGAAACAATTTGCTGTTCTTTGAAACCCACGTCCACCCCTACCTGAAACCTGACTTTAGTTGCATGAACTGATAGGGTTAAGTTCCTCTGAGCTGGGATTCTGTTCCTTGTACCTGCCAGGGGCCTGCCTAGACCTGACAAAGACTGGAGATTTGCCTCGTAGCACTGGGAGGAAGAGCTGCAGGCAGAGGGCAAGCGTGTGTGAGGGGCTGAGGGCAGACGGAGCCTGGTGCCACCCAGTGGCAGGAGGTCCGGTCAGGGTGAGGGGAAGAGGCGGACAGTGCTGGACCCGCAGACTCACACACAGCGCTTCCCGGATGAGGGGTGAAGGGGGTTGGCTTAGTAGTGTTCCCCACCCTCCATCCCGGAGGTGCAGCATCTGGAACCTCAGAATGTGGGAAACAGGTCTTGGCAGATGTGGTTAGTTAAGAGGAGGTCATCCCTAAAGCGGTGGCTGATATCCGTCCAAGAAAGCTATGTTAGGACAGAGACACACGGAGGGAGCACCACGTGACACTGACATTGATGGAGTGACAGCTGCAAGCCAAGGATTCCAGAAACCACCAGAAAAGGACAGACAGACTTAAGGAGGGATTTCCTTCTAGAACCTTCAGAGGAAGCAGGAAACTGCTGACACCGTCTAGTCTCCAGAGAATCACGGGGAGTAACTGTGTTGGAGCCGCCCCGTTGGTGGTCTTTGTTAGGACACCCGCAGAGTGCCACGTGGTGGCTGAACGCCTGGGTCCCTAGGGGACGACCCTCCTGCACTCCCAGCGGTCTGAGCTGCCTTGCTCAAAAGCCCACGGCTTCCTTCCAGCCTCCCTTCCTTACTCCTCACCTCCCTTTTCCTTGGGGACCACCTCCTATCTAAACTACTGAGGCCCACATCCTTGTCTTGGGGTTCCCTCTGGAGATGTGCACGAAGACAGGTGACATTTCACGCGGCGAGGGACAGGTGGCGAGGCCGTGGGAGGAATGGCGAGTTTTGCAGGAGACGCCTGAAGGGCTAGGACAGACGGGTGGGTCTGGGTTTGATCCTGAGTGTGGTGGGAAGAGCCCGAGCAGGGAGTGTGGCCGACATTCACGGGGCAGGGATCCCGTTGGCAGTTCTCCGGGGAGAAGGGAGCAGCGGGTCACCCAGAGGCCGGGAGGACGAGTCCCGCGTCCTTGTCTCCATGTTTCCTCCGGAGGCCAAGGCTGCACCGCGGACAGAGTGCAGGACGCAGTTTTCCGCTGTGAGTCCCGGGACCCCTGTTATGCTGTGTGCTCTTAGTTAACGCTTGATCCCGAGTAATTCTCATTACTCTCCTCGCAGACAGACGATGAACAGCTGTCAAGCTTGTCTTCCAAGACAAGACAATTTCCCCCATTAATGTAGCTCAGGACGGGGAGCGGAGGACAAGGGCGGCTGTGGCGCATCGTGGCGCTCTGGTTCCCAGAGCCCCGTCAGAGAGACCTAAAGGCAGCCACTTTGGAGCTAGTGGGAAATCCGCATTTGCAGTTTGACGGGGCTCGCTTTCAGCTGAGAGTGTGAAAAATTGCAGCCAGATGGAAAATGGTCTGATCAGAGCGTGAATGTGGAGAGAGGTGGGGAGATCACGCGCCGGAGACGGCGTGCCAGGCACACAGTAGGTGCGCAGTCCCCATCCATCCTTCTGTCTCTGACTTGCCCTTTCTTCATCCTTCCCTCCTGTCCCTCCCCCAGCCTCATCTCTGATGCGCAATCTGTCCGTCCGTCTGTCCAGCCTCGCTTTGAATACTGCCTGTGACAGAATTCACTTCTTTTCGTTCCGTTCCATTCCAGACAATACAAACGCTCACTTTTGAAACGCTGCGGTGAAACGGATCTCGACCTCCCGCCAATGGCGTCTAATTGGAGTCCCTGGTGGCCCCACAAAACACACCTTGTCTGTCTTCCGCCTGAGTGGAGGCCGTGTTCAAATGACTGACAGGATTTTGTTTTTTTCTTTTGAGTTAAAAGAGTAAAGACAGCTCCTTAACTCTGGTCTGCTCTCCTGCAAACACGTCCTAATATCTTCCTCTCTTTTGAAGTGGAGGCCTTGATGCTGGGTGTGGCTCCCGCCAGCGGAAGCAGACGTGGGTTGTCACCTCCTCCTTGCCTGGACAAGTGTGGTCATCTGGAGGCTTCCTGGGACTGTCCTCGTGGGCACAGCTCTCAGCACCAGCCGATCGTTGTCCAGCGGGGTGGGCGCTGTGTTAAAAATGAGGAACTTCCCTACAGAAACCCAAGTGACAAGTTCTTAGCAAAACCCCCAGGGATCTGACAACGTTGTATCGTCAGGATGGCTGGGCTGGGTGTGGCTGTAGAGGCCCATGGACCTCGCCGTCCAAACAGCCAAGAAGGCCCTGGACCGCTTTCCGGGGGACAGTGCCGCGGGTCCAGCGGTCCCGGGAGAGACGGGAGCGGACCAGCTCAGACACTGCTTCCCGACATAGGCTGTGGTCATTGTGATGGGGGGAGAGGCCCAGTCAGGGACATCCGGAGTCCTAGCATCTTGTACGAAGCATGAAGACAAACGCTGACGTTTGTGACTGATGCATCTGGCCGACAGTGGAAGTGGGGACGTGATACACATACGTAGAAACACACCCGAGGAGGTGAGGGAGGGATCAGGGTGAGTGTGGGACATCGAAGAAGAGCAGGGAAGGGAGCAGGTGGGGCGGGACACGCTCCCTCCTGTCAAAGGGACACTGGGACGCTCCGCCCCTCAGAAGGCACCAAGCACCTTGATCGTGGACATCCTGCCTCCAGAGCTGAGAGACAATACACTTCTGCTGCTTAAGCCCCTTGTGGGAACACTGGTCGCAGCACCTACAGCCCACCAATTCCGAGGGCGCTGTAAAGATTTTGTCCCTGATCTGGACCCTGCTGGACACAGGTGAGTGGCTTTCTAACCTGCGGTCAAGTAGAGAGTGGTGCTGTGGGCGACTCTCACCCATGGCGCCCCTGTCCCTGTAGCCAGGCCCCACAGAGGAAGCTGCCAGCCAAACCCCGTGGGGCCGTCCACTCCCGCCGGCTTTTCTCAGCTGGGTGGCTCCATGCTTCCCCACCCCCAGCGCCTCTGGCTTGATGAAGTCATCACGTCTCAGGGCAGAGAGACACTTCCCATCAATGCCAGCTCTCTGGGGAAAAGACCAGCCGTTGTAACACTGCCTGACGCGTCTCTGCCTCGAATTTTTTCCCACATCTCCACGCCAGGCAGCGCCACGCCTCAGATGACAGCCCACCACCTGAGCCAGCCACGCTGCCTTCCCCCCGCTGCTCCAGGAGCCGGAGGCTGCCAGGCCTCCCCAAGCAGCGCACGGCTCAGCCTGGCCACCGCGGCTCATTAAATGTGGGTGCGGGGCGAGAATCCTTCCCGGCGACACCACAGCCTGACGGCTTCCGCCAGACTCCTGGCCTTTCCCCGACATTGCCCGCCTGCTTCCTCTGCCGACGGGGCCAGCTGGGCCTGGAGGTTTCCCTGGAAGCCTCTGGTGACTGTCGGTGGGCCACAAACGCCTCCTCCTTACCAGGACACCTGTGCCAGGACAGCTGAGCTGCTGGTGTGCTCACGTACCTGGCTGGGCACTGATCCACAAGTGCTCATTGAGCTTTTACGGTGTGAGTACAGGTAAGAGATGCCAGCTAAAGGGGGCTTCGCAAATTATTTCTAAGACAGCAGAGTTTCCAGAGGAAACTGAATCCAGGGTGGATTCCACAGGGTCTGAGCTCTGGGTCAATTTCTCTCCAATTATCTTGGCTTTTCTTTCACAGAGCGAGATGGCGGCTGCTGCTCCTTGACCGCACCTGATGTTGTGTCCACAGAGTGGGACGGCGGCTGCGGGGAGGCCACCACGAATGCCTGGGGCATTTACTGTGTGCCGGGCTTTATTCTGGGAGCTGCGGCGTTGCTTCCTGCAGTCCCTAGCCACACGCGGTGGGTCCACATCTTAGACGCAGGGGATTTGTCTACGCCACACAACTGGAATTGGAATCTAAGCTGACCCGACTTCCAAGGCGCGTTCATTCTGCAAGCACCAGGGACCTCTCTGTCAGGGTTTCTCGGTCTAAGCATTGCCGACATTGGGGGCTGGGCTGAGCCATGAAGCCACTTGGCGGGACTGTGGGTTCTGATTTTCCAAGAAGAAACAAGAAGACAGTCCGGGCCCGAATCAGGGGCCTGGGATGCTCAGAGCCACATCCAGGTGGGCAGGTCTTGGCCATCACAGGAGAGCTGTTGACGCAGGCTGCACGTTTGCCCCCAGATCCGCATGTGAAGCCCCAGCCCCATGTGGTGGGGTTAGCAGGTGGGTCAGGGTGCAGCCCAGCCCTCAGGACGGGTTAGTGACTGTGTGAGAAGAGCCCAGAGGTTTCCGTCCCTTCTGTGTAAGGACCCAGAGAGATGGCACCCCCGCCCCACTGGAAGAAGATGTCTGCTGCCCCCCCCACCGCCCCCCAGCCTGCAGCCTCTTGTTCCAGCAGCCTGAGCTGACGGAGAGAGTGGGCACCAGATGAGTGACCCGTCTGGGGCTGATGAGGGACAGTGACGGTGTGGCCTGGGAGGCGCCAGTCCAGGGCCTGCTGCAGTGCTCTGAGGCTGCCTACGCGCCCCCCGCTTACCTCCCGATCTGTTCCACACGCAGCCGTGGGGGGCTCCCGACGAACATGCCGGCTTCACACGGTGGCTTAAACCCCGCAGAGCACAGAGGGCTGGACGGCGCGGCACCTCCTTTCCACGTTCCGGCACCGTCGCCCGCAGGCGCGCACCTGCAGCCTGAGAGCAGACCTCCCAGTCCTCCAGACAGCCCCCCTCCCCGCCGCTTTCCTTTAAATATTTGCTGTGTCTCCCGTAGGCTCCCCAGGGCCTCCTCCTTCCCTGTCACGCAGGCCGGCCGCCCACACTTCTGCGTGTTTGTTTTCCGCCTGGAGACACCGGGCAGTCTCCGTGTGGCGTCTTTCCACCGTCCCACATCAGTCATTCTAAGGGACCTGTGGGGCCCCCCAGTGGGGTTTGGGGCTGGAGCGGAGATGTGGCTGAGGACAAGCGGGTGAGATCTCCAGCCCCTCGGAGCCTGGGGATTATTTGGGAGCGACAGACATGAAACAAGGAAGTGACACATAATTAAAACTACAAGAGTGACAGCTCTATCAGGACGCATTTGCTCGGAACTTCTCCCAGGTCTGTGTCATCACTGTCACCCAGCAGTTCTCAGCAGGGGCCGGTTTTCCCATGGGGACAGCTGGCAATCTCTGGACACGTTTTTGGTCCTCACAGCTCGGCGGCGGGGAGGATAGAAGCTTCTGGCATCCAGTGGGCCAAGGCCAGAGGTGCTACTGAAAACGCCATCCTGTCAGTAATCCAAGACTGGGAGACTCTGCTAGGACCCCTCGTCCCGTCGGGCGTGCTGATAAGAGAGCTCCCGAAATGCCTGCTGAATAAATGGATGATAAAAGGCAGTCACTCGGTCTTGTTGACAGAGACGCTAGTGATTCTCAGATGGGCCTCCAAATCCTTGGAGGCTGGGGCAGGCCTGGCTTCCTGGCTATGGACTGGGACAGTCACGGGACCCCGTGGCCACAGGACTCCGTGCCGAGGAGGACCCAGGCTTCATTGGATACTAAGGTAATGCCATCTTGAAATTACTAAAAAAGTTATTATTTATTGAGGTACCTTTAATTTACAAAAATAATTAAACCCGCATGTGTAGTTTTCTCATTCCTCAAATACATGACGGCACACCCTTCCTGCCACCAAACTATCAGAAGTCGTCCACTGTTGTTCAGTGGAGCCCGTCACCCTTTTATCATCCCCACCCCCTCCCTGGTAACTTCAGTTCTGTTGTCAGTGTCCAAGGGTGGTTTTCATTTAGTTTATTCCATTGTTTTGTTTCTTTATTTTCCACATATGAGTGAGATCATCTGGTATTTGTCTTTCTCCCTCTGCCTTATTTAACTTAGCATCATCCCCTCTAGTTCCGTCCAGAATGTCGCAAATAATAGGGTTCCATCTTTTTGGGGGCTGTGTAGTATTCCCTTGTGTATGTACACTGTATCTTCTTTATCCAGTCATCTGACATTGGGCACTTAGGTCGCTTTCGATTCTTGGCTATATAAATGCTTGGTAAATAATGCTGTAATAAACCCAGGTGCATCTTTCTGTGAGAATTAGTGTTTTGTTGTGTATGGGTAAATATCCAGAAGTGGGATGATGAGATTTCATAAATTCTTAATGCTTTTTTAGCGAGGGTCTTGCATTTTTACTTTGCATGGTGTCTCACAGATGACGCAGTGGGTCCTGGGAGTGAGAGTGAAACGGGCGGTGAACGATTCTGTCTTGAGGATGGGGTTTGAAGGGGTGGTGGTGGCAAGTGTCTGGGGGCCTGGGCACCCTGGAACCTTCTCTCAGTGTCTCCGCCAGCATCTGAATAGTTGCTATAGGAAGATCGTCACCTGCTGTCCTAGACCTGCTCTTCCCCAGCCCAGAAATGGGGCTCCTGTCATGTTCTCATGGACAACATCCAACACAGACAGCAGGGAGCGAATAGTGTCTGGGAAGCCATGAACCTGTCATCCAGACTCACAGTTGTCAACGCATGGTCAGTCTTACTTGCTTTCCAAATTCCCTGTCCCCTCCCAACTTATTTGACCTTAAGTGCAGAATAATATCAGTTAATTGATAAGGTTTCAGTAGGGATCTTTAAAAAGTAAAGACAATTAAGAATACTCAACCATAACACCATGATCACATCTAAGAAATTAATGATCTTAGTAATATTCAATGTTCCATCAGTATCTAGAAGCTGTCATTCTTCTTTCCTTCACAGTCCTCCCACATTCGATCTAGGAGATTGTCATTCTGTCAACTGAGTCCCATCCTGACTCCATCCCTTCTGCCTCCTCTAGGGCGTCGTCTGACCTGGGAGACCTCACGGTACATGGTCTGGCCTCTGCCCAGCTCCTGACCCCACACTCTGCCCCAGTATGTCCAGGGCTCTCTCTTCAGGGTTTCACGTTGGCCCTTCCCTGGTGCTGGCATTTGCCTTAATCAGTTGTCTCCTTGGTCCCATCCTCAGCGAATCCAGGTCTCTAGGGGATGCTGCTTTCTCAGAGAATATCCTCCTGACCAGCTTGTCCCACTGACCCCCTATGACCCCCACCGCCAGCCAGCCTTTACAGTTCTCTGAAATTGGCAGGTCACATGATGCCATTGATTTGCTTATTATCTTTCTTTCTACCACAAGTGGACGTGAGAGAAATCAGGGGTTGGCCTGTCATTCCTTGTCTCCCCAGTGTCTAGAACAGCCCCAAGCACATACTCAATCCTCCATAAATATTTGCTAAGTTGATCGATTTTCTAGGTGGATTCTCCTGCCTTGACAGACAGTGTCTGTAGAGACATGGCACCCAAACCAGTGAGCCCCCAGCCCCCCAACTGCTGAGAAAGTTCATCAAACACTCAGCTGAGCCTGGAGAGCACGTGTGAGGTGGTGTTAAGGATGGTTACAAGGCATTCTCTTGGGGTGGGAGGCCTGTCTCCAATGGGTGTCTGGGAAGAGGCTGGAGCTTTTCCTGCCTCAGTTTACCCACTGTCATTCTCTTCATCTCATCTGAACATGTCACAGGCTCCCAATATAAACAGGGCTGGAGCACCTTGGTGACATCGCAGATATGCCCCCTGCCCCAAGGACCTCGGGGAGGACGAATGAATCGCAGGGAGAATTCTAATTTCCAAAGCTCCACGGTTGTGACTGGAGCCCAGGCTGCCACACCCCTGGGAATAAAGAGTTAAGTTGGTGGTGCTCCAGAATCTCTAAGGACATGGGTTGAAATTGCAATTCCTGATGCTCCCCTTAGACCCCACTTCAGGGTCACCCAGGGGTCCTCTTTCGAGCGGGCACCCTGCGTGCAGCTGCTGGAAGGATCCCGCCCCCGGCTGCACCAGCCTGTGCCGTCCGGGCTAGAGTCCCGTGTCTCTTTAACGCTGTCTTGGAGCAAATAAAGGAGCCTAATTATGCAGTTCTGTCAAGGCCTTCCGGAGCCGGAGCCGCAGCCACCTTGCTAATCGGAGCTCAACAAAGCCGGGACTGGAGGTTAGAATAAAAATAGCTCCACGCAGGTTAATAGGTAAAATTAGCTTAGTGTCAGGAATTTAAGTTTCAAGGTCACGGGAGATGCTAGGGGGGCCGGCAGCACAAACTTACGGGGCTGCTGGGAGCGGACTAGGCGATCGCACAGGCAAAGCCTGAAGACGAGACAGTATGAACCAACATGCATGTCTGTTTCCTGGGCTGCGGGAGCGAGGTCTCACCCGCTGGGGGCTAAACAGTAGGCCCGTGTTCCTTCCCAGTTGTGGATGCTGCAGGGGTGTCTACAACAGAGACGGGCAGGGTGAGCTCACTCTCGAAGCTCAGGGAGTCTGTTTCAAGCCTTTGTCTTAGTGTCTGGGTCTCGGGAGGTCCTTGGCGCTCTTGGCCTGTGGGCACATCACTCCCTGAAACCTGGGCCTCTGTCGTCACGCAGCTTTATCCCCGTGTGTCCCACCTTCCCTCTTCTCAGGATACCTGCCCCGCCCATGACCTCATCTTAACTTTATTGTATCTGTCAGGACTCTGTTTTTAGGGAAGGGCAACACGCAGGGGGACATGACTCGACCCGAAGTCTTCCTCGAGAGCACCAACAGTGTGTAAGCATTTAGGAGACAGACACGTGCAAACAGGGTGCCCTCATCCACCTTCGGTGCTACCGCGGGGCTGGGCGTATTTCTACCCACGAAGACCTGGTCTCTCCTCAACAGCTCGCCCCTCACCAGGGTGGACAGTCACCCATGACAGCCATCCGTCAGCCACGGAATCCCTCTGGCTTTGCATCTTTGGCCTCAAGATCTTCAAGTCTCCCAAATGAAGACGGGCTGTTTCACTGGCAGAATCTGAGACGTTTAGAGGTGGTGTGATGAGCCTCCCAGCCTGGAATCAAAGTAGCATTCGAGACTAACCACAGCGAGGAGACTTGCCTCAAGACTGCCTGCTCCGAAAAAAAGAAAAGAAAAACAATCATTCAATGCACTCTTTCCACAAATCAAAATTAAAGAAAATAAACCATCATGAGCAAAACAGAAAACTTTTAAGTGGACTCACATAAGTGAAGCTCCTCGCTGGAGACCAGGCACCTATGGGAATTCAGGACACAGGACACAGGGCTCAGCTCGCACAGCTGTGCCTCAGCCGTAGACCACAGCAAAGGAGTGAGTGTCCAATAAAAAGCCACACGATCCGTTTGGTTTCCCAGAGCCTATAAATGCTATGTTTATATGACACTGTGGTCTATTAAATGTGCACTAGAATTAGGTCTGAAAAACAGTGTGCACTTTAATTAAATATGACACAGAGACGAAGCAAGTACATGTTGTTGGAAAATGGTGCTATGAACCTGTTCACGAAGCTGGGTGGCCCCAAACCTTCAATTTGCAAAAAGCACACTCTCTGTGAGGCTTGGGAAAGCCAGGTGCACTTTAGCGAGGGTCCTGACGTCGCACTGCAGATTCTGCAGCTCTTCACAGACTGGCATGCAGAAACTCCAGCTTCCCGGCAGCTGTAGGAGTCAGTCTGGCCCCTTCATGCAGGTGAGGACAACAGAGGCTGGCCGAGTACAGGGACTGCTCACAGTCACACAGAGGGCAGGGGGAGGAGCCAGGATGAAAACCCAGATGACGGTACCACATCCCTGTGGGTGAGCACTGGTGCCCGACAGTCACACGGAAGGAAAAAGACCCTTGAGTTTCCACGGCGTCTCTGCGTCTTCATTACAGATTAATCTGAACAGAATAGGTCAAACAGGGACATTTCCAAATGCTGGTAAATAAATAAAACGAAGCAATCTAAGGTGTGTCTCTAGGGCTGAAGAGCCCTGTAAAAAGTGGTGGAAGAAATACCAGCTCCTTTTGGGCTGGACATCAGCGTAATCAGTGACACTAGTGATTTGAGTCCTTGTGAGCCCCATGACAGCAGCCATCAGGGAAGAGGACATTATCGGGTGAGAAGGAGGAGACGGCAGAGGAAGGAGGGCTTAATCAGTTTAGCTTCCTTCAGCTGCCAAGTCCTGTCCAGAAATGACCGTGTCGTTTTCAGGACAGAGCCCACAGGTAGCAGGAGGTGGACCAGGAGGGAAGAAAAAGGCAGATCTGTGAGTTCCCATAAGGCTGCTGGATAAACACCAGGGCATAATTTGGATTGAAAATTCCATTTTGGTCTCTTTGAAAAGCAAAGATGTGTGCATGTGCATGTGTGTGTGTGACCCTGTGTGGGTCCCAGCTTGCTCATGTAGCAAGGTGGAAATAACGCAGCTTACACCATAGGTATTATTTTAAGGGATAATTAAGTATGCATGTATGCCTGTATTTACTTAAATGCAGTGTCCCTATCTCTCTTTGTCACAGTGTGTTTATTTCCTTCTTAGTAACAACCAGTTATGAAATTTCCTCACTTGCTTTCTTATTCACTATCCACCCCTCCAGGACCCCGTAAAACAACACATTCTGGAATCAGCGCTGCTTCCTAACACCATCTTCTGTGATGGGTCGCTAGAAATGGCCAGAGCAGGAGCATTTGCACCACGGACATTGGCAAAGACACACTTCAGCTCCCCAACCCCTGACATGACAGCTCCCTGAGGACAGTCAGGTCTGTTTTGTCCGCTGTGCGTGCCCTTGCTCTGCCTCTCGCAAGTCCCTGTTTTGTCTTCTGTGCGCCGCGCACCTCTGGAGAAGGATTTCTGAGTGAAGGATGGATGTAGTGGGGACAGGGCTCCTACTCAGGAGAAGTTGTTTCAATCTCTGTCTGTTACATCGATTCTGTTGCTACTTTGTATCAGATCCCAAGGGGTCCAGAAGGAGATGCTCCCCTCCTGTGTGGGGCTGGGGGAAGAGTCTTTCACAGAATGACCATGCAGCACAGGAAGTGACAAGAGGAGGTCTCAGGGGCAGGGGTGAAAAATGGTGAGTTAGGGTCCACCCCAGTCTCTTTGCAGAGGGGTTAGAACCACCTGGTCAGTTCCCAGTGGCGCCAGTAGAAGTGGATACAGCCAGGCTGTGGCGGGAACTCATGCCCTGCTCCATCTTGCTGAGCTGCAGGGCCCGGGCACCTTCCCTGTGCAGGTCCAGTCTGCTCACATAGCAAGGTGGAAATAATGCAGCTTACCCCACTGGCATTGTTTTAAGGGATAATTAAGTAGCAAATGTGAGTATGCCCTCGTGGCTCAGGCACTAGGCATGGGGTGTAGACTGTGTAAAGACCAGGGACCCTGGTTTCGTGTCCCAGCCTGGGGGAAACTCCTGGGTTTGCTCCTGGGAACTGGGGCGAGGAGTGGGGTGCACAAGAGATTGAGAAACTCAAGAGAGAGTGAGATGATAGAAAGCTATGGTCAGGGGGCCAACGGTCTCATGGACTAAGTGCCCTCAACATCCTGGTTGCCACCTACTTATTGGGTTCATACACAGCATTGCTTCAAGCAGGTGACGCGAGCAAGTTTATAGTTACGTTGGATTTGCTTACGCTGCCCTTTGCTCTCTAACTGCATCACTGTATCTACCTTATTTTGGGGAGTGAGCAGTCACAGACACACTATCCCAGTTCTTTCCCACAGTGGCCTTCACCAGTTGCTCTGGGCCTGGTGTCCTTGATGTCCTGCCAACTCCCACTTTGTCCTTGCTCTACTTTCTGCCCCCAACAGGAAACAACTGAAAAAAAAAAAAAGAATTAACAACTTCAAAAAAATCAAATGCGTCTTTCTCCTCTCTCTCCAGGCCTGGGTGCCTTCATTCCTGCCTGCCTTGTAAATCACTGCAGCCTCTGTGGCAAACAGTATGGAAGTTCCTCAAACAAATAAAGATGGGTCTACCATTCGATGCAGCAATCACACTCCTGAGCATATACCCAGGGGATCCAAATCTCGACTCAGAAAAAATACCTGCACCCTGATATTCTCAACAGCAGAGTTCATAGTAGCTAAGACAGGGAAACCACCTAGATGCCCGTCCACAGTCGATGGGAGAGAGAAGCTGGGGTCCAGATCCTCAGTGGGGTTCAATGCAGCTACTAAAAACAGCAGTGACAGTCACACCCCTCAGCCCCTCCCTCAAAAAACAAAAACAAAACCTCACGAAATTGTTTCCTTTGCAAAAACCTGGATGGAACTGGAGGGGATCTCTGTTGAGTGAAATAAGTCAGAAAGAAAGAGAGAAATACAGTACGGCTTCACTCATATGTGGACTAGAATGAAGTGAAATAAATAAACAGACAAACCCAGACGAACTCACAGGTCACAAGATGATGACCATCAAAGGGGTGGGAAGGGCGAGGGAGGGAGGGAGACAGGGAACTGGGTGGCCGTGAAGGACTCTGGAACCCTGGTGGTGTGTATGGTGTGAAACATAGACTGAGGTGCAATTTCAATATCCTCAAATGAATATGAATATCACATTGTAAAGAAATGAAAGCGTAAAGATTACTGTAAAAAAGAAATAGCAAGTACAAACAAAAGATAATAAAATACTCATTGAATTAAAATAAGGTCATCTGATGTGTTGGAAGAGGTAATTTCTTTTCTCAAACGTAACAGATATGTCATTCTCAAGTCTTCTCTCCCCTCTCAGTCTCCCTCCCCCTTCCTCCCTTTCTGTCCCTGTCTCTTTCCCACCCTGCTTCCTTCTCCCCCTCTGCCCTCCTCCCAGCTCCTTCCCTCCAGGGTCTCCCTTACAGCTCTGCACCCCAGTCCTGCTGGTTAGCACTATTATTACCCTGTTTCATGATGAGAAGATCGCTTGTTCAAGGTCAACAGGCAAGTTGGTCCTGGATTGGGGATGGGAACCCAGGAGCTGCTCTCTGGTTCCTTTCACATCACACAGGACCTTCCCCCCCCCCACCTCCTTCCCCCAAGATGAGCAGTTCAGGTGACAAGCATCCGCTGGGGTACAAGTCCCAGGCAGCCCCTCCTCCTGGGGCGGAGTGTGGTACAGGGTTAGAGGAACAACGAACCCAAGGCTCTGAGAGCTGCCTCTCTGTTACCTCGGTCCCTGCCTCAGCCGAGGAGATGCTGACCATTCCTCTCCCTAATGAGTGAGGTTCTGGAAAGAGCGACGAGCAGCATCAGCTTTTATTTTCTCCCCAGAGAGGCAGAGCCTGTTCTGGTCTCTCTGGACAAGGCAGCTCTGTTTCTGGGAAAAGCAGAAGTGCGCCAAGAGTTTCAAAGACAGGAAAAGTCACCTTGAACAGAACCCACCACGAACAGAGTGGAGTCCTGTCCTCATCAGAGGTCCAGTCTGAGTTGCAGGAGTGTCCCCTGCTCCCTGGGTCCCTCCGTCCTTGCCACCCTCAGATGGACCCCAGGATAAAGTCCAAAGGGACTGGACCCCTGAAAGAGAAGGGCGAGGTCCAGCTTCAAGCTTCTGTCCATCAAGTGGTCTTGGAGGCCAGCGACAGAAGGACCCCCAGGCTGAATGAAGCCCCAGGCCAAGGGCATCGGGGACACAGAACCGGGGGGAACAACTGAGACAGAGGTGGGAGCCGAGGGTATGCTGGAGGTCAAGGAGCAGAGACACAGGACACCAGGCGCCTGGCCCCAGCGTGCCCGCTGCTGGCCTTCGGGGGAAGGAGAGGATGGCCCGCCTTGCCGTGCCCGCCGCTGGCTGTGTGCCCTCCCGCGCGTTCTGTGATGGACGGGAATCCCCTTCTGCCCGGACCTGTCTGGTCGGGAGCGGGGTCGGATCCTACCAGAGGAGGAAGGCTGGGCTTGACAAACGGCCAGAGACAAATGTTTGCTGAAGTGTCTACTTCCAAATGTCCTTTAAGAGGCGTGAACTTGCCGCCTGAGTTTTTGGGTCCCAGTGGTCTATTTCTGTCTGCCGCTTAGATGTGTGGGTCACGGCAGGTCAAAGCGCGAACACCTTATGCCAGCAAAAAGCAAAAAAACCCCAAAAAAACCAAAATGACAAAAGCTATAAGCCGAGTTCTTTTAGGACTTCATACAAATGAGACCTCTAAGACCTGGCCTTCGGCAATTTTCTGTAGGCAGGATGGGCCACTGAGGCCGGTGCTCTGGTTCTTAGCAAACAGGGACTCACCCTGAAAGGAGCCTGGTAGCTGCTGCTGCCGCCGCTCCTGTCCCTCCTGTCCTGCCTGCCACTCCCTAAGACAGGAGCGGGGGCCACACAGGCTGTGGGCCACGAGCACCCGGAGGACCTGCTCCCACACGCAGAGCTGTGAGGATTTGGGAAAGTCACTCAACCCACCGGGGCCTCTGTCTGCCCATCAGCGCAGTGGGGCTAAAACACCGTCTACTCCCCAGGGACATGGTTAGTCCTAACTAGAACACGCGCCAGTCAACTCCTGGGGCTCAGTAAGTGGCGTATGATGATTATTGAGAAACACTGACTTCAAACCAGCTCCTTGCCATAGTAGACAACACGGACTCTGCCGAGTCCACGATGAATTAGCTGGGGGAGTCGTTTGCCATGGCTGGAGCTCGGGTCTTGATTTGTGGAGCGGCTAGAAAACGCTCCGGCAGCAGGACGGTTCTGAAGATGTTACAGACCCCTCAGATCCCCGTGGGCCTGGACGCTCAGGTAGAAGCAGGTCCTTGAACCAGACTGCTCTGTGGGCAGTGTTAGGACTTACCTATAAAGCGCCATCTTAGGGCGCTGGGGATGTGGGGTTTTAAACCAGTGTGTCAATCCAGCCAGCAGTTCCAGTGGGGAGGTGCTCGGAGCTGCCCATCAGTCATCTTCTCTTCCAGCAGTGGAGATCCTGGGGGTGCCAGCCTCTGCTGCTCGCTTGTCTGTGGACACCCCAGGAGCACCCGGTTCGTGATCTGCGGAAGCAGGTAGTATTTACCGCATGAATGCAGAGCTGGGCGGAGAACTGGGTGGACGTTGACCAAGAGAATTCTAGCTGGAGAGGGCAAATAGAAAGAGAGTGAACAGCGGTGGCTCTGTGCCAAGCAGCTGAAACTTAGCACAGCAGCTCAGCACTTAGACGCCCCACTGGACCGTACGTATCACAGATACACGTGTCTGATGTGCTGGGACACACACACACAAGCACACACATATGTGCATATATATGCCTGTGTGTGTGTATATATACATATCTATCCATATCTATTTACACACATGTCCCGCCCTCACCTCCTCTCCTCCCTCTTCTCCCTCATCTGCTCTGGGGAAAACCAGCTGCCCTACTGTGAGGACACACAGGCGTCGTCAACAGAGGTCCATTGCAGGGGGAGGAACTGAGTTCTCTGCTCCACAGCCTCCAGGTCCCCAGTCCTGTCCACAACCAGGAGATACCTGGTGGGTCCCACGGATGGCACAGTCCTGGTCACGGTTTGACTGCCATCTCAGGGGAGACTCTGAGTCAGAGCCACCCGGGTAAGCTGCTCCCAGGGGACCCACAGAAAAGGCACGAGCAAATGCTTATTATTTCAAGTTGCTAAGTTTTGAGGGCAATTTCCTAAGTAGCAATAAATAACAAGTATATCCAAACACCCTCTTCTGCTTCTTTCTTATTGGTTAGACTGTGTCACATGGTTGCGCCACCCTCAAAGGAGGCTGGGAAACGTAGTTTGGGGCCCGGAAGATGGTCACTTTGAACAATGGGAGGACTCTGCTAGTGAGGAAGGGACTACACAGTAGAGCAAACAATTTCTTTTCTGCTGCTTCATTATGTTTTTATAGCACAAGGCTACAAGGCATTGAAAATGGTTGTGGATGGCACCTCTTTTTTCCCTTTCCCCCTTTTTTTCTTTCTGGTTTGGGGAAGAGAGCTGGCATCTCAGCTCCATGAAGTAGGAGTATCATTGTTCCACTGCAGGGTTTCAGATTCAATCTGGGGACAAGGCTGTGAAAGTCCCACTCGTGGCGATCCCCCTGTAACTAAACCATTCACAGAGCTCTGTGCCATCCATCAACCGTTTAATTTCTTAAGAGGACATTCATTTAAGGACCTTTCTCCTGGCCAATTGTGTGGCTGTGCAAGGGTTTGGAAGGATTTATCATCTCTTCATTTTTCTTATTGGCACATTCTCCTTCAATCCTTTTCAAGAGAAGACCAAAATGTCATCATCATATTTCATGTCACACACTTGACTATCTGCCACGGGAACATTTTCCTTTTTCTCTCTAATTAAATGGGGAGTTTAATACCCGTTTTTATGTCCTCATAAAACACTTATCACCAGAAATCTTTTGGTGCTGTGGTCCATTGGGAAGGGCATTAATATTCATTGAAGACCTACTGTGTGTCAGGCCCTTAAATGGTAAACACATTTCCACACACAGTAAGTCCTCACTTAATGTTCTCAATAGGTTCTTGGGATGGCAACTGTAAGCGAAACCTTATATAATAAAACCAAGTCCTCAAATTACATGGTTTCCTTCAACCTCGGCCAGGATTTTTTTTCTTCCTAATCAACTAACTTTATAACAAAGCAACATTATTCAAAGACCTACTGTATTAACATATATTAAGCTTTGGCTGGTGGCAATGGGGACATGAATGTCTTGTCGTCATCTAAGACAAAGCCTGTTAAATAAGTTCCCTTGGTTATTGAAACTGCCACCTACCAATCTGGAGTGACCAGTGCTTTCTTGGGTCTCTTCTTATCTGCTTTGTATGGGGTCAGTGTTTTCAGATTACATCAGGTTACCAGCTCAGATGACCAGCCCTGGAGGTCACGATTGTCACATGTCTGATGGGGTGAGATTCAGAGAAATGCCTTGTGGAGGGAAGGGATTAAGTTAGAATCCAGGACTCGGATGAAGTTAGAATCCAGGACTCAAGTCTTTCTCTGTCACTATCTGGTCACTCACCCCTACACCAAATTGAAGAAGCACACATTGACCCTTCATGCAGCTTTAACTTTCTTCTCTTAGTGGTTTCTTTGACCCAGTTAAAGGAAAGTTAATGCCAAAACTTTTAGACACGTACACAGTATCTAGTTCGATGTGCTTAGAAAGATGGAATGGAAGAATTCATGCTCATTCTGAGCATGTCTCGCTGTCTGTGAACTGTGGGCTTTGGGGCATTCTTGAACTTTCCCAGTAATTATCACTGTGTACATATGAACGACACTGCTATTCAAGGCTCCTGTCAGGATTTCACTTGTTTTTCATTAAAAAAATAGGACTTAGAAGAAAATGAATCTAGCTTTTCTGAAGACTGGTGGTATTCTCTTGCCTTCCAGTTGGTTGCTATTGGATTCTATAGGGAAGCCAACCTCTGCTCAAATTTAACTTGGGTGGGAGGATCATCCTTAGTTAAGATTTTCTTTTGCTTTGTTTTCTAGTTGTTGTTTTAACATTAAACTTAAAAAATCATTTAAATTCACAGTCAGTTGAACTACTATAGAAAGAAATAATACAGAGAGATACCATATCTCCTCTCTGTCCATTTTTCCTCAACGATAGCCCCTTGTAAGAGGAGGCTCACATGAAAACAGGACGTTGTCCCTGGTTCTGTCAAGACAGAGATCATCAGCATCGCCTCTGTTGAGGCATTTTGATGGCAAAGAATGAAATTAACCCAGGAGAGCTTAAGCAAGAAAAAAAGAGAAAGGAATTTCTGGGAAGAAGTGGTTATACCTGCCGTTTATCTGCTGATCATCTCCCAAGTCATGCGCTCTCTTTCAGTCTGCTGAGCTGGGGAGACTGTCAATCACAGCCCTGCTCTCATTGCCATGGAGATTGGTCAGGTGACCCCAGCCCAACCAATCACAGCCAATCACTTCCTGGCTAATAGGGATTGGTGGGAGGGTCACCTCTTTTCAATTATGTCTAAAGACTTTCTCTGGGAGTTTTTGGTGTCGACCTGGGACCTGGAGTGGGAACTTGCCTCTGGCATCCCTGAGCTAAAACGGTAGGGAATCCATCGCTTCCTGCCTGTTTCCTACCACGCGGGAAAAGTAGGGAGAGAGACTAAACCCCACTGCGAGAGAGGTGCCGGAGGGTGGGCAGAGGAGCGGGTGAGGGAGACCAGGGCATTTTGCTTCCTCTTCGTCCAGAGTTCACCTCTTCTCTCTGCCTCCTGGTTTGTAACTCAGTAATTCCCAGTTTTTCTTTGAGTTCTATCACTTTCCACCAAAAGCATGCCATTGACTGAAGGATCCCAGGACATTTCTTGGTCCCTTGATGGTCTGGAGCTGGCGCTCAAGGGCCCAGGACCCAGCAGGGCTCTCCTCCAGGTTCTGCCCCGCTTCTTCCCGTGTGCTGGCCTCCTTCTTACCCTTCTCTGCAGGACACTGTCCCCCAGTGCGCTTCGCTAGCAGACCACCCCGCCCCTCCCAGCCTCGGCTCAGCCACCATCTCTTAAACCAGAGTTCGGATTCCTGGGAGAGAGAATTCATCGAGCCTGATGCCTGTCCCTGGTGTGATGGTTACAGACAGGAAGCCAAGGCCATGTGCTGCTGGCAGCCTCCCTTGAAGAGGCAGTTCTCAGAGAAGGAAATCTGAAAATACTGATGTGGGGCACCATCCCTAGACATTCTAGTTTGGTTGATTTGGGGAAAGGCCCAGGATTGGTGTTTTTAAAATAACTTTCACGATGTTAATGTGTGGCCAGGAGTGGAGCGTCACTGGAAGACCAGCGAGCCTGGAGCGCCTGACAAAGCAACAGGGGCCCAGATGAACTCTTTCCTGCTTAACCTTTTCTTCTTTCGATTCATAGGATTAGCACTGCTGACAGATAATCACTATTAAAGAAGGCCACCTGTTACCTCCTGTCTTTTAAGACGCGTCTTTCACATTTATTTTATCTGACTTGAGGGATTTATGTAATTTTGTGGTTGCATTGATCTACTGAAGCTGCAGACACATTTGGGGTAAAAGTCACCTGAAACTTTCCAGGGCTTATGAACTACAAGTCTGAGGATTCACGGAGTGCATAGGAGGAAAAAAAAATGCGTTAACTGAGACTTCCAGGGAGAGACGTGCTTGAAATGAAAGCAAAGGTTGTGTTTTCAAGGTGGAACCTCTGTTGTTGGTTCTGGGAGTGCCCCCTGCTGGTGGTCCTGGGAGGTGGGTTGTTATGGGGATGGATGGTGGATTGAGCCGGAGAGGAATTGCCATTGGAGACTTTAAGAAGTTTACATGCATCTCATTCAAATTCTTCTCCCTTGAGTTGGGCGTGACCCATCCATAGCTTGTGTCTACACCGTTCGTTTATTTAGTGTCCTCTAAGACAGGAGGGTTGGGGACTTCTTTCTTGTTCTGCGCATCTACTGCTGCATAGAAAGCGACCCCAAGCGCCACAGTGCAGCCCGATAGCCACGTCACTAGCTCACAGACCTTGGCCCAGGCTGTGGATTTTCTGTGCACCATGACATCTAGGGACCTCAGGAGCAGGCACTCAGATGACTCAGGCGGTTTCTTTGAGGCTGCATCTCTGGAGTGATTATATCTGAGGCTAGAGGTGATGTCTGCTGGGGCCAGAAAGTCCAAGGTGAGTCATTCTAAAGCCTGGAAAACGGGGCATTTCTGTAACTTATTGCTCCAGCAGTCACAGAGACCCTCCCTTCCCCCAACAAGGTTGGAACAGAGACCCCTGTTTCTCAAAGAAAGACGTGTGAAAGATTTTGCAGCTGCTTTTGAAAGTTATCTCCCGCACTTTGTACAAAGCACAAATATGTTTTTGTCAAATGAATGATTTCTGAGGGTGTGAAAATCCCGGATACTGAGAGTCAGATTGTCTTAATCTGTCTCGTGTTGACTCTGCGCTCCAGTTCCTCGGGGGCCTGGGGAGTTCTTGCCTCTGGGAGTCATACGACTTTGGGTTTGATTGTCATTTGCTGTGGCTTGGTCCCAATCACTTCTCTGAGTCTCAGTTTCTTCAAAATAGTGTGGAGGTGGTGACGCCCACCTCTGAGTGTCCTGCGGGTTTTGTGAGATGACATACAGAAGCCACCCAGTGTCTGAAAGCTCCAGTGGCTTGGAGACATGAGCTGCTGCTCATTTGTCACCAGTGGCGAATGGGCGATGATTACAAGTTACATTGCCTTTCAGATGCTGGGCTTATTCACACACTGCAGGACACGTGCCATCATGGTAAAACTGGCATCTGTGGTCAGCAGCGGTGGTCAGATGGGCTTCTAACTACACCAAAGGCACCAGTAAGATGCTGACTCGCCAGTCCAGGGCGTGATCTCAGAGAGACGGGGTCACTAGCTGGGAGCGCACAGCTTACGATGGGACGTCTCCAGCGCCGAGTCTCAGCAAAAGGTCCCAGAGATGCTAGTGGACGTGGCTCATGTGCGTAGTGTCATCAGAGTCTGTTCGACTGACTTCATGGAAATCGGTGCAGCTTATATGGTCATTTTCAGTTAACCAGCTAATCTCTCAGTGTCAGATGTGTGGTTATCAGCCAGAAGCTGTGGTGTGATGCTCTGGGCTGGTGACGGGGGTCTAATCAGCGGGTGTGGAGGGGACTCAGCGAGTGCTCTCAAGTCCCCTCTTCAACTGCCATCAGGCTTGTGGCAGCCGGAGTGCTTTCATTTTGTTTTTAATTGCAGTGCAGTCACCATGTTTCACTCTCTGGTTCCCATGTTCACCACACATTCCGTCAGTGGTTTCCCGTCCAGGCGGCTGAATCGGCTTCTCTGAGCCCCGTGTCTTCATCCACCATGGCCGTGGGGAGGACTGTTGTGAAGATGACGTGAAAGGGAATTTGTGATGCCCTTGACCAGTCACGCCAGCTTCCTTCTCAGTGTCCTCATCCCACTCCACTTCCCGACTTTCTTTGAAGTGGTTACTTTGCTAAACGGTCAACCCAAAATGATACTGGGTATAAAGAATATGATGTGTAAACTGCACACTTTTCTTTCTTAAAATGGAGACATCTGTGTCAGTTGCACTGGGTTGACCAGTGTTTTAGTTACCTGTTGATGCATAACAGATGACCCCACTTTAGAAGTCTAACACGGCAAGCACGCATCACTGATTCCACAGGGAAGGAATCGGGAGCAAGTAGCTCTGGCCATGTGCTCTCATGGGGTCAGGGCTGCAGTCACCCAAAGGCTTGACTGGGGCTGGAAACCCACTTCCAAGGGGCCCACACATCTCCTGTTAGTCCTGGATGTTGGTAGGAGGCCTTTCCTGCCTCATACACAGACCACGGGGTTGCTTGACTGTCCCCACAACATGGTAGCTGGAGCCCCTCGGAGTCACTGATCCAAGAGTAAGACCTGGGGAAGCCCCAATCCCTCTTTTACCCAGTCTCAGAGGTCTCACGATATAATTGCTGCTGGATCCAGGTCCACTGCCTGGTGTCCGAAAGAGCCAGTTCTTGAGAGGAGGGACACTGATGAAAGGAAACTAGGCTTGTTACCAAGAGGTACCAGTCAAGGAAGTGGGAGAGTTGCTCCATCTCAGCTACTTGCCCCCCTCAAGGGGGCACAGAGATGACACAGGAAGAGTACACGTAAGGGGGCAGCATGGGTGGGGGAGCTGAGGAATTTGCAACCATAGGTGAGTGCAGACAAGGCAGTGCTGACAGGGGTCTGCTAGCTTACCAGGTCGGTCAAAGTGTTTCGGCCTCAGTGGAGGAGAGCCCGTGCAATCCATCGTCTGTGCCCTCCTGTAGTTTACCTGCAGCAAGGTTACTGGCTGAATGTCATGGCTTCCTCGGCTTTGCTGGAGGGCTGGTTTCGCTGTGTCTCGATTTATTGGCCGGTTACATAATTTCTGCAGAATCCAGCTGGTCACACAGGTCAGCCGACTTGATGTAGAGGAAGATCAGACAAGGGTATACAACTTCCCGCGGGCAAGAATTTCTAGGGGGTGGGTGCGGGTCATCTCGGAGACTGGCTTTCATAACTAGATGCAGCTGTGTCCACAGGTTTGCAGCTCAGCGTGGCACACAGGAGACACTTCTTTCCTTCCCGCCTTAACTTTGACCGCAGTCTCTAGGTGCACACCTGTGGCTCAGGTGGCCAGATGCAGGGCCTGTGAAGCCTGCAGACCTGGATTCCACACTCGCGACTGGTGGCGAAAAACAAAACCAAACAAAACACTACTCTCTACATTGAAAACTCTCAGTTGCAGGCAGAAAGGACTCCTGACATCACTCTTTTCTCTGTGGCTCATAAGTGCAGATGCTCAGACACCAAGCCATGTGCTCTCTGGATGGTGGATTCCATTTTCTTTCTTGCCTCGAGTCTCTTCTTAATTCACAAAACCCATTTACTGATTAACCTTTATTCTCTCACTGAATGGAAGGTAATCTCTCCCCCAAGAGGGCCTGCAGCTCCAAGAGAGGCTCAATTCTATGAAAACGTGTGAAAAGTAGCAACACAAAGACCAGCGTCCCTTATGAGCCCCGGGTTGATGGAAAAAGGTGGTGAAATGATTGTAGGGCTTGAGGAGCCTCTGAGTGGAAGTTGACTGGTGATTGCTGAAATCCACCTGGACAAAGAGTCTTGTGTTGCAAGAACCCAGCCTGTGACAAAGAAGACTTCTGGCTGCCAGCGACTGGAGCCCCAAATAGGGAGAAGGCATCACACATTCAAATTGCACAAGGAAGCCCAAGTTTAGGTTCCTTTTGATGAAGGCAATTGGAGACAATAGGAAGGAAGACTGGGAAAGAAACACTGGAAAAGAACACTAGCTTTTCAATAGATATGTATCTGTGCTTCAGACCGGTTAGGAGGGAGGCAGAAAAGGCTGAGACCCAGTCCCTGCTCTCAGGCAGGACATGCGAGAAAGATGCCGGATGTTCATCGTGTGTTGGGGGCAGAAAACAGCAGGTTGAGCTGGCAGGTTGAGAGTTGGAGCTGGTGGAACGTCAACGACCCCAGGCCTGGAGCATCGGGCGACGGCCGGGATGTGAAAACCTGGGACAGTGTGTCTGTGGCTGCTCACCCGCCGAAACTAGACAGACACAGTGATGAAGTTAGAGAGCAAAGGCTGCCAAGCAGCCCGATGCAGCTACAAACGTGCTCGCATCAGCTGCGTGAAGCAATGCGGTGTATGAACCCCAGAAATAGGTGGAGACAAGGAGGGTCAGGGCCCTCAGTCAGAGAGAGACCGTGGGCCCCCTGACCCCAGAATTATGTCCTCTCGCTTTCTCTTGCGTTTCTCCTTCTCCTGCGGCGCCCGCTTCCTCACCCCTGCTCTCAGGATGGAGCCCGGCATTCGCGAGCTCCGAGATTCTGCACCCGCTTCTTTCCGTGGAGCGGCAGGTGCGCCAGGCGCGTGTGCACATCTGTTAAACGGCGCTGTCCTGGTCGCTGTGGACTCACTTGATGCCGGTGGTAGCTAAGTGTCCCTTGGAAGACTGGAGCAGAACCCCCTTTCTATTGTCACCTACAATAGCATCGCTGGTGTTCAATACATCCTGAACATGGCAAGGTTTCCTTCCTTTCCCCACTCCTTTCCATTCTCTCTGTCTCTGAGCAATAGCCCCTCTTTACCTGTGCGTGACATTCTGATTATGGAACAAAGTCCAGAAATGACAGAGGGAGACAGGTAAGGAAGAAGGTGGAAGGATGGGACGGAGATGCTCCCTAACACTACTATGTCAGGACAGGGGTGCCCTCCTTCCCAACAAGACCTTGCCCCCCACTCCAGACATCAGTTATGATGGGGAAGGTGCTGGAGGTGAGGTCTCAGACATGCATGCCCCACACAGTGCAATGATAGCTTACTTAACAGAGATTCTGGTACCGACCTGTGCGCATAAGACGGGAGAAGGGGAAGGGCCCATTATTTACTGAGTAAATGGAGACAGGGAGACCAAGTCTCATGTCCTTAGTCCTCTGAGCAAAAGCCAGCAGGGTTTTAAGGCAGAGTCCGAGCTGGGGGGCTGCGTGATCAGAGAGCGTCCTCCCAACAGGGGGTCATCTGGTCACCTCCAGCGTCAGCATCAGCGATACAACTCAGGACTCAGGTCACGAGATGCTGACATGCACTATATAAGGAGTCACTAGTCAATCCTTGTCACTCTAGATTCGAGACACACAGGCGCCAACCACATCCCAGTCAGTCTGACCTATTAGCTCATTTTAAGACTCCGTGAGAGGGAACAGAAAACAGTAAAGTATGAATTTATGACAGTTGTTTATCATATATGCTCTGAAGGAGGGAGTTGGGGATGAAACAAAGCTCGCTAGTCATACTCAGTGGGCGACAAACGTTAGTCTTTTAGAGGCCGTGGTTTCAGTCAGCCCGCGTGGGTCCTCAGGGAGACACGGCCCCTGCATCCCAGTGGCCTGGAGGGGAACCACACTTCCTCTAAATAGCCAGGCGACCTGTTAGCCTTCTCCCCGCGGTCCAGAGGAATGCAAAGCAGGCTCCCTTGTTTCCTTTGGAACCAAGGAATTGACGACTTTCTCCTCTCCCCAATAAGGCTATTTAAAAATTTTTAAAAAAATCAGCAATGAAATTTTTCCCTTTCCCCTGACTGCAGAACTAAAATGCTTCTTTTTCCTGGCCAGCCAGACCAAATGTGGGGTTTAGAATTCTCTCCCGTCTGTGCCATTGTCATTGCGGTGTTTAAACAGCGCTTTCTCTGTTGAATGGCAACAAACGCAGATACAAAAAGCTGAGCATGCGGGCAGGGTGAGAGTGAATGAATCAGCTTTCTGCAGAGGAAGATGCACCGTTGCCCTGGACTCAGCCCCCGGGATGGGGAAGATGCCGGAGACGAGGTCCCAGACAGCACACCCCATGTGGCACTTAGTGTCCTGTCTTCCAGACCCTCCACCCACCCCGCAAACACCCAAGGGAGCCGCTTGCTTCCTAGGGAAACCCTGGGCCATGAGACTTGGAGCCTTTCTGTGGCTAGAACTCCAGAGCCCAGAGGAGGGGAGGGGGAGGGAGGGGGGAGACCCACAGACAAAAGCAAGAGTCCTTGTGATTTGACCTCAATAGTGACATCTCATCGCTTCTATCAGATTCTTTTCATTAGAAGTGAGTTGAACAATTATGCCAGACATTAAGGGCAGGGTTTACACACAGGCATGGAATTCGGGAGGTAAGAATTACTAGGGGTCATTTTAAAACTTGCTTCCATCCAGTCTTCTGTGCTCAGTTCCCCAAACCTGTCGACTTCTTTTCGGTCATATTCCCGTGGGACTTGACCTGGGAAAATGATGAGCAGGATTCGAGACCCTTTCTTAGAGAGACAGCACCTTAAGTTCTTCCTTCCTCTCCTCCATCCTGGCAATCTCTCACTCTTGACTGAAGCCAAGAAAACTCACTCTGATTATAAATTCTCCCAAATCTATTATTCATGGCATCCTTTCTATGCCCAGAGTCTTTTAGGGCCTTGACTTCTGATGCTCGAAACCAAGGATTTTGAAACTCAGAAAACAATTCTCTCAAACTCTGGTTTCTGCCATGAGTTTCAAAAGTTTGCCTTGAAACTTAAAGGCAGAGAATTGATTCTTCTCCCTTCCTGAAGGTCTGTGGCCTCCTTTCCCTGAAGCCATGGACACAGGAAGTCAGCACACTGAACTGATTGAGGAGCAGTCAGAGTGTGGGGAGGGAGTTAGAAATGTCGCTGTTCATACAAGCAAACATTATTTTGCTGAATATATAATGTACTTAGCACATGGTCATGTACTCAACACACATAACTCCTTTTCCTCCTTTGTCATCTTTCTTAGAAGCCAGCAGACTGCAGCTGAGCAGACAGTGAGATCAAGGTGGGAGAGCTACTGCAGGGGCTCAGCTGGTAACTGGGTGTGGACTGGAATTTCCATGGAGGTGGATTGACTGCTGACAGCACAGTGGCCTGGCCTGTGTCACACACATGAAGGAGGATGCCGGAGGAGGGGGAGAAACAAAGGAAGAGGAGAGCATAGTAAGAACTCCAGGGTTGTGTATGTGCCTGGATTGCACGGCCTGAGGCTGCTTTCCTTTGGTCACATAGCAAGTAAGAGAGTTGATATAACGTAGAACTTTTAGAATCCTGACATAGTGCTAACTTTACCAGGTGACCAGTGGGAGGAGAGGAGTTTAAGGAAATAAGGATCTACCCATGACAGCATAATCATCAGCAGCAGCATTAACATCATCATCAATATCATCATTGTCAGCGTCATAGCCATCACCGCCATCACCACCACCACCACCACCATTGGGAACATCATTATCAGTATCTTCCTCCACCTCCTCCTCCTCCTCCTCCTTACCACCACCATCATAGTCTTAATGATGATGATCATCATCTTCATTGTCATCATCCTACCACTAATGATGACTCCATATTAAATACTTGTTCTCCATCTCATCTCCTTGGTTCATCTGCTCCAGCCATTGTGGTAGCAACCTGCTTTACTCATGTGTTAGCTTACATCACTTCTCTTGTTGTGTTCTGCCTCAAGGCTATTCTGATGCTGTCAGGTGGGTTTGCCCAGGGGAATCCTCCTGAGTATCAGGTAGGGTGACCTGAACATGTGGGAGAGTGGACCTCCATGATACTTGATTAATGATCTCTTCTGTCCATGGGGCAGACAATTTTGACGATCATTCTGCATGGCTCTTCTGAAAATCCTGGTGATATGGAACCCCCCACCACTGCTCACAGTGGTGACCAACCCCAAAACACAGCTCTTCCCTGTTGCACTCTTCTCTGCCTCCCATTTCTGTCCTCAGCGATCACTGCTTAAAAGTACCTACGAGAACGCTCTGTCTCAGGGTTTACTTTCTGAAGTAGAGAAGGAATACTGGCTAAGGCAGCTTCCTCCCATGGACCAGGTCTTATATGTCTGCTATACCAAACATACTCTAGACTGAATGGTTTATAACATTTATTTCACATAGTTCCGAGGCTGAGAAGTCCAAGATCAAGGTATTGTTTGGGGAGGGTCCACTTTCTGGCTCATGGATCTGTTCCCTCGCTGTGCTGTCACATGTGGAGCGGTGGGAAAGCTCTCTGGGGTGTCTTAATCAAGCTCATGAGGGTCAATGTCCTCGTGACCTAATCTCTCAAAGACCCCCATCTCCTAAATCTATTACATTGGGGATGAGGTTTCAATATATGATTTTTGGGGCACATTCAGTCTATAGAAATAACCCACTCAGTCTGCGTGACACCCGATGAGGTGGGTGCTGCAGAAGCAGAGGCTCAGAGCTGAAATGACTGGACCAAGGTCCAGAGTCAGAAGTCCAGGTCAGTCTGGCTCCATGGCCATTGTCCAAGTCTGCTGTCCTTCCTGGATTCACATGTTCCCACCGGAGCCAGTGGGTTCGTGTTGACTGCGGGTGTGTCCTTGTCTGGGTGATGGAGGACCCTCTTACCAAGGTGTTATAGGTGAGTGCTGCCTTTGTCCTACACCCGTGGTCAGTGTCTGCACCCTGGGAACTGAGGTTATAAAATTGACGATGCAGGACCACAGCCAAGGGCTCCGAGGCTCCCACCCTTCTGCATTCTAAGTACTTAGAAGCTCATTTGTGATTCCTTGGCCACTGCACAAAGGGAAAATGTGCTTAAGTTGCTCTTTTGTTTTTTGTTCTTTAAAGAGACACCAAAGTCATTTTGGTAAGCAGCCCTGAGCCCCTGGACCAGGCAGTACCCGTCTGGAGGTCCCTGCCGAGGTTGGTTCTGCGGTATCCTTGCAAAGATTAAGTGAGTCCTGTTTTTCAAAGCCTCTCTATGCCCTGTTCTCCTGCAGTGTTGACTTCTGGGCTGCTAACCTCATCCCAGTTAGATTTGGGATCGGCATATACACAACATCATACTGGCAGGGCGCTATGTTTTATTTTTTTAAATACTTTTTGAGGTAGCTTTGGTTTATAAAATAATATAAACCTGTATGTGTATAGGTTCTAGTCCTCAAATAGATGCTAACACACACTGCCCACCACCAAATTACCGAAGTCCTCAGCATTGTCCTCTTGACCCCACCTCCCTGCCTGTTTCCAATTGGTCACCTCAGCTTGTTCTCAATGTCCAAGGGTTGTTTTTTGTTTTTATGTTTCCTTGCTTTATTTCTTTATAAACCACATATGAGTGAGATTACCCAATATTTATCTTTCTCCAGGCTTATTTCACTTAACATCAATCCTTCTAGTTCCATCCATGTTGTTGTAAATGGCGGGATTTCACTTTTCAGGGCCGCGTAATATTCCACTGAATATACCACATCTTCTTTATCCACTCATCTGATGATGGGCACTTAGGTAGTTTCCAATTCTTGGTTATTATAGATAATGCTGCAACAAACATGGGGGTGCATAGATCTCTGTGAATTAGTGTTTTTGTGTCTTTTGGGTTAATACTGAGAAGTGGGATGAGGGGATCATATGGGATTTCCAGTCTCAATTTCACCATACTGCATGAAGTCTGCACCAATTTACCCTCCCACCAGCAGTGTAGACACTGTGTGCTTTATCTGAAATTTCTTATTCTTTTCTCATGTTTCCATTATGCAGATGAGAACACTGAGCCCAGAGTGATACTTGGCTTGTTGGATACCAGTAAGTCGGAAGAGTCGGAAGAGTCAGCATTTATACTCAGAATGCTCAACTCTCAGTCTACAGTTACCCCACCTCGCCGTGCTGCTTCAGCTCTTAGACTCCTTGCCTTGGAGAAAGCTTTGATGTCTCCCTGGGGAATTACAAAGAGGCTTTGATTAGTGAATTCCTAATTCCCTGATTTTGGAAACCAAGGCCAATAGCTGGATCAGCGACCATGTCCTGGGCAGACTCAGGCAGGCTTCCTCCCCTGGGTCCAGCCGACTGCCTTGCCTTGTAGTTTTCAAAGCACATAAAACCATAGTGGCCACCCTTCCAGGATGGGGGGCCGGAGATGCCTCACCCTGGGAAGGGTGAGGAGTGCTGTGAAAGGGACACGTAGTTGGGTGGTGTTCCAGAGCAGCAGTCTGTGCAGACCTCCACTCAGAGTGTGGCCTGCAGACCAACTGTACTGCATCACCTGGGAACTAGCTAGGGATGCAAACTTCCCCAGCCCCGCTGCACCAGAATCTGTGTGTGAACCAGCCCTGGGTAACTTGAAAGAGATCGGCAGGCGGGGCTGAGTCGGCAGTCCGTGACCTGGCTCCACTCTGAGGCTGAGAGAGCCAAGGAGTTACTATGGGCTTCGGTGGAGCCCACCCATGGTTATGTGACCTAGCTGGAGACCAGTACACACCCCTGCATTTCTACCCATAGTTTGGCCTCATGTACATTTTAAATTCACACACCCAAGTGAGGATTCTTGCGATATTAATTTTCTGCAACAAAGCATTCCATGGAACAAATTTCATTAAGCCATTTTAATCTTGGCTTTAATTTTCTCTACAGCTCGACTAAACCATTTTCATTTTTTCCCATTAAAATGTTTGCTTGTAATAAAATTATTTTCAAGGGATCAATTATTTTCTGTTTAAATTTTACAACAAACAGTTGATTCATCAGTCTATTTCCTTATACTAACTTTCTGCTGAGTCTAACTTATGCTATTTTGAGGTTTCTGTTGGTTTGGGTTTTTTTCTTTGTAGCCATTCTTTCTATCAAGTTTAAATCTCCTGGATCAAATTTGGCAGATCTGAATCTTGTAAGCAATATGTTTTTTCCCCTGTCAGTTTTCAGCCTTTTATAAATTCTAGTATGTGTCATTTTAGCTCTGTTTAATTTTTCTTCTTGATTATTTTCTACCAGTAACCTAAAGTGGAAATAATCACCAGAATGCAGACCAAGACAGTTCCCTCCCTCCCTTTCTCTCTTCCTTCCTTCCCTCCCTCCCTTCCTCCCTCCCTTCCTTCCTTCCTTCCCTCCCTCCCTTCCTCCCTCCCTTCCTCCCTTCCTCCCTCCCTTCCCTCCCTCCTTCCCTCCCTCCTTCCTTCTCTCCTTCCCTTCCCCCTGTTTTGCAGCTGCACCTCCAGGACCAAGGACAGCACCAGGTACATAGAAATACTCCATAAATACTTGTAGGCAGAAAGAATAATATTCACTAACAATTGAATCAATGATTGCTTGTCTTTGATAAAAAGACGGAGCAACTTGAAGAGGCAGAAATGGGAAAGTGAGGAAAGCAGATGAAGAGAGTGCACACAGGTGACGTGTGTCGGTGCACACACATGTTACACGCCCATGTTCAGTTATCCACAAGCACGTGCACTCGGCACATACTTGCACACACACAGACACATGCACATGCTCCTATGTGCACAGACCACACAAATGCAAACCCTCGTGTGTGCACACAGAAACGTGTATGTACACAGACACACAAAAGTGCTCATGATGCACACACACAGCGACACATAGACACAAACACACTTGTGTGCAGAGACAAGCAGATAAACATTCTGAGACCAGGTGATGCTCATGCCTGCAGGAGACACACACGCAGGTCTGTGTACGCACGCACACACCAATACACACAAGTACATACATTTACACTTGCATTCGACCGGTGTATGACTGTTAAGCTCTAATGCAGGGTAGAAGGAAATGTCTCTGGTGCAAGAAAAAGTGGAACGAAAGTGGGAGGGTGAAATGGTGTGCTTAACACGCTCATCCTTGGGTGTCTGCGTCTCTATTTTACAGCAAGTTCTTCATTAAATGCAGATCGAGTTGAAATGAATATTGGAAAATCAGTTGCTGTCTTTGTGAATTTATTTGAAAGTCATACTCAGTCCTTCCCTGGAGTAGGCACTGAAAGCCACCGGCATCAGAGCTAAAGAGCATTGGTCTTTTTCCCCAATAGTCCCCAGTCTGCTGGGGGGGGGGGGGGGGGGGCACAACCTCGAATGATTCAAACGCAGTCCCTGAGGGCTGTGCTGGAAGCCGCCGGGGCTGCCGTGCGCGGAGGGGCCCCCGCCCTGCACGGAATGATGGGGTTTAACGGGAGCAGTTAAAGCTGAGTCATCAGACATTTCTGCTGGACCCCTTCTGGCGAGTTTGGTAACTAATTATAAAATAATTGCAACAAAGGCTTCCTGGCCGGTGTGGAGGTTGACAGGCAGAGGAGGGTGGGATCCGGGCGGCGGGTGTGAGTGGGAGACCTGGGCCACCCATCAATCTGTGTGAGAAGTTTCCTGGGCGTCAGCGTCTCAGTCTGTAAAACAGGGATCAAAAACGTCTCCAGACAGGCCCTGACTTACAAAGGTTGGACTTACAGCTTCTTGACTTTCCGGTGGCACCAAGGGGGTGCTTGTGCCCTCGAAACTGTGCTTGGAATTTTGAATGCTGCTCTTTTCCCGGTGAGCGGGATGCAGCCCGGTGCTCTGGTGAGGCTGGGCCGGGGCCAAGAGGCTCAGTTCTCAGTCAGCCATGCGATCCTGAGGGCAAACAACCAACCCTCCACTATGTACAAAAATCAGTACATTGCCCCAGATCGCTAACCCTTTATGATAAAATAGGCTTCACGTTAGGTGCTTTTGCCCAACAGTGGGATAACGTAGGTGTTCTGAGCAAGTTTAAGGGAGGTTCCGCTAAGCCATGACGTTTGGGAGGTTGGGAGGAAATCAAATGCATTTCTGATTTAAGATATTTCCACTTACGATGGTTTTCTTGGGATGGGACCCCATGATAAATTGAGGAAGATCTGCCTCTTACTGATTTGCTGGGAAGGCTAAATGATAGAAGAAGAACTTTGGAAACCACGCAACTGCTAGCAAGCTGGTCGTGCTGCTCTTCAGAAGAGGCTGCGCTTGGTTTCCGGCGGTCAGCATCCGTGGGTGACAATCTGCAGCGAAGATTCCCCAGCTCTCGGGCGCCGCCGCACACACCGCTTGCTCACCCCGAGTCTGCAGGCTGGCTGTCGTGTCAGTATCCCAGCAGGTTATTTTTCTCACCATGCATCACAAGCGGACCGATAAATTTGTTTTTTTTGGCCAAAGGAGGGGATGGGTGAAAAGAGAGCTCATGTCCTAAAGGCCCTCCCCCAGCCCCCTGGTCCTGGCACGTGGGAACCAGCTAAAACAGAGGGAAGGGTGGTGTTGGGGTCTCGGATGCCCACAGATTTCTGGAAGAGGATTTGAATGTTCCAGAAACGGGACCACGCTGACTTTTGGTCCTAACTGGGTCTGAACCGGAGCTGACATGGCACCCAGGGGCAGGGACTTCTTGACTCCTCGTCACCTCCATTTTTGTCTAGTTCATTACAGGCTCCTTTTGTGCACAATGCAGAGCCAAGACATTCCAGCTGCCTTCGCTTCTCATCTAAGGTTGCAAATTCCTTTGTCTTCTGAAAGCTGCCAGTGATGCGTTTCCAGTGACTCAGCAGTTTCCTGAAAATAAGCACAATCGACCACATGTGAGCTTGCTTTGACCATTCCGACCGAATGGCCGAGCACCAGGTGACAGCTGTTGGGTTCAGCTGGGTCTGCCTCCAGCAAAGAGTGGATCGAGTCGTCTCTGCGTGGCTACTGCTCGCCTCCACCAGTGGCCACCTGGATTTTAATCGCATGGTGCTGGCAGACCTGCGATGGGGCAAACCAACCACAAAACATTCTAAATCCTAACAGCCCATCCATTCTAGCCAGTCATATGGCCAAACCCAGCTTCAATGGGAAGGAAAACATATTCCTCCTCCTTCGGCTGGAAGCACTGCGAGTGACACGGCTGAGGGAGGGATGGGAGAAGTGGGCACACGAATGCCCTGCGGCCTTCAAGGAGGACTTACTGATGGTTCCGTGTCCAAGGCCGACAGACTGGGTCCCAATGCCTGGCTCTTCCTCTCCCTTTCCCGGCGTGAGACTTTGGGTAAGTGATTGTGGTTTCTGGACCCAATTCCCACGTGGGCACAGGGTCTTCCCCCCGCTCCCCCCAAGCAATTCTTGGAGACCAGCAGGGTGTCCAAGAATTCAGCTCAGTTCTGGCACTAGCTACTGGGAGATAGTATCAGAGTCCAGAGAATGAGAGCTCGGGCAGTGTCAAGTCCAAGTGGTGCCGGGGCTTCTAACTGGCTAAAACCAGAGGTTCCCAGGCCCCTCCTTCGCTTGACCGCCTGGAGTGGCTCACAGAACGCAGGCTGCGCACTAGATTGTTGATTCTTTACAGAGGGTGCGACCCACAAAGAGCCAACAGGATTGATGCGCAGGGTGAGGTCTAGGGAAGTTATATATATAACTCCCTGCCCGCTCCGGGAGCGCCATGCTCCCCGCGTCCCCATATGTCCCCATGCGTCCCCAAGCCAGAAGCTCTCCGAAGCCCGCTCCTTTCGGGTTTCTATGCAAGCTTCGTTTCATGGGATGATCCAAGCACTGGCCTTGGTGATTGATTTTAACCTCCGGTCCCTCTCCCCACCCAGAGGTCTGGTGGTGGGACTGGGATTCCAGCCTCTAATCACCTGGTTGGGTTTCCTGGCCTCCAGCCCCATCCTTAGGGGCTTCCCCAATGTCACCTTATTCCCATAACCAAAGACAGCTTTGTCACTTGCAGCACTGAGGAAATCCCAAGGGGTTTGACAGCTGTGAGCCCGGAACTATGAATAAAGACACACACACAGCATACACATGAGAAATAAATTCTGGTCATCTGAATGACTAAATATATATATATATATATATATAAAATAAATGACTATCTGGCAGTAAGTCAACCTTTCTGAGCCTTAGTTTACTCATCTGCACAATGGACATATCCATAGACCCTATCTCATGGCATTTTGAGAGGATTGCCTGATTTATTATGAGTTATTATATAACTGGGGACCTAGCCTTTACTCTGTCCCTCCTATAATCGCTTCTCTACACTTCAGCCAGTCATCCTACACAAAAGTCACCCCCAAGGCCCAGGTGACCCAGGTGCTAAGGTGCAGGCGATGAAAGCTGTTGACCCGTGTTGAGAATGGCAGGGGTTGGGGGGCGGAAAGGCAAAGGCATCCAGAAAGAGTCCTCTGGCTGGTCAGGCAGATGAAAGATGGAAGAGAGGAAACAGTGACAGCTAAGACGTATGATGCTGAAATGTTCTAACACTGATTGCTGTGGTGATGGCATAAGTCTTCAGGTACAGTCTGGGGGCGCCTTCCTTCCGGCCTTTGCATAAATATGATGTGCTTCCCTGACCCTCCGATTTCAAGTTGTTTTTCTCTCTGCCAAACCCTCTTTCTTGCTCTTTTTAAAAAATCTGTAACAATCAGATGTATTAGGGGACTTACTGCATCAGTTCCTCCTCCTGGTCCCCCAAATACACCTGGGGAGTGCAAGCCTCGCGAAGGCAGGAAGGACCTGTGCGTGCACGGCTGCGTCCTCGCGGTGCCTGTCACGTCGCTGCCCCTCCACAAACACTTGTCAGCCGGCGCCGGACACGATATAACGTCAGTTGTAAGTGCTGGGGTCTGGCATGTGTGAGGGGAGTCAATGTTCGCTTTCAGCATCACGATTTCAAATAAGGCACTTAATTGCAAAATTTTCTGTCTGAAGTGACTCTGAGTTTGAGTGGAGTATTTTCCCTCTGGGAGTCCTTTCTCACGCACGTGTGGGACAGACCCCTGCTGCTTCTGTAGAAGCAACATCACAGCCCCGGGTGCTCTCCTGCCGGGCAGCCTGAGCCGTGACATTTACAAATCTCTGGGCTCTTAGCCCCCCGCTGGTCCTCAGACAGGCGTCGTGGTTTGTTGCTGAACACAGCGCCCGCAAAGCCCTGAGGACACATCCAAGAGCCATCCAGATTTGAGGTCACCTCCATTCCAAGGAGAAGACGTGTGTCACCCGGCTGCGGAGGGTGAGCCTGTCCCCAGCATACACATCGTCGTTGGGGGCCAGGTCCTCACAGCGTCTCCTGAGTTTGGGGACAGGGCTGTTTGTTTCTTGGCCTTGGCCTGGCATTCAGCTGAGCTCCATAAATCTTCGGGTCACTCCTGCCTGCTCCCGTCCACGCGCCCTTGGAAGGGGCTACTCTAGAACACTGGAGCAGTTCCCACGGGGTGGGCCCGGCGCCCCCGTGGGCCGGCGTGCAGTTTGGTGCTGATTCTGGTTCAGGTGCGCAGTGAAGAAGTTTTTCCAGGGATTTCTTCGTCATCGGGTACGTGAAGTCAGCCTCCTGCCCCGAGTGGGCTCTGCGGTAACAGAGGCGCGTGGAGCCCTGCCCGGCCCGGCGAGTGTGGACGCTCCGAAGCCAGGCCTTGCGCTGAGTCTCCAAACCCTCAGTAATTTCAGGCACCATCGGGCAGGCTGCGGGACTGCAACCCCGGCGTTCACGGCAGGATCTGAGGGCAAATCTCTTTGTCCAGGACGCCGTTGCCGGGCAGGACACGGTTGCCGGGCAGGACACGAAGCAGCTAGGACGCCGCCAAGGCCAGGTTGCGCCAAGTCGTTGAACATGCATTTGCTTAGGAGTCGCCGGCTTTTCTTACAGAGCAAACCGTGGCCGTGGGTGAGGGCGCCTCTGAGCAGACCGGAGTGGGGTCCGCTGCGCTGTTGGTCTGGGGACCCTGCCAGCGGGCAGGGAACCCCCTGCTTCAGTCAGACCGGCAGATGCGCTGAGTGCCGCCCGGGGAGCGAGCCGAGCTGCTGGGTGCTTGTCCGCCGGAAGTTCACAGCCCAAGACGGCGGAAGCATTCGCCAGCCACACCTGCGATTCCAAATGCGTGGAGATTAGACAGCAGAGCGGCAGGGAACAAGGCCGTGTGCGTGCGTGTGCGCGCGTCTGTGTGGTGTGCATGTGTGAGTGTGTATGTGCACGTTTGTGCAGGTGCACGTGTGCCTGTGTGCGTGCATATGTGAGTGTGCATTACGTGTGTGTATTGTGTGCACGCACACACGTGTGTGTAGAAGGTATCCCCCCAAAGAATCACAAAGATAACATTTTTAGTAACTCCTTGCTTTTTTGTGCTGGTTTTCTTCCTCTTGCTTTTTTCCTGTAAGCTGTATGAACGCATCATTCGCCCCCCGTGGCCCGGGCTTATTTTGAGTGTAGCCATCAGGGGCTGTTAGTGGACTTTCCGCGTTGTGCCGTCACCACTACCAGCTGATTTTCTGTGATCTGCTTCCCCCTGGGGATCCTCCTCCTGCCTGACTGCCATCTCTCCAATCCTCCTCCCAGCCCAAGGCAACCACGAATCAGCTGTGCGGGGAGATTTCCCTTTTCTGGACACTTCGTAGCATGAAATCACACAATACACGTTTGTGTGTCTGGTTTCTTTCACTGAACACCACGTTTTGGGGATTCGTCTGGTAGACACACTCAGCAGCATTATTTCCAAAGCCGGTGCATTCAGTTTGCCCCTTTCCTTCACAATGAAAGCACAATTAGCCTGTCTAAATTCGGCGGAGTTAAAAGCTCACCATTGCAGCTGCTCCTTCTTCAACCCTGGGCTGAGGCGACAGGCAGAGTTTGCTTTTCCTGGTAAAAGCTGGGGATCCTGCCTAGTGACTTCATAGTTGGTCTTATTGATGAAGAAGCGGAATATGACCAATATTTCTGCCTTCTGCGATCTGTCCGCAGGATGCTAAGGGACATGTTCCATAAATGTGGTCTGAAAATAACCCTGAAATCACTGGTCTTCTGGATGAGTTTCCACCTGGCTGCCCACATACCACGTCGTGGCTTCAGGCAAAGTGACTTGACTGCTCCCGGCCTCAGTCGCTCAGTCTGTGGAATGGGAGCACAAACACCACCCGTTATCTCCTAGAGTGCTGTGAGGCTTCTCTGCGTTAATGTTTGGAGAGCATTTAGAATAGTGTCGTGAGTGCAGTAGGCCCAGAGGGCTTGCTTGTTCAGTAAGAGTGAGCAGAATTTCCACCGTGGCTGGGATATGTTATGGGGAGGGAGTAAAATTCCTGTCTGAGTGACTCTGGACCAATGGCATTCTCTCCGAGTCTCTGTTTCATCGCCTGTGAAATGAGGAGGCAGGGTTGTGTCATCTCCAGACTTTGAATCTCTCAGCGCAGCGACTTTCCTTCCACTGTCCAGCAGAGGAGAGGCTTCTTTATGTTCAGTGCGAGCAGATGAAGAAATGGGGACACGGAAGGGTCATGAGATTTGTCAGAAGACGGGGACTCACAACTGGTTCTCAGTCCTTTCTGTCCCTGAGAAAGGTCTGGGGGGCTTCAGACGCACTGATGCCCAGAACAACTGACACAGATTCGCTGGCTGTGAGCCAGGCCCAGGACCTGAAAAGGGCTCCCTCCCCAGGTGATTCTACAGTTATCACAAGCTGGACTCAAAGCATCTAACCACAGTGGGCTCTTTCAGCGGTATATCTGAGGGACGGTGGGTGGGCTCGTCTGCAGCTCTGGGGCTGGAAGTGCCCCAGAGCTGAGCTTCCCCCACACTGGGTCTCCCCATTTACCCAGTTCTATTTTACATCTCAAGAAATGTAAGCTGTAGCGGCTCACTTTCCCATGAGACCCTGAGAATGGACACACACTTCTCAAAGGTCATTAAGTGGTGGGATCAGTCCATCTGACCCTAGAGTTACTTCGCTCCCATCACCTGTCCCCACCACAGAGAACAGAGCTGTGTGAGCCCTGCAGGGAAGTGCACCCCGACTAGTAGCAAATTCAAGTTGCATTGGGCTTCTAGCACCTGCTGGGCTGGGGAGGAGGTTGCTCCTGGTGTGGGCTACTTGAATCCCTAGATCAGGAGAGAGTGACCCAGAGGTTCTCAAAGTGTGGTTTGTGGACGCTGTGTTTGTATCACCTGGGAATTAGTTAGAATGGTGGGGCCCTGCCATCTGTGTTTTAACAAACTTCCATTTGCTCAAGTTCGAGAACCACAGCCCAGGGCTTTACACCCTGGCTGCAAATTACTGGCACTTAGGAAACTTCCAAAACCTACTATGCCCAGGCCGGCTCAGATCTCTGAGATGGAGTGGGGCCCAGACGTTGGCATGAAAAGAGACCTCCTTGCATGATTTTAATGTGCAGCGAGGCTATTAGTTGAGCGTGGCTCCCAGTGAAATGTGAATTTCAGACAAGCATCGAATGGTTTCTTAGTTTAGGTATGTCCCATGCACTGTTTGGAACACATCAGGACTAAGAGTCGCTGTCAAAGCTGTGTGCAGCCAGGGCTGAGAGCCATAGAACTCAGTCTACGCAACCTTAGAGAGACCGAGAGACAACCTGAAAACAGAGAAGTGCACGATTCTTAGGTGTTCAATTCAAGGAATTTTTACATAGACACAGCCTTCTAACTGCCGCCCAGATCACTTGCTACTCAAAGTGTGGCTGGTGGCTGAGCAGAACTGACACGGCCTGGGAACCTGTGAGAGTCCAGCCTCAGGCTCCGTCTGGAATTCCTGATCTGGAATCTGCACCGAAGCCAGGTCCCCAGGTGACTTGTGTCAACAGTATGTTTGAGATGCTCTGAGAACGTCTCTTTGGAGCACCGCTCTGTCCGAGTGGCCACCTCAAATAAAATTAATGAAAAGGAATAGAACAGCAAAGCCAGCTCCTCGGCCACAGGGGCTATATTTTCAGGGCTCCGGAGCCCCAGGGGGACCGGCTGGCACCCCACACAGGCAGCCTGCCCGGAGCCTCCATCCCCGCGGGACGTCCTGTTGGCCGGCAGAGGGCGCTGTTTTAGAAGAAGACAAAAAACACACTTGTGGACCCACAGGTGGGCCTCGTTTAAAGATAGAAATAAAAATGGGGCTCAGAAGTGCCTCAGTTATCTGAAAAAGGTGGAAAAAACCCCAAAACCTCTTTCTAAATTTGGCAAAGCTCCTGGCCAAGCATGTCACCATTCTGCTGGCAGAAGTGCCATGGCAATGCGGAGCATAAGTGCATATGATGTCCACATTATTACCAGATAAATTCATTAGGATGGATGCGATCACAGGGGAGAGCAAATGAAGCAGGCAGGGCAGGACAATAAATTAAAGAGTCACGCCAACAGCGGCTGGGCTGGCGGGCCGCCTCCCCTGGCGCCCTTTGCCTATCTGCAGGTGACTTGGTGTGGGGGACTCATTCAAGGGGACAGCACTGTCACGTCAGAGCGCCTGCCCCTTAGAAAGGGTCACAGAAGCACAGACCTGGCGGGGGCTTCCAGACATTTGGGAAGTAAAGGGACTGGGGACTTGGCTTGCAGCCTCTGGGTCTGCAGCTTGAAGGCTGGGATTGTCAAGGGTAATTATCACCCCTGCATTTGCACAGGATTCAGCACTGCCAGTGTTCTGTTCTTACAACTCTCCTTTGATTGCCAGTTACCTGCAGGGTTGGAGTGAAAGACAAATCAGAGGAAAAACCTTGAAGTTGAACGTGCTTGGAGAGAATGGATGCATTCTCTTCCCTGGGCTGCATTTCTGGATGCATTGTGAGGGAGCTGTGAGTGTGTGCAGAATGCTAGCTCTCTGCAACTCAGTTTCCTTCTTGGTCACATTCTAAGCTCCAAGCTCTGAGGGTGGAGCGACCCTGTGCGAGCACCCAGGAAGGGCTCAGCGAGTGGGAAGGGTGTCCGTTGTGTCTGTGCTCCAGCTGTGGGGAGTCACACCAAGATGGGGTTGATGCGCAGAAGCAGCGCCGGGTAATTAGTCACAGTGTTCCTGCTCACAGGGTTCACGGGGAAAGGTACATTTTTCCTGGAAAAGACTTTGCTGGGAGGAGTCAGATGAGCTGGATTGGGAGGAAGGGTTGGAGCTCCCTCGGAAGGCTTGCAGAGGGGCAGGGCAGGGCAGGGCAGCGGGAAGGTGTGGCATTTGAGAAGGGGCAGAGGGAGACAGGGCTGCTCTGTATACAGGACACTTCGGGTGGTCGCATTCTGAATTCTCTGTGGGGAGTGCTAGGGAATTTCACTCAGAGCAGAAACTAAATCCAAGTGAGTGCTGTTTGTGTCACTAAACCCAAGGGAAGACACTCAACTTGTCCACCCAGAACCTAGCACTCAGGTGAAAGCATAGCGTTGGGAAAAGAATGGACAGTTGACTAATGTTGATTTATTAATGGCAAACTTATTAATGATGGTTTTCATGATGTGTATGATTAAACCACAAAAATAAAATATAGGTGGATGGGTGGGTAGATGGATGGGTGGGTAGATGAATGGATGAATGAATGGTTGGATGATGGATGGACAGAAAGACATATGAATAGATGGATTCATAATAGGTGGTTGAGTAGACAGGTAGACGTGGGCATGGTTGGGTAGACAGATGAGATTATAGATAAGTGGATAGAGAACAGGTGATAGGGAACAGACAGATAAAGAGCAGATGGATAGGTAGGTAGCTGGGTAGATGAATGCATGGATCCAGGCACTGGCTACCAACTTTCTTTTGGGAAGGACAGTCCTTTATAGCAAAGTTATGTTCTTTCAGAATAAAAAACAACCAGGGTCTTAATCCTGGAGTCATCCTTGACTCCTCTCTTTTCCTCATACCCCCTATTTTGCCAGCTGTATCTTCAAAAGGCCCAGAATTTGGGCAATTCCCACTCCCTCTCTGCCCACCACCCTGGTGCTGCCACCATCTCCATCGGGATGACTATGGCGACCTCTCCCTCTCTTCCTCCCTGGCCCCTCTCAGTCTCTTCTGTACAAGGTCCAGAGGTCACGTGAAAGCATGAGGCAGTCTCACGACTCCTCTGCTCGAAACTTCCCAGCGGCTGGCAAATCCTTACAAAGGCCTGGTGGGCCCCAGGGCATCTCCTTCACCCACCATCTTCTCTCTGCCTGTCTCTTACTATTGCTTTCCTTGTCCACTCTAGTCTGGACTGTGACCTCTGCTGTCCCCCAACCTCCCTGGCAAGTTTGCCTTCAGTAGCTTTGCTGCTCCCTCTGTCTGACGTGGTCTCGCCCAGATATCTGCACGGCCCAGTCTTGTATCTCTTCAGGAAGGGAGACATGATCGAGCCCATATCCCCATTTTATGTATGGGCGCTCTGCGTCTGGAGAGGTTAACTAGCCGCATAGTGCACGGCGGAGCTGAGACAGCCCAGCCTATCTAATTCCAGGCCGATGCGCTCTCTGCCTTCAGCATCCCGGTTGGTCCTCTGGGATGTGGGCCTTCTGCCTTTACACTGGGGTCTCCGGAAGAGCATCTCCAAAGATGGAGCTCCCACCGGATTGACTGAGTCACTAAGGGCTGACACTGGGAAGCGGTGGAGAGTGCGCAAGTCCATTTTTGCCTTTTTTCTTGTTATTCCCAATGCTGTCGCCTCCCCCGCTTTTTGCCGGTGCCCTCACTGGGACCCTAATGATGGTATTCTCCCCAAGCCGGTCACAGAAGCTTCATGGGCTAAGAACGGTCAGCTCCAGTCTCTACCAGACACTGGGGGAGAGGACCAGCACCTCTTAGTTCTGCTTGAAGGTGACAAAGTCATTCAGAGTCTCTTTAGACAGTCGTGACTAAAAATAACCCAGCTGCCATTTTCTTCGTTTTTCCCTTTCAAGACAGCATGCTCACATTCGAACTGAGTTTCCTCTGAAGAGGTGTCCCTCATTCTGCCATGGGCCTCAGCAGTCGCTGGGTCGTGAGTTCCCTCCAAGTTCTTAAAACCTGTCCCTGTCACAGGACGTGAAGAAATGTTGGTTGAGGAGCATGAGGGAGAGAGAATAAACAGAACCGCAAACACAAACACACAGATACAGAAGCAGGCACTCACTCCTAAGCCACTTGGATATCAGGCCTGGCCTTTCCTGGCAGGTGACCCCCTGGGGAGAATAAGGAGATAAGCAACTGTAACACTTAGCGATGCCTTCATTCCAGGTCAAGCCATTTATATTCATTAGCTCATTCATCCGCAAGGTAGTTATTATTTACTACCATCCCCATTTGACAGATGGAAAAACTGAGTCTCGAGAGGTTAGCTGGTTAGTTCAGCCTCTTGGGTTTGCACATGCTGATTCCCAGGTTGGTCCCCCTTAGGAGTTTGGATTTAATGATGGGTGTGGGTCAAGGTATGTGTCCGGATTCCATTGTGCTAAAATGGGTTGAAATCCATCAGGTTCTGCCTGGCTGACCTGAAGAAGCCCCCAGGAGGTGCGGACAGTTGTCAGCTGCCCTCCAGTGAGCCATGAGTGCGGTGACTTTCGCACCTCACGCCGAGTCCTGACAGGGTCACATGGAGTCTCTTCCCAAGCCTGGAAGGTAGGCCCTGTAAGAAGAGTGCTGGCCACTGAGGCCAAATGGAGATGGAAGGAATGTTCTCCCTACCATGCCCTTTATGCTTCCCCAAGTGAGAGGAGGCACCCAGACCCGTGGGCCAGAAGGGGAAGGAGTCTTCAGAACCTGAAGGGGTGTTGAGACAGTGGAGCCTCTGGGGCCAGCACCGCAGCAGACTGGAAAAGACACAGCAGAGCCGGGGCAGGGGACCCCAGAAACCCAGAGAAGGGAGACGAGACTGCAAGTCAGGTGCCCTCGGTCTTGGTCCCACTGCATCTCCAGCTCTTGGGTCAGCGCTAGTACACATAAGCAGTTGCATAAACTGGCGCTGCATAAACAGCTCCATGAGTGATGAGCACACTTCAAAACACGACTTTGGTTTTCAAGAGCTTGCCATGACTGGTCTCCAGGGCTTTCCCCCTCAATCCTGCTGGGATGGCCCAGGATGGGCGTCTATAGCTCTGTGGCTGGAACATGCTAGAAAGATGGAAATGCATAACCTCAGGGCATCACTCTGGGTGCGTGGCTCGCACACTCAGCTTTGCTGTGAGACAAGGGGAGGTTGGCTCGGGTGCCTGTCGGAGTCCACACAGAGGCTGTGACCTGCAGACACTTGGTGGGGCCACCATCTTGCTGGTGCTATTTTAAGTTCATCACCAGCATCTACAAGTTGGGAGGCTCCTGTGATCAGTCTGGACTTCTCACTCTTCTTAGAACTTTAGACGCTCCAACAGCCCTAGCACAGAATGTCCACTAGAATACTGCTTTTATTGAGAATCTGCTGTCTCTTTAGATGAAGGTACTCCCCTGCTGTTGCCTTGGCCTCTGCCCAGGGGGCTGCGCCAGCTTTATTGCCAACATGGCCCCTGCAGACATTTTGGTTTGAGACTTCACGTTATTCCTCTGTTTCTGCATCTGGTTACTCTGCTCCTTTGCCAGGTACACATTCTGGGCTCCTTTGCTCACTGGGGCTTTGGCACATCTGCCAGCCTGTTTTCTGCCATCTCCAGGTGATCACCTTACATCCAATCCAGGCTGCGGTGGCGTTCTCTCACCTGTCCATGGAGCAGACACTGCTGTTGTTTCATTTTCCCCAGTGGACATCCTTCCATCTTTTCTTTTTTCTTTTGCTTATGAAAGAGGCAATATATCTAGCCTCAGGGGACGAATCACTATTGGTTCAAATGATTTGTGCTAATCCCATTTCATTTTGTCTGGGACTGGTTTGGGGGGTGGGCATGTGACTCACTTCTAGTCAATGACTTTTTCTAAGGAGAAGTCTATCGATGTCCCGGCAAAGATGTTTCTCCTCCGTAAAGAAAGATTCGTTCTTTTTTGGAAGGCTGTTATGTGGAGATGTGATCTGTGGAGATGTGATCTGTGGAGTTGTGGCAGCCATAGTGTGGCAATGAGGCACAGCTTCATTCTCACACTGAGATATTCAGTATCGCTGGTATCACTGAGCTACTGAACCAAATCGAGGTCTCCTTTTGATAAGATTTCTTATTTGGTAAGCCACAAAGGCATATATGGTTTAAGACAGTGTGGGACTTCTAAAAAAAATGACAATTTTTACAAACATTTCTAGATGCTACATTTCTCTCACTAGAAAGATAATAAGCTTCATGAAGACAGGACTGCATCTTCTTATTTTTTTGGTATAGAAGCAAGATTTAGTACAGTGTCTAGCACATAGCTGGATTTCTATGCAAATTTGTTAGATAGATGAGCTAATCCACAGCAGACAGTTCAAACTAAGTATGAAGGCAGAAACATCCACTTTATGTGCTCTGGTTCAAGTATATAATATATTTATATATAATTCAGATGGTAATTTCAGAGTGGTAAAATAAAGTGAATAATGCAGTTGACTTTATTTACTAGGTAAGGGTTCTGGGACGCAGAGGGGAGAAACCTGCCTATGTTTCCACCTTTGACTCGAGCTGGGAAATAGTGGAGTGCGTAGTTGAATCCAGATGGTTTAAGCCCCAGACGTGGGCATCAGGAACCATGAAGGGAACTTTGGCATCTGTCTTGTTCAGCTTCTCGTCTCTTGAATGCATGCTGTGGTGGCTAGAAAATGGACCTTGGTGTCAGAGAGGCTCAGTTTTGGATTCCAGCTCTGCCCCTCACCAGCCACGTGACCTTAGCACAAAGTCAACCTGCTGAGCTGGCTTCATTCTCTACGGTGGCCAGGGTGGCGCTGCGCTAAGAACGCGCCTAGGCACTATCTGGCCCATAGAAGGTACTCATCCATTGTTTCTTTCTGTCTTCTTCACTCTTCTTTCTCAGTTCTGAGCTCAACACTCAGACCATCATGCATTTCCAGCCCTACAGAAGGGCTCATAACCCTCCTTTCCAGGTTCTGTACCAAAGATGTCAACCTCTGTTCATCCTAGTTTAAGAAAAAATCTAAAACCACCTTCCACCGAAGGCATAGTAGAGCTGAGATCTTCGATGACTTAATTAAGAATGGCAGAATATCTTTCTATTTGCAGACGAATGACATTTAAACAGAAACCCGTGTTTCGCTATTTCATTACCTGGTTAGGTAATGTGCCCCCACACAGCACGCTTCATAATTACTGTGCACTTTTCTCAAAATACCTTGTTTATGGATCGTCTTCCAACCGGATGATACACGTACATAATTTTATATTTATGGTTAAGTGCTCTTTCTTGACAACTTGAACATCTAAATTAGGCAATGCAAAATCAGATAATTGCAGAGAAATGTTTATCACCTGGCGTCTGCGATCTCCAGGTAAATAGTACAATTACATGGTATCTGTTTGGCATCAGTGGAAGGTGGGGGGGTGGTCTGATGTTTATCAGTTATCCTTCCATCATCTTTCCATTTAAAAAGTGAAATTCAAATTTATCTTAAAGAATAGCTCCTGGTTTTGACAACTCTCATCAAATGTCCATGTCTTTACGGTTCTAACCGCATATTCTCGGAGACCGTGGGCGAAGAGACACATGTTTAACCGAAGTAGCTATTTTTACTTTAAAAAGAGGACCCAGCAAGTATTTGTTTCTCTCTTCTTCTGATAACAGATTTGGCCTATAAGCTTGTCAGAGGACTCAGGTGTGACCAATCATTGCACTCGGATTTCTCCGGCATCAGTAATTGGTTCAGCGGTAAGCACGTGACTTGGCAGAA
>RJWH01002705.1:159914-208351 GCA_004363575.1 Solenodon paradoxus
GTCTCCTGCCCTCTGCATCATTGACTGATATCTTCATTTTTCTTTAACTTTCAGGACATAAAGTGTCTTCTCATTTGGCACCTACAAAGGTGTATCTTTTTTAAATTATTTAATTGTTTTGCAGAGGCAGCAGCGTGTAGAGGTTAAAGATTAAGTTTTAGAATCAGGGAGATGTGGGTTTGAATCTTGATTCCATTTCTTATTAGCTGTGTAACCTAATGGATATTTAACCTCTCTAGGCTTGTTTCCTTTTCCGTAAAATGGAAATGAGAAGCGTGCTTAGCTCCTGGTGTTCTTTTTGGGAGAATTATTTATTTAAAGTAGTTGGAATAATTCCTGTACCTTCTAAATGCTTCTGAAAGATGTGCTGACCTTCTTGCTTGTGTCATGATTATTAATTTTTGTAGGGCTTGTTATGAAAAATGCTGAGCCTCTGGGTTTCAGTTATAAAAGTTGCAAATCCTCGTGGTGTGGCTTTGAGTGAGACACTCAAATTCTCTTGAGTTTCAGTTTTCATTTGGTTCAGTGGGGATCATGAGTTTTCCTGTGTTGACAGGAGGCATGTGGGGCTTGAGATAGCATTATGGATCTTGAACAATGCCCCACAGCCAGAAGGCTTTTAATAAAATGTATTGAATGGATGATGAATTAAATAACTTACATGATGATTTTTAAAAATCTTGAAGTACTTTATAGGATGACTAGGTCAAGAGTTAACACAAGAAAGGAAGGCAGATTAGAGGAAGCCATGAGGAAGAAAGAAAATGATGGAAAGGAGGAAATGAATGCAATGTCCTTGTGCTCTCTGAGGACAGCAGTTAAGGGCAGGGTAATGAATGACGATGGACAGTCAGCTTGCATCTCTCTCTAGTCACTTTCCAACTGTGTCCTGGGATCATTGCATGACCTGATGGGACTTGGTTTTCCCAACTCTAAAAATACACTAGTATTACGTGTACCATAGGGCTGTTGCGAGGAAGATTAGTAAGACAATAATGTGATGTGTGCAGCATAGACCCTGGTGCATCGTGGTTACTCAATATTGCTATTATTATTGATATTATGAATGCTGAGGATGGTGCCGGGGGGTATAAGTAGGAAATTAGCATTCGTTAAGGACTAACTTTTCATTCATAGCTCATCTAATTCTGACAGCGATCCCAGAAGGAGATGCCATGAGTAGGCTCTCTATGTTTGCAAATGACAATCTGAGGATCAGAGAAATGAAATAACTAACCCAAGGATGAGCACTGGACAAGTGGGAGAGCCTCACTGTGACCTCAGGTCCATCTGACTGCAGAGACCTTGGTCGTTGCTCCTCATCGTTGCATGGACAGGAGCCTTCACAACCGAATGAGGAAGCAGCGGAGGAAAGAGGAAACACGAAGACCAGTTGACCAGCCTAAGCAGAGAGAGAAGTGAGGGCTTGTCTCGTGTCACGCTGGTGAGAACGTTCAGTTGCCCTCAGAATTGGCCGCGCCTGTGCTATTTTTAATGCCTCCACTTCCTTTGGAGTCTTCCGAAGCTTTCACGATGTCTCAACTGTTGTGGTGCTCCTGCAAACTCTTAAGAGTATGCCATGCGAAGGAAGCATCTGGTTTTCAAGCCTCAGCTGGAATTAAGGAGGCAAGATGGCCCTGAGTGGGTGACGCCTCCGATTGACCACCTACCCAGCCACCCACCCAGACCCGCCACACAGTTGCTACATGCTGTTTTGGTGTGTTCTTTGGCCTTCTTCATGACTATAGTCTCTCTGACATCCCAGTATAAAGAACAGGTTGAAATGAAGGGGCAGCATGGTGGTTTTATGGACTCGTTCCATGAATGGATTCATTTGGAGATGTCTGACTGCATCAGGAGTCAACTTTACAGCCTCCGAAATCCAGATGCTTGATTCTTGCCCACATATGTTTTATATCGAGAACTGCGGAGACTGCGGGCCATGCCGAAAGGTATATAGGCCAAGCCTAGGAAGTAATGGTTCTTTGAGCTGAAAAGAAGGTGACCAGCTGAACTGACATTGGGACAGGGGGTTCCAGCTGCCATGACCAGTGACCTCGAGTGGACACTATTCTCCAGCTGTACAGACGGTACCTCTGAGTTGGAGCTGAGTCCAGCTCCTGGAAAGTCTTGAACTACCCTAGACAGTCACTCCTGCTGGCTTCTCTTTAGGAGAGCTGCCCAGGTGTGGATGGACTGAGTGAGGTAAAACCAGTTATAGTCTGTTTTGATGACAGTGAGGGTAACCAGATCCAAGACGAGGAATCCTCATTCACCAAGGAATGTCAGCTCACTGCTGCCTGGCCTATGATGAAGTCTCTTAGCAGTTCCAGGATGCCTCCACCAGGCCTTTTCACTACTGTTTTCTCCTTCCTGGAGCACGTCTTACCCTTCTCTGCCTGCCGGGCTTCTACCCAGACAAGGCCTGGAGAGCTTTAGTGTCCTGTTTCAGTTAGGAGATGTGATTGGGTAGAGAAAAGGGGAGAGCTTTGCTGCTTTTCTGACTGTTAGAAATCCTGATGCAGGATGGACAGTGTAAGATTCCTTGAGGTTCACAGTTGTGGAAACACAGAGTTGCATAGACTTGTTAACATGCGATGTGAGTAGGTCTTGAGCCGACCATGAACAAATATCACTGCAAACATGGAGGGGGGAGGAGGGAGGAGGGAGGGGGGAGGGAAGAGTCTGAAAGTGCAGTTCTGAAGGCAGGAGAAGTGGGTCAGGTTCAAATGAAAACTGACCCCTAGTCCACTTGGGGTTTGGATTTTTAATGAGAGATCTTTTCCATGCTCCCCTCTCTACTCTGCTCTAGGGGTGTTTCTGGGTGAGGATTTCCAGGAAAAAGTCTATCTTTCTCAAGAACAGGTGTTTCTTCAAGTGCTCGTGCTCGCTACCCATGATTCAGTCTGTTCAGTGCACTTCATGTGCGGGCCCACCTGCCATTTCCTGCCGTCTGTGTGACGAGGCAGAGGTCAGCGGCAGGAACCGTGAGCTGGTCCCAGTCTGGGCCGTCGGGGCGGCTGCAGAAGCACAGGTGCTGCTCTGCTGTTGGTTGGCATCTTCTCCAGCCGTTTCAAGGTCTCGTCAGTGTTAGAGCTGCATCCCTCTGGAGCCTTGTCTGTGTCAGTGTTTTCTCTGACGCGGTCAGGGGCTCGCCTGGCGAGGCTCCGCTGCTCCTGGCCCAGCCTCCCTACTAGCCCGCTTCCCGGACGCGGGAGTGTGGAGGGAGCTGGCAGTAGGACACGAGTTTGCGTTCGTCGTGCCCTTCGAGGGCACAGCCCCACACTCTTTCTACCTCTCTTGCTATCGACTTGAATTTTTTTACGTAATTTTTTTTTGAGTGCAAAGAATAAGCTGCATGGGGAGATCTTTTGAGATGATGCTTCCGCGTCGATCAGAGTTTCTCCAGGAAACTTTTGTAGAAGTTTCCGCAGGGCTGTAGTCAAGAACTCAGACTGTGGGGTCTGCACACCCATGTCTCCACCACCAATCAGCAATCCTTGAACCACATGTTTAGTGACTGTGGGCCTCAGTGACCCTCTCTCTCAAATGGGTACAACGCCTCCTGGAATAACTGCAAGAGAGAAGTGAGAAATGCCCAACTTAACACCCAGAACATGGAGAAGGGACCGTTATGTGTCAGCTAGTGTTATTTTCGATGCTCTAGGGACTCAGGTTTCAGTCAAGACAGTTACCTGCTCTCCTAACGCCTCCCAGCAGAAGGGCAAGTTCATTCGCCTCCCTGGACCTCACTCTCCCTGCTGGTAAACTGACAATCACCCCCACAACTGTAAACATACAACTCTCAGGCCTCTTGTGAATTTAAGACAAAGCTTGTTAAATGCTGAGAAAACTGCTTATGTCCTGGAGGCACTGGCTTCTGGGTTCTCAGGAGCATTTACAGAGAGGTCAGTCCATCTGCAGAAAATGCGGAGTTGACTCATCTATGTTCTCAACGTTTTCCAAAGAGCCCGGAGCCCTGGGCCATTCAGTGTCCCGGTGGCGGCAGCTGTAGCGTCTGCAGTGGGTGCGCATGGGGGCTGGGGGATGTCATGGGCCTGGGCCTGGTTAGAGGAAGCTCTGCCCACCGTCTTATCATTTCCAAGACATCCCAGGCCCGAGTGACTTTTAATGGGAAAGCAGAATCCCCCAGGGAAGAGAGAGGCTTGTCAAGAGAAGCCAAGTGTCGGTATAATGTAGACGGGGCTGGGCCTCTGTTGAGTTTCCTGTCAACTGTTATGGAGGAGGATTCCTGATGGGCTGAGGGTTTATTTTATCTTGAAGAGTCGTGGCCCCGGAAGGTCTGCTTCAGTGCAGATACTTCTGAAATTCTCTTGAGGATTTGGTCTTTGCAGCTCCCACCTGAATTGTGCTAAGGGTATTGGTAAGTGTGTGTGTGTGTGTGTGTGTGTGTGTGTGTGCATGTGTGCGCACGCGTGTGTGTTAGTGTGCGCCCGTGTGTTATTTTTAATTCCTGCTCCCTTAAGCCTCTCTTGCTAGGAGCCCTCAGGGGCCACTTGGCAGCTGCTGGTCCTTAATCTACAAGGAGCTGTCAGTCTTGAGGTTCCTTGGGGCTGAAATGTTTCACAAGGGCCCTTCTCCCATCTCAGGCAATCAGATCTGGGAAACTCCACACAAAATTAAAAAATGAGAAACAGACTCAGACACACTCTATGTTCTTTACGTGACGTGTTTCCAGAAATTGGTGGTTTTTGCCTCAGATAGTAATCGCAGCACTAATAATGGCTGCTGCCTAGTAATTCCTCCCTGTTTATAACAGTCACCCCGAAATAGTAGGGAGCCCAATTGCCTTGGAACTGAGCTTATTAGAGTCAAGTGCACTCGGTAAATTCTGTCCCATACCATTTTCGGGACAGGGAAGGGGAAGCCAAATTTAAATGAGTTGAGTTCAAAAGAGCAGAGTAGCAATTTTAATAAACAAAACAAAATCTCAAAGACGGGGTGCTCATTATCAGGGACTGGGTGGCGGACCGTGATTTTTTGGATTCACAGTAATGGTGATGGTTCACTTGTGTGCTCACTCAACACACGTGTTGGAAAGCTGTCTTGTGCCAGGTCCTGTTCTTGGCACCGGGCATGCAGGCATGTCCTGACCTTCAAGGTCGAGTGGGACAGGCAGCAAGTGGTCTCACTAGTCGATGTCAACGCAAGAGCAAGTTATGCTTGGTGCTCCGAGGCCATGTGAAGGGAACCAAGTCCAAGTTAAGGGCTTACGGAAGAGACATTTAAGATAAATTTTTGGGATTTGAGCTAGGTGGGTGGGTAGGGTATTGGGATAGAGAAAGAACATCCTGGACAGAGAGAAGAGCAGGTGGGGAGACTGTGATGGACCCTGGTCCATCAGACAGGGGACTTGCATGTGTGGTTAAAACAGAGAGGGAAGCTAAGCAACCTAGGGTGCGGTTGGAGACAGAAAGTGGGGCCAAATTGTGCAAAAGAAAAAGCAAAGAAAAGGCATGAGAGATCATCTAATGATGGAGAGGTACCTGGAAAGGGTAAGAGAGGAGGTTAAAAAACTGCTGTGGTGGTTTTGGAGAGAAGATGAACAACCTCATGGTGAGACTGGACTGAGGGGGTGATGGAGACAAGTGAGTCTATTCAAGAAATACTGAGGAGTAAAGTCCACAGGAGTTGGTGGAAGAGTTGGATGTTGGGGAGTGAGAGAAAACACATCAAAGATAATTTCTAGGTTTATTGCAAGAAGGCCTGTGGCAGCCAGAATGTCAAGTCCTGATGGCAGAGGGACAGCGTGCCTGGGAGGGAGGAGCTGTTGTCAGGTTGAGTTTGAGATGCCTGAGAGACCTCCAAATGTGGGTGGTAGGAAAGCATTCGTGTCTTAAACACAGAGGAGTTAGGTCTGAAGCGCATAGACTGTAAATACCAATCTAAAGCCACAGGAGGGAATTCTTAACACTTTCTGAGGAGTACTGAGGGCTAAGAGAAGGGTCCAGGATTGGCGGTGGAGGGAAGAAGTGATGAAGGACACAGCAGGAGCGCCTGGAGAAGAGAGCAACCAGGAGAGGAGTGTCAGGGAAGCCAGCACAGCACAGCGGCAGTGTCAGTGTTAGTGTTAGCAGGAGAAGAAGGTGGAGGACAGGGAGGGGACGGGAGGAGGAGGGAGACCAGAAGGGGATGGAGGGGAAGAAACAGTGGTAGCTGGAAGTACAGCAGCAGTGCTGTTCGGAGCAGCAAGAACAGCTGCAGAAGAGGTGGTAGGAGGGAAATTTCAGTTACCTGTTTGGTATATTCTGGAGTCAAGCAGCTCATGTTTTTCCAGGTAGACTGAGTGGCATGCCGGCTCGGTGCAATATGAAGGATGAGTTGTGATGTTTCTGCTTTGCCCATGAGGAAATGGAGAAATAGAAATGTTAGGTAGTCTTACCACGAGTGAGCGGCTGCTTCGCCGCAAGAGAAGACATTGAATTCTGGTCCCCGGAGTCTTCATTCGTCTCATTTCCACAGACTAGAACGTCTGTCTGGTCCACTGGGTGATCGTCAATGGCACCTGGTACATAGGAGGATTTACACTTCATGGGGAACAGTGAAAGAACAAACAAATGAGGACGCTTCCTCACTTAGTTATAAATAAGTAATAGTTTATTGTTTTAATGGATTCTCCTCCCCTGCCCAACCTTGCTCTTTTTCTGCCTGCAAACCTGTTCAGAAATATTCCAGAAAAGCAGTCCACTGAAATAAAAAGATATTGGAATTCTACATGTGTCCATATTATTAAAAGCCCACACCACAAGTTCGTCCTTTCAGATTCAAGGTTCTGGAAGTGATTTGAAGCTTGTCTTTCCCCCCGGCCCTGTTTTCACTGACCACTCACTTTCAGTGGCATTGCCAGTCAGTGTGGAAGGAGCATTTTCCTCCTAGACCAGCCAGCTGAAAGAGGACAGCTTTGAAGTCATGGTGTGCTCAGGATGAGTCAACTCTAGCTCTATAAATGATTCATCATGCCCTTTAGGTATGTGATATTACAATATTTATTCAGGCATATAATACTGTGCTTCCCTTCCTCGACTTAACAACTTTTTGGCATAGAAAAAGGATAGGATCTTGTAATAAAAAGAGACTAGAGGTGGGAGTTAGATGTCCTATGTTAAAATCTCTATGTTCAGATCCTGGACAAGTCATTACTGATGCAGGGACAGCAGAGCTTAAAACCTACATGACAGAATGCAGATGTGTGAGTGGAAAATTCACTGGCAGCACCTGAGCCTTCTAAGAGCAGGGATCCCCAAAAGCAAGGGCCCCACCTCAGCAATTTGAGCCTGGGACACACCCCTAGATATTCAAGTGGTTTTTCACTCCAGGTGACCTGGACATGCCCATGAAGGGAGAAGCTCCGACCCCTCGAATATATTTAAGACTCCATCTTGCCTGAGTGTGAGAGGCAGGAGGCCCTTGTGGTTACACATGTGTTCATTCCCTGGATGGAACCTTCCCTGCCTGCAGGGAGCTTCAATTCACAGTTACTGCTTTTAGTAAACTTTCTGTGTGATCCTGACCAGTCGGCTCTCTCTCTCTCGCCACAAATTCTTTCTGGATGGACCCGCGTCTCATCCGTGTGTCTCAGCTCACCCTCCTCGCATTGGTTACCTTCTCTGGATCTCCATTTCTCTATTTTTTAAGCAGGAACATTAGCACCGACATCATAGTCATGTGGTGGGATTTATGTTGGATAAAGTGAAGCCTGTAGATCTAAGACCAGGCGTATATTAGTAATTCAACCCATATAACTTTCTTTCGTACCTTGGACGATCATTTACATAATGGGAGAGAAGGACTTTGCCAGCTGAAGTGTCGTATCCCGTAGAGTGGTGTTTCTCTCCTGGCCCTCGTCTCCTGCTGTTTCCCTACGAAATACTGCCTTTCAGCCGCGTGGACATGCAGCCCACTCCCCCCGAGTGTCACTTTATCTCTGTGAGTCAAGGCCCAGCTTGTACCCCTCACTACACGTCTTTGCCCAGCAGCTCCCAGGCTCCATCAGGTGGACCCCACGTCTTCGCTGAGTTCTCCACCAACCCTATGATTTACTTTCATTGTTTCTTACCCCTTAGTGTCGCCTTTATTTGCTCTTATTCCTTCCTCCTCCAACCAGGGTGTGAGTTCACCCAGGACAATCTGATCTAACAAGTAGCCTTGGCGATTAGCATATAATTGGAGTTCTAGAAATATTTCCTGAGTCAAAAATAGGACTGTGTTATTACCACTCTTACACACAGAATTTTCTCCAAATTCCAAAAGAAGCTCAACTCCAGTAGATGTGAACAAAGGGAGCCTGGATATCATCATGAGGTCCTCTGGATGCTGGGTCAGTCCCTGGTCACACCCTAGGGAAGGCGGAGTTAAATGCAGTTGTCTCTCTTTTGATCTTTCATTACTCACCCTTTCCTTAACTTTTCGTGCCCCTCCTTACCCTCTCTGTAGACACCCAATATTGTTAAATGAACCAAGAGGCTTCACATGTACCTTCTGGCCGGCAAGCTAGCAGCACACGGAGGAATTAAAATAAAAGGTTGACTGGGAAACCTGGTAAGTGGACGGCCCCATGAGGAGCTGCGGGCCCACTGCAGTCTGAAGTGATTCCTTACTCCTCCTTGGCCAGGAGCTCTGCTTCCGGTCCATCCTCTCGGAGAAGTGCCCTCCCCAAGCACCCTCGTTGCTGAAAAGATCACAGACACAGTCTCTGTCCATCTTGCTTCTTCTCCCTGCAGCAATGCCCAGATTCGACTGCTCTGTTCTCCCCCCAGACTCTCCATGAGCTTGTCACCTTTGTGGTAGCGAACGGGAGTGACTGGGGCATTGGCGGTGGGGCAGTTTCCACTTCTACTGAACGAGCTACTTCACCCACCTGAGCCTCAGCTTCTTCCACTGTAAGCCGAGGATGGGAGTTGTAAATTGAAGAGTATAGAACTAAATGCTCCTTGAGAAGCTCACAGCCTGGTGTCAGTCACTGAACATTCAGTGAAAGTGAGCTGTATTATGAGCACATTCTCCCAGGGTTTGATCTCCCTGGCTTCTGATTCGAAGCCTGTTTGGTGGCCTCTACTCTTCAGCTATTTCCTTCAAAACTGTTTCATGGTTTTCTCTCAGGGTCCCTCTCCAGCGCCAGCTGTGTGTCCTTCCTAGGAAAGCTCATCCACCACCACAGCCTCAGGCATCGTTTTCATGCTGGGGGTTCCCCCTCTTCTACGTAGCTGGTCTGGATTTTCTCCTGAGCACCACGTGCCGATGCTTCCGGTGATGTCTTCTCCCAGGGGCCCGAGACTCACTTTGCCCCAGATAAACTCCACAGCCTACTCTTGAGAGATGACCTTCCTCCAGGGTCCACGCCCACCGATCCACCTCATGGTCAAGTCAGAGTCCTCCCTACACCCCCAGCCAGTCTTGGATTGTGTCCTGTTGTTTGACATCATCCTTTCCCATTGCATCAACCTCCTTTCTGGCCTAGATGTCTCCAACTCTTGGCCACTCCCTTTTCATTGTCCAACTGGGGAACTCTTTCAACAATTAAAATCAGATTGTATCATTCTTCGTTCTGAAGCATGTCAATACCTCGTCTTTATTTTGAGAGTAACATTCCGACTCTGGAAGTGGCGCAGGGATGATGGTGTATATTGACCTGACTTCACTATAAGACCTTGCAAGGCATCTGTGCTCCTCGCTGTTGGGAGTGTTGACCGCTGATGGCTCACAGGTGAGTCCTTCCCCAGAGTGAGAGTCTTTGTCCTCATCTGGGGATACCCTGTCCAAGGACTAGACAGTGGAGGTACAAAGGTCTGTCTCTGTTGCTGCAGTAAGGGACATGTCCAGTGCCCCCTGCACCATCAGCTGAGGTCTCTGTTGCAATGGCATTGTCCATCGCCAGCTCCTGGTCTGGCTTCCCCTCCTTCTTCCCACGTGTTGCACCTGTGAGCTCTCCCCAGTAAACCTCCGGCATGGAAATCTCCACACAGAACCCAGGGAACCTGACCCACAGCATCAAAGTCCCCATGATCTTGTTTCAGCACGATGTCTGACCTAAGGTCGATGCTCAGTGCGTCCCATGGGTTGATGGGCTGGCTGCTGGTTGTGACAACATGCAAAGGCTTGAATGAGTGAGGGTGTCTCTTCCCCACAGTCAGCACTGGGCATTCCTTCAGGGGCTCTTGGGACTGGGTCAGAGGATTTCCTGGGGAGTTTCCGGGCAGCATGGACCCCAGTAGTGGTTTCCATCTGTGATGATGTGATCTGCAATCTGGGGGGCACCGGGAGGAGAGAGGTGTCCTGTTAATGGTGCTCTGTCTGCAGGGCACTTACCTCTGCATTGATTTTTGTGTATTCTCCACTCTGCCAATCCAGGAACAAAAAGGAAAGGCAACATTTCAGAATGTGCTTTTCTTCTGCAGCCAATGGCGCTCTTGATGAATTTTGCCTTTTAAGATTCCTGTGGGAACAGAAGGGTGCATTGCAGGCAGGACTCATTATGCAATTTGGTGCTCACCCCATCTCCCCAAACACAGACAAAGGCAAATGCCATGACATCCTGAGCTCTGCTCACAAGCTTGGAGCTTGCTCTGCTCTGCCTAGTTGGCCCCCAGGCCTTTGCACAGGCTGAAATGTCTTCCTACATCACCCTTCCTGCTTTTTCTACCTACAAAAGTCCTACTCACTTAAAAGTTTATTTTGGACATGGTCTCCTTGAGGGTGTCTTCCCTGACCCCCTGCAGGATGATATACTTCTCCTCAGTTGACCACACCAGTGTCCGGTAACTTCTTATTTCTCTCTTTGCTTTGGCTGCTAGGAAGCCCAGCATTTAATTTGCAGACTACCAGCAAGTAATCTAGTCAATGCATGTGTCATGAACATGATTCTTACTTTCAGCTTTTTCATTGCTTACACTTATTTGCCTTTCCCTTCATTTCCTCATTAGAATACATTTGTAATCTGGTGCTGACTCCAATCCTTTTTTTCAAGCAAGAGGTAGTTTTGAGCAGTCACCCTGTATTGTAATGATCCCTGCTTAGCTGTGCTCCTCTGGTTTGTCAGTGTCTGGAGTGACATCTTTTCATTCCTCTGTCTCAAATACTGGGCACATAGTAGATCCTCACGAGTCTTTCCTGAGTGAGCAGACCAGACTGAAGAAATGGACATTGGAGAATGAATCTAGTGCTTTGAGAACCTTTTTCTTGGGACTTACTGCTTTCAACAAAGAAAATGGAAAAAAACAAGTATTTTATGTTTTTATGCTCAAAGGGTCATGGGGGATTTCTTGACCAGAGGCCTGAGGAAGAAGGCAGGGCTGAGAGCAGTAGAGGAAAAGATCTCAGAAGAGCAGCCCTTCAGTTAGCTGAGACCGGGCATTGGTGGGACCATTTCTGCATCTCTGAAATACATAGGACTCAGAATCTGGTTAACTTCTTCTCTAAGGTTAAAAATGCACCTTCCTCTTCCCCATGAAGTAATGCTGATTTCTGTTTGCTTATCGGGACTGTATGACACAGTAATAAATTCCTGACACGGTCACATTGGTAAGGGACAATGGCCCCTGGATGACAGAATGATCCACGTCATTTTACAGAGAAGAGACATGAGGCTCAGAGAAGTGAGGGAACTTAACTAAGGCCACGGGGCTGAGTGCAAGCCACAGCGTGAGCCCTCGTCCCTGGCCCGTCGGCCAGGGCCCACTTGCCTGCAGCGTTCTCATGGGAGCTCACGATCCCCAGTGTCTGTCTCCCCGCAGGAACTCACAGCACAGGGAGCATGTGTGGTCTGCTAGTTTCATTCGGGGGTGTGTAGGGTCAGCACTTCCCCGGGAATAGCAGCAGGAGGGTCTGGAGCGGTGGTTCTCAACCAGGAGCGTATTATCTTCCCAGGGGACATTTGACTATGTCTGGAGACTCTGGGTGGTCACATCTGTGTGTGTGTGTGTGTGTGTGTGTGCATGTGCGCTGTTGTTGAGCGTCTAGGAGGCTGTTAAGCAGCTCACAGTCCGCCAGACAGCCCCGATGACAGGAGTATCTGACCCAGCCTGTCATGAGTGCTGAGGTGGAGGAATCCAATTTGGGAGATTTCTCGTCTTTCCTGATCTGTGAGGGGACTCTTTGCTATTTTTTCTCTCCTTTGTCCGTGGGGGACCCTGGCAGACACCCAGGAGACCGTCCCTGCACTCCACCCCAGCACCTCTGCTTCCCCAGGGAAGCCAGTGTGAGCAGAGGCACCGACAAATGACGGCCGAGGCAGCCAAGACCTGGAGGGAGTCAACCCCGGGGACTGGCCTTTTCCGATGGCCCATCCAGAGAGCGGGCAGCTCTGAACCACATTTCTCGGAATGGAACTGGGTTAGATTTGAAGATGGAAGAGATAATTTTTCATGGGCAGCTCTTGGGGACAAGATGGGCTCAGAGGTTCTGCCAACTTGGAGACAGATGGGTACAATTACTAAGAAATAAAATTGGATGGATCCGCAATGAATCATTGTGCAAGGCCTGGGGAAGTCACCTTTGATATTCTGGAATTCTACCCCACACTTTGAGGTGCTCATGATTTACAAAGCCCGTGTGGACTCACCTCTGGGTGCCAGAAACGGCTCTTTCGACTTGGTGGGTCTAATCTCAGTTCATCTGGGTATCAGCCCTTGAGCAGGCACCGTCTTTGGCTTTGTTTTACAGATGAGGAGACAGACTCAGAGTAGGAACACGGGTTGTTTACTCTAGGTCACCTGGTGATGAGCAGAGAGTTGAAAGTCAAACCGAGTTCTCACTCACTCCAGGGGCGAAGTTCCTCCTTGGCTGTCTAACGGGGAATCTGGCCCTTGAATATATTTGTGCCACCTGTACAGTTTAAAAAATATCACTGGCTAGTCCTTAAAAAAAGGGGGTTTGACAAAGATCTGACTTTTTAAACATATCCTGAAAAATAAGACTGTCTTGTCCCAGCCACATCCCCACTTGGCAATCACTGGTTGGCGCTGAGCAGTCGTTGGCCTGTTCAGACACAGTATCCGCTCCTTTATCAACCTGCCTGGCGCCTGGAGGCACCTGCGATGTTGACTTTTGGTGGAAACTCCTGTGGAGCATAAGTGGAGTGAGAGTGAGAGAGCGATGTCCACTATGTGATGAACTTGACTGCATACGACATTCCAGTCGGTGGCATGCCACGCCCAGCGGTCATCTGGGTACACAGCCTGGGTGTGTTGTGGACGCTACCGTTTAGATCTGTGCAATTACTCTAGGATGTTCGTGGAAATGGACTAACAATGCACTTCTCAGAATGTACCCGCCGTCAAGCAATGCATGGCTCTCTTTCCTTTGACTGCTCTGCCTGTGGGCGATGGGACCCAATCTGACCTTGAACTTGACCAAGAACTCCTTGGGTCAGAAGGATGGAAGATCTCATTGCCCAGCACTGTGACTTGGTGTGTGTCACAAGGCAAGAATCGGGTCTTCTTTAGATGTCAGTGAGACGGCTCAGACGGTCTCTCCAAATTTCCTTTCGCTTTTAAAAAGTCTTGAGTTTCAGAATTCCTGCAGGTATTGTTAAGCTGGATGTCAGGTTTGGGTCAAGTCCCTCTGACAATCACAGTCATGATTCTGGGGCCCAGAGGGAGCAAAAGCAGGTAAAGAGCCCCTCCCTTTGCAAGATTCCAATTTAACAAGGTGTATTTATGTCTCTGTGCGCTACAGGTTACAATGGCATCCTCTTTCCCTACATAAATAATGTATAAATGTGTGTTAAGTTGCTGTGGCTGCATTTTAGTCCTTGGAGGAAGCTGAAAGACAAAGGAATTAGCTTTACACAGATGCTTGGAGGATACACATTTCTACCCTCCTTGCAATAAGTAGTGTTCGAGACCCCCTTGGAAGGGCAGTCCTAGGGGAGGGTGACTGTCTGTGAAAGACCATGAACACACTGCTGCCGAGGGGGAGGGAGGAGATGGGGCCTCGTTGAGAGCATCTTTCGTGCACTCTGTTGGATGCTCAATCTGCCTCCTCTCCCAGCTTCCACACAGCTCTTTGCAGTTGGTCTTATTTACATTTTGCAGAGGAGGAAACTGGACTCTGAGAGATCACACGCCAGAGGTCATGAGCAAGAACAAGTCAAACAGCATTTTATTTGCTTTCAGAACCTTCCACGCTGCCACATGTGTAAATTCTGCAGCAACTGAAAGGAAACTGTGGATTTCCCAAGAGTACCGTTTGGAAGTGATCCATCGGCCCCATTTCCTAATAATCCAGGGAAAATCTGAGAGTCTAGGAGACCCTCGAGCATTCATCATTGTGGAAGGCTTGGGCGGCTTCAGGAAGCGCAGGCTGAAGAGCTCGTTTAGACGAACATGATGAATTAAGGAGCTAGTGAGTGGTGGGGGCCTCTGCCTCCCTCCCAGCTCGCCCCTGACAAAGCACAGCCCCAGTGTTCTTTTAATTAGGCGAAGCACAGAGAACATGTTAGGAAAATTGCTAAATGGTTTAGTGGCTGCTCTGTATTAAGAAATGTTAACCTTTTATCCAGAGGAGCTCAATTAGCACGAGTCAACCAGTAGTTAATAATAATAATAATAAAATGGAATGATCGCTGAATGAAGGGCTTTTATTTTCATTTCATAGGAATCATTTGTTAAATGTGAAAAGACTTTTCTTTATCTCTAATTGAAGAGAAAAAGCTCTCCGAGTATATCTCTAAGACCTTAATGACAAGATGATAGGGAAGGGCGCGGGGGAGGGCACTTTCGGAAATCTTGTCTTCAGGCTCACGCTGGAACAGGTGCTCAATGGATTTTTCTTCTACTCTTCTTTTCTTCTCTGCGCCTATTTCCCCATCACGTACTTTCTCGCCTCCTGCAGGTTTTGAGGCATGATCACAAACCTGGAGTCTTGGCTCCAGAATGCTCAAAGGGAAATGCATGTCCTGAGTAACAAGATCTAATGAAAGAGGGGTGGCGACCCCTGATGGAGCAGGGTTGGGTCAATCACCTCTGAAGGAGGAAGCCACATGCCCCTGGATTGGAGTCCCAAGTCCGGGGGTGGAAAATAAACCAGTGTGAACAACTAACAATTAAAATACTCTTTCCTCCTCTCTCTACCTGCCTACTTACTCTCTTCATTCCTGCCTGCACCTTTCTTTAAAAAAAGAAAGAAAAAAAGAGGGGACAGAAGACCAAGGGGCTTTCATCTGCATCAGCTGAGGCAGGAGCAGGTCAGAATGGGCAGAGGGGCAGACCTCTGTCATGCAAAGTGCACCTGCTCTCAGTCGTGGGGAAGAGCTGAACCAAATTTCATTTTTGTTCTGTGATTGGGTCCCCCCAACCCCTTCGAAGGAAGCCCGCATCTACAGGTTTGCCCCGTGCTGACCCACGAGTCCGCTTCTCTACCGAGGCACCACGGAGAAGGAAGAGGGGAAGGAACGAGACCCTAAGAAGAGATGACAGTGGAGCTGGAAAACTGGCCCATGTCCTCCGCGCTGTCACCTGACCTGCGGCTTGGACAGGCTCTGTGCTAAGCCCTGTTATGGTTTCTCACTTAGTCCTTACAACGGGCGACGCTGTATTCTTTCCCCATGACACATGAGAAAAATGGAAATTTCAGGTGTCACCAGACCTCATGGATGTTAAAAAGTGGAGCTGGATTTGGATCCAGGTGAGCCACCCCAAAGCCCACGGTCTTCACATTATGTCACATTCTCCCCTCAGTGAGAAGGACACCTGGCTCTTCTATTGGGGGTCACCCCAAAGCACCTCAAGGCTCAGACACACCGCACCGCTCTGCTCGCTCATCACATACTGAGGGTCTTGTCATGATTGGTGAGGCTGTGTGATGGTACAACCACTTTGGAAGAATTCTGGTGGCTTCTTTTTTTAATTTTCTTCAGAGGATGAAACAGCCTTCTACCAGATGACGCAGTTGTTCCACTTCTGAGTACTTCTCTGAGAGAAAGAAAAATGTTGGTTCACCCAAAGACTTGTATGAGAACATTCACTACAGTTTTATTCACCGCAACCCCTAGTTGGAAACAGCTCTGTGCCCGTCCACAGGAGAATGTTTGTGTAAACCATGGTACTTCCAGACAAGGGGACACTGCTTAGCAATCCACGGGATAAACTACTGGCACATGGAAAACACAAGTTAATCCCCAAAACACTGTGTCATGGGAAAGAAGCCTTATGTAAAAGAGTCTATAATACATCATTCTATTCTTATGATGTTCTAGAAAACTAATCTAGAGTAGAACAAAGCAGCATCATGTTGAGGGTAGAGACTGACTGTGAAGAGGCAAAAGGGGATTTTCTTAAAGACAATAAGGTTCTATTGATTTATTTTTTATTTCAATTGCATTGAAGGGACAATGCGCCATAATTTGTAGATTTAAGGGCATGTCATTGTAAATCAACATCTGCATATAATCCATTATTCAGCGCCACTAGTCCAACTTTTTCTTCAGCATAGAATTGGCCCCTTTTATTTGATTTGCCCACCCCTTTTCCCCCTTCCTTTCCTGTAACCGCTAATTTCACTTAATAGATTAAAAGTCTATTTTTGTTTGGTTTGGTTCATTTGTCTGGTGTTTCAATATGCCCCTTAGGAATGAAATCAAACAATCCTTGTCTGTCTTCTGGCTTATCTCACTCAGCATGATGCCCTCTAGTTCCAACCGTGTTGCAAACGGCAGGGTTTCATCTTTTTTAATAGTTGAGTTGGATTCCAGTGTCTGTACAGACCACGTTCTCTTTAGCCTCGTTCCTGTTCACGGGCACTGAGATGGTTTCTAACTCTTGACGATTGTAAACAATGCTGCGGTAAAGACAAAGGTGCAAGTATCTCAATTAGAGCTGCTGTGTTTCTTGGCTAAATACTCAGAAGTGGCATAATGGAAGCACACAGAACTTCCATTTTACGTTTTTTGAGGAATCTCCATAATGCTTGCCATCATGGTGGTAGTCATTTACCCTCCCACCCGCAGTGTCTAAGATCCCTTTTCTCTGCCTCTGCACCAACACTTGTTTCAAGTTTTATTGGTAATAGCCATTCTTCCAAGTGCAAAGTAATGTTATCATTGTTGTTTTGATGTACACAATATTTTACTTCTTGATAGGAGTTAAGAGTGACGCCAGTGAGCACATTTGTCAAAACTCAGGTAGCTGTTTTTTTGCTGGATCTACTGCGAGAATGAGGACCATTCTCAGCAATCAGACTGTCAACATTCTGGAAATGTCGACCTCTCTCTGAAGGGACTCACCCGTCACTGTGAAGGGCCCCAGAGGCACCCTGCGGAGGGACTTCAATCACTTCAATGTAGAACTCAGTCTCCTTGGAAAGAAAAAGAAGATGCTCTGGGTTGATAAATGGTGGGGAGATAGGAAGGAACTGGCCACTGCTCATACACTCTGCAGTCACGTACAGAACACGATCAAGGGTGTTACACTGGGCTTCCGTGACAAGATGAGGTCTCTGTCTGCTCTCTTCACCATCGACGTCGTTTTTCAGGAGAATGGGTCTCTTGTTGAAATCCAAACTTTCTTGGGTGAAAAATACATCCCTAGAGTTCGCATGAGGCCAGGCATTGCTTGTTCTGTATCTCAAACCCAGAAAGATGAGTTCATTCTTGAGGGAAATGACATTGAACTTGTATCAAATTCAGCTGCTTTGATTCAGCAAGCTACAACAGTTAAAAACAAGGATATTAGGAAATTTTTGGATGGCACCTATGTTTCTGCAAAAGGAACAGTTCAGCAGGCTGATGAGTAAGATGTGAAGTTGTCCAGCTGCAGCAGCAAGATACTGGATGATGCCCTGGATCCATTTATGATATGTTAAAGGTGTACTAGAAACCCTTATTGATTTGATACTTTTTCTTAAACTAGCCATCTATTTGGCAAGTAAACCATTTAGAAGTTAAAAAAAACCAAAACAACCCAGGTGGTATTTGCTAGGCTTGTCACAAAACAGCATCCCAGATGGGGTGATTTCAGCAATGGGTCTTTATCTTCGCATGGTCTGGAGGCGGGAAGCCTAAGATCAAGGTGTCTGCAGGGTCAGTTCCTCGTCGGGCCTCCCTCCTTGGCTTGAGGATGGCCATCTTCTCCCCGTGTCCTCATTTGGTCTTCTCTCTGCAGGTCTGTGTCCTAATTTTCCCTTCTTTTAAGGATACCAGTCATATTGGATTAGGGCCTAGGCTGATGACCTCATTTTAACTTAGTTTCCTTTTGAAAGCCCCATCTTAAATACAATCACATTCTGAAGGATTTCAACATAATGAGTTTGGAGAGTTGACACGACTCAGCTCATTCAGCTCAACCAGCAAATGCACTCTTAAGATTTGTACATTATGCTGGATGGATGCAAATTTTCATCAGAAGGAAAAAACCTCAGAACAAATATTGAAGTTAATGATATACATGCTGAAATATTCGGGGGGAAGTGTACTGTTATTTGCAATTGACTTTGAAATGCTTCAGAAAATGAGATGGATTAATGGAGGGATGCAGGGGCGGATAACTGGAGAGAGAAAGCAAATACAATAACCTTTTCATGGTAAAATCTAAGGGATGAGACTATGGGTTTTCCCTTTAAAATTCTTCAACTTTGCTCTTTGAAAGCTTTTCTAATCATATGTTGGGAAAGTATGATGGAGCAGCTACTGCATGCCAGGCACTGTGTGAGGTCGTGGGAATTGAAAAACAAGGAATACAGACAAAATTTCTGACTTAGTCCATTTGGGCTGCTGTTATCAAAAATACCATAGACTCTGTGACTTAAGCAGCAGTATTTATGCCTCGCCATTCTGGAGGGGGAAGTCCGAAATGAGAGCACCGCAGATTCTGTGTTTGGTGACGGTCACCTTCCCGTGTCCTCGCGTGGCAGAAGGACTCTCTGTTACAGAGGCAGTGATCTCAGTCACGAGGTCTCCACCCTCATGATCTACTCACCTCATGGCCACCTCTCCTGGGACCATCACCCTGGGCGTTAGCACCTCAGCATAGGCATTTGGAGGGGGGACACCAATATCCAGCCCCTGGCATTTCCTGTGCTCATGAAGAGGCACTTTGGGGTCATTCTTCATAGTTCTGGTTTATAGAGGTGCGTCCAGTGGGCACGTTCCTGGAAGAGTCAGTCTGTCTTAGCTGGACCTAAACAGGTGCCACACATTTCACGTTTAGCTGCTCAGCGAGCATGTGTCTCTTGGCTTCCTGACTCCACTCAGATGATGACTTCCACAGCAGGCACTAGTTCTGCAAAGATAAATCACTCCAGGTCCAAGTGGTAAGCCACAGAAATAACAACCATTTATATATACCCCCGGGTCCCTGGTGAGAACGCTGGCGCTATTTATTATGTGGAGCGATGAAAGTTCAAAGCAAGGATGGGTGTGGAGGCTTCGTTTTTATTACCATCTGCGCATTACAGAAGAGACCAAATGGAAATGTTCATCAGAAAGCCAGCTAGTTAGGAACACAAGACACACATTTATCATGGAGAAAGATAGGCATTCACAGAATCTGCAGTAATATTTTCAATATGGGTGGAACATTTCTGAATTGGAACAAAGGGATTTTCACCCCATGTTCTCAAATGACTGCTAGGCTTAGAGTCCAAATCCTGACGAGCAAAATATTGCACTGATTCAAGCCACAGTCATAGAAAATAAATAGTTCTTCTGCCAGAGTTTCCATTCAGGGGATTTGGGCAACCTGAGCGAAGATGGAAAACAAATCTTTGCTTCATAAAGTCAGTTTTCGATGATGTCCTAACCTATGAATTTGAATTAGGGTTTTTATTAAATCTCAGTTTTATTATCTGTAAAATGGAGATAAAACTGCCCGTTCAGAATGTCCTAAGAATTTTAAACAAGACGTGGGACATGTTTAGCACACTCATTCCTTACTCCTTCGGCTCCCGGTGTTCAGACAATGGTAGCGGTGATGATGGTGGTGGAGGCGACCATGAAGATGACGAGGATGATGACAATGCTGATCATGACAGTGACAATGATGATAATTCGTTGGCGGGTGAAGAAGAAGAGCAGAAGGACTTGAGTTGAAAATCACCCAAAGCAAGGACGAGGCTACTCTGTCTCTCAAAGAATTCACATGACATGGAATCAGCCTAGATACTTTGGATGTGGAAAGTCTTTGAAGACTTGAATGTAGACAGAAGCAAGTCAACAGAAGGAGACTATCTGATAATTGGGGGTGCAAGTGGCTTCTCCCTAATCACTTGTCTGTATGACTTCTCTGTAACGCTGTGATCAATTAGTGGTGCCTGCCATGGGTTTGCAGTAACAGCTGCGAGATTATGGACCCTGGCGGAGGAATCACAAACCAAGTTCTAGTATTTTGTACTTCCAGATAATCATCAGGTTTAGTGTTATTTGGATCTATCTATACCATTAGTTTTGAGAGCACTGACCATCCATTGTAATTCATTTTTGTGAATATTAATAATTTATCATTTATTAATACCAATATGAATGATTATTTGTTAAAATAGGTATTCCCTTTTGTCGTCAGCACGTAGGCAATTCTTTGGTGCCCAGTGGATATTTGCGGCACCGAATGAAAAATGTCTTTCAGATACTGGTGAGCCTACGATACTGTGTTTTGTTTGGAGTGTGAATCTGAAGCACACTGGGAATTGTCAGGCCAATACCGCCCTGATCTCACAGCATGCAAAGGGGAAACGAGCTCCTCTAACCAGAATTCATGTGGGACCTCGCCTCTCACTTGCTCTGTGAAATGCATCTTTGTAAAACCCTGCTAAAAGTTATCCCAGATGTAACTTAATGTCTGGGTTTGAGATTCACCTTTCAAAGCTCTCAGTTTGATTCTCAGAAAGTCACTTTTGTTCCAAGTCAAGGCTGGCGCAAAAGGGAAATTGTCTCTCAGGTTTTATCGGCAGTAACCTGACAAGCCTTCCCAGTCCCTTGGCCATTGTTGGGTATTGCGTATGGCGAGAAGAGGAAGCCATGCTGATGGCCCTGTGTCTGGAGCCACGCCTGTGTCCCTGAGTGTTCAAGCTCACAGCATCCCCAGTCGTGAGGCAAGGCCCTGCTGCTGGGCCTGACCCCAGGCCCCAGGAATCACGCGGTGGTTCAGTTGGACTGACCGGAGCAGACGCGAATCATCCTTTGGGGTGATTCTATCCTCAACCCTTCACACTGGGATCTCAACCCTCGGGGACCCTCTGCAGACTCCGGGGTCACCGTGCAGCTCTCTGCTCTCTACAAATGCCCTCCTGCAAACCCTACCTGCGTTGAAGGTTATGCATCCCACCCTCCATCTCAACGGGGCTCGGTGGTCTCCTCCTCCCTCAGCTCCATGCAGGAAACTCTCCGGAGGCAGAGAGAAACTCACCGTGGGCCTTGCTTCTTTCCTCCTCCCGGGGGTCAGTCTACGTCATGGCCGGCTGCCCACTGTCTTCCTACTGCTGTTTCTTCCCTGAAGTGGACTCTGGACTAGTAGGATGTACTTCTTTTCTGAGCTACAAATCCTGGCACTCACAGGGTCCATAGATCTGGTGGATTTGGTTAGGTTTTCTGTTTTATTTAAGCAATCTGCTTGCAGATTTCTTCAGAAGTCATCCCGGAAACAGAATCTCTGAACTTAAAAGCTGGAAGGAGGCTTCAGAACTAACTTGTCTTGACCTCCTAGGAGCTCATAGACATACCTGTGACATCAGACGTTGCCTTCGGTGACAAACGTGTCTAAAAAGCCCACAGAAGCACTGAGTAGAAAGCCTTCATTGTCCTCATCTATAGAGTGGGGGCGAGAGCTATGGTTTTCAAAACATCAGCTGAGAATGTTATTTCTGCAATTTAGCAGCTGTGTGGTCTTAGGCAACTAACTTAGCCTCTCTGAGTCTCCATAAAATCAAGCAAAAATGCCTCCCTGGAGGGAGTGGATGAAGGTTTGAAAGAGGCCATTGCTCTAAGCTGTGCCTGGAACATAGTAAGTACTCAGCAAAGAGGGGCTTGCTTCTGCAGCCGTAATCTGTCACCCCCAGCCTGATCACTGAGGAACTGGGCAGGCACTTCCACTGTCCTGCCCTCATTAGAAGGGCCATTGTGCGGCTGTCTCAGCAATAAAACCAGTCAAGTAAGCACAGGCCAGGGGCATCATCCCTCGTCCTCAGGAGAGCAGGGATGCAGGCATGGCTCCAGCAGCCACACGCCCACAGCCAGGTAAAGGATGCGCCCTCATCACTAATCCCTCATCACTAAACTTCATAACCGTGTCAGTAGAGCCAGTAGCTTTAAAAAGCTCAGCGGGATCAGATCGCTCTGCTCCTGACTCAGCCATCCAGGCTTGGGGGGCTGGGTGTCACTGACCTGCTTGGAAATTTCCTCTGGCTACGGGGAAGTGAGTCCTTTCAGTGATAACTTGTACACAGGACCAGGCCAAGTTGGTATCACTGTGCAGGGACAGGTACTGCTTACCGTGTTCTTACGAGGTGCATCTGCTGACTAATCCTCACCAAGCATATGGAAACAATTTCCTCACGGAGACTCCAGGAGGAGTCCAGTAGATTCACCCCCTTACCCGAAAACCCTTTATCTGTTCATTTGCTTTGTTCTTTATCTTCTTTGGAGGAGGGAAACCATCTGGTATTTGTCTTTCTCCTTCTGACTTATCTCACTGAGCATAATTCCCTCTAGGTCCATCCATGTTGTCAAAATGTCATTTTTTTTTTTTTAAATAGCTGAGTAGGATTCCATTGGTCTCCAGACCATATCTTCTTTATCCAGTCCTCTGTCACTGGCACGTAGGTGGTTTCTACTACTTTGCTGTGGTAAATAGTGATGCGATGAATATGGGTGAAGCTCTCTAAAAATTGTCACGCTTGGAACAAAATCGTAATTCCTATCCCTGCCCTGAAAGTACTACATGAACTGATCCTGCCCCAAGTGAATGTTCTTCCCTCTTCTCCTGCCTTGTATGCTTCATAACACAGTCTTTTCAGGTCTTGAACATGCACACGCTTTCCTACCCCAGGACCTTTGCACTTGCTGGCCCCCTGACCTGCAACTGAGATATTTGATGTGATTTTTGTATGTCTGACTTAGACTCATCCTTCGAGTCTTGCTCAAGTGTATCTTATTTAAAGATATCTTCCTCGGGCTGAAGAGTGAATTGACAGATGTCATGCTATTAGGAACCATTCTTACTGCCATTTGACAGAGGACATAAGTGAGGTTCAGAAAAATGACATAACCTGTTTAAAGCCCCACACCTTGGAATCATTGCAGTTGACACCACAGGGGAGTGACTTTCCCATTGTTTGGTGTTAGGTCCGCTGCTTGAGCAACCCCTCCGCTTCCTCCTCCTCTTTCCTCTCTCCAGGAGTCATTTTAAGATCAAATTGTTCCATGTGGCATCTCCTTCCACGGGACATGCGCAGACTCCATGTTCGAGTGCTGATGTACACACTTCCCGCGCCTTCCTCTCTGCGACCGCTGTGCCTGCGCGCCCTCTCATCACAGACAGCATTTGAGAAAGCGCGTGTCGTGGAGGGACCACAAATGCCAGCATTAAGCTCGCCGACTTTGCGAACTCACATGGCACGTTTCTCCTGCTCAGGCCAGCCCCGCGTGGCCAGAGAGCTCTCATGCCCTGCCTTCAGGCTCTAATGCCCTGCCTGTGCACCCACCATCCAAAGAGGGGCTTCTCAGGTCCATTCTGGCAAGAGATTTACTTAGCTTTAAAAAAGATGTATACATGTTTCAAAGAGACACAGAAAGGACTTAAACTTACAAGTTTTCTAAAGTGAATTTCCACTCTAGGAAAAGATATCGGAGAGAAATTTCTTCTCTTGTTTTCAAAAAGGAGAATGAAGCCACTTATTTTTAAATTAGTATTTACCTTTACACATATGTCTACTTGCCCAAATTGTCAAATTGGATACTTAAAATGTGTGCATTTTTGCATGTGAAAATTTAAAAGTCAATAAAGGTGATTTAAAATATGCTGTACCTCATTGGAAATACTCCTGCTTTTGCGTGGGCCTCTTCTTCCTTGAGATGTTCACAGATTTCTCTGACTTACTTTTGCTATCATAACAGCATCAGAAAAATGATGGCTGGGTTATCCTCAAGTTGCTGTAGCTTACACGAAGGAAATCCCCTTCAATTCTTGTGGCCATGGAGTTTAATTTCTGCAAAGAATGGAAAAACACAATTCAAAAGGAATTCAGTAAAGATCCTTCAAATAATTGAACACCTGCCATTTGATGAAACATATCACAAGCTGAGAGTTTTCTCTCTCTCTCTCCCCCCGAAAGTGTTTGCCCATCTATCTTCATCTACTCTCTTTGTAGGTGCTGAGCATGGAATGTGAACAATGTCAATGCAGCCCCTGCCTTCTAGGAGATGACAGGTCAGCAAGGTCTCCAGATAGTAAACCAATACTTATACCAACGTAGATTTAGTTACGTTGCGGTGAGTGCTAAGAAAAATTTCAAGGTGCAGTGAAAGTGCATCAAGGCGTTTGTGTAAGTGTGCGTGCCTGTGAGCGTGCGTGCGTATCTGCGACTACTCTGGTAAGTTTGGAAATCTCACGGGGGACTGGGGGACTCAGACTAACCTGGTACATACTATCCATCCTGGTCTGTACTTCTCTTTCAACCCGGCTCGCTCCCTGTGGACCCAGACACTTTTCTCCCGGTGATCACACACTTGAAGCTCTTCCTGACTTTGGACTTCACAGCGCTGTCTGCTGTGCCCGGGACACCCTCACATCTGTCCAGGGCAGACTTCTCCTCGCCCAAAGAGGACTTCCCTGCGCAGCCTCGTGAAGACACCCTCCATCATGCCCTCCCTTCAGCACCCCCTCTCGACTCCAGAGCGTCCTCCTCTGAAGCCACCTGGCTCCCTGGTCTGTTGACTGGCTTGTCCACTGTCCTCTGGGCACATGCATCAGAGAGGCAGAGACTCTGCAGTCCACTCACTGCTGGACGTCCGGTGTCTCCCCAGCGGATGCTCCGTGAGTCTTTGTTGAGATACGGGTTTCAGCTGAGGCTTGAAGATCATAGCGGACACCCTCAGTGAGGGGCTAACAGCCTCTGAACCCTTGTGTCGGTCCGGGCGCCCCATCTTGGCTCTAGTGTGTGAATCTTTACTCTTAGTGGGGTTGTCATTGGGAACCTGGTCTGCCCCTGCAGACCCCGAGCCACAGAGGAGTGTGTGTACATGTGAAGCCAGGTTCCTAGCCTTGGGCAGGTACAGCTGTGTTCATTCCAGAGTCCCCTCCAGGATAGAGCATCCCTCTCTCCAGAATTGTGTCTGAAATCAACCATTTTTCCTGATGTTGTTTCTACCACTTTCTTCCCAGCTTTTCCTGGAGTCTTTTCCCTAATACGTCACTAACCCACGAATCCTCATCTCGTGGCCTGCCTTGGGTGGCCAAACCTAACACGAAGGAAGAATATACATTAGCCAGGTGAATTTTAAGGTGCGCCTGAGGGTCGGAGTGGAGAGCAGACCAGGCAGGAGCAGTGATGAAAAGGTTTGGTGACTCTCCCTCCACTCTGAACACAAGTGGATGACCACCACTGTGTCCACAACACCTGGGACGATGTCTAGAACCCTGGCATCTCCTTAGTCATGTAGGAAGAAGCTGCTGGCCCGGAGAACCCACCTGCAGGCGTCTGGTGCCCCAGTGCTTCTCCAGAGAGCTCTCGGTACTTGCTGGAAGCTAATGGGAATTTGTATATGAATTCCTTCTCAGTGAGGACCTCCTGATGACCTTAAACTAGTTGCTTCCTTTACTCTCTTCTTTCTAAGTTTTTATTTTTCTTTTTAAAAAATATTTATTGAGATAACTCTGATTCGCCAAATAGTATAAACTCACATTGCAGGTTCATCTTTAGTCACGTATGTGACATCACACCACACCCACCATCAAATTACCCAAGTCCTTCCCCACTGCCCATTGGACCCAATGTCCCTTATTCCCACTCTCCACCTGCTTCCCTGCTGGGAATCTTAGTTCTGTTGTCAACAATCCAATCCAAGGGTTGGATTTTGTCTAGTTTGTTCCTTTGCTTTGTTTCTTTATATTCTGTATATGAGTGAGATCATCTGGTATTTATTTCTCCTTCTGACTTCTTTCCCTTAGCATCATCCTTCTAGTTCCATTTATGTTGTTGCAAATGGCAGAGTTTCATTTTTTTTTAGGACAATGTGGTATTCTCCTGAGTATATGGACCACGTCTTCTTTATCTATTCTTCTGATGATGGAACTTAGGTAGTTTCCAGTTCTTTGCTATTGTGAATAGGGCTGCAGTAAACATGGGGTTGGGGGCGTGTATCAATCTCTGTGGATGAGTGTTTTTGTGTTTTGGGGTTAAATATCCAGAAGTGCGATGGCATGATCATATGGGATTCTAATTTTTTTCAGTCATCTCCATACAGCTTCCATCAAGGTTGCACCAACTTAATGTCACTTTAATTCATTTTTCTTACTGTTTCATCACTTAGCAACCTCTCATTATATATTTTTGTGTTCTGTTTCCACCCCAAAATGTAATTTCAGTCCTATGGCGGACAACGTGAGTTATCTTGCATACTGTCTTGATCACAGAACACTGACTAGCACATTGTAGGTTCTTACTGGGCCATTATTAAACACATCAGTGTAATTACTTATTTTTTATGCCAGTGTCTCTGCTTGATTTGGAAGAGGGTCTAGATATCTTCAGGCCTTGTTTCAACACTGAAATTTCATCACACTGCCGTTCCCCCTGGATTTGATGTACAGGTGACAGGTTAAAGTTCCAGAGAGCACAGGGGTCTCTTAGAGCACTTCCTGGTGTCGGGGGAGGCGACCCCCCATCCTTCCTTGCTGTGTCCCAACTCTGTGTGCAGTGCCTCACAGTGGCTTGCTGGCCCACTGGCTCTCCACACTTCGATTATTCCGAAATCCAGATCCTGCCTTTAGCCTGGTCTTCTCAAGTCTAATGTCCATGTGACGCACCCTGGGGATCTTGCTAAAATGTGGGTTCTGACTCAGTTGTTCTGGGGAGAAACTGGACCTCTGAATTTTTAGCAAATTTCCAAGTGATATGTCAGTCACTGTGCTGCATACACAGACCACAATGTGAGTAGAAAATTTCCAAGGAATTTCCTCCCCAGCATGAGAAGAGCAGCCAGAAGGCATGGCATGGCATCAAGGGTCCCTGTGACTTCAGGAAATGACGTTGGGATCTTGTGCTGTGGATGCTGTGGGGGACAGCTATGCCAATCACGATTACTAGGAAACAAGAATCATCCCCAAACTGTATGTCAAATGCTGCGCCTGGTGCCGCTGTTGGGGATTTCATTCAACCCACGGATCATCTCACACCCGAGGATAAACCCAAGTATAGATTTGACTGGGATCCCATGTAGGAAGTGGCTGAGACTGGATGCAATTCCTGGTTTGTCTGATGCTAGAATTTCCTTCTTTCTCACAGAGCCCACATTTTCTCTTGAAACTGTTTTTGAAATGGTTTGTCTCTTCAGAAGCAGATTGAGGAAGGTCTTGATTGTCTTGAAACACGCAGCAAATATCTGGAAAAGAATCTCTGCCTTTACCCAACACTTGCCCCTCTTTGGTTTCCATCATTAGGACCATCTTTAGGGAGGGCTGAGACTGTGGGGTCAGAGTTTCTATTCAAATCTCCACTGCGGCCTTGGAGAAAGTCGGTTAACCCAGCCAGACTCAAGTTCTTCACCTGTAAAATGGGACTGCCAATACTCATTTCCAGATTTTCAAATATTAAGTCAACACGCAGGCCCATTTTAGACACAGAGTGGATTTTGCATGGTATTAGTTACAATTAATGCAATGAATGATCATCATCCATTCAATAGTCGTTAGCAGAATCCCTTAGCCAACATGCTGGGCTCTGAAGGCCTCTGGGCCACAGATCAATGGAGGTGAGTTAGTCACAGCCAAGGGCACCTGGATCTCACGGTCAAGTGCAGGAAGGCTAGTTACTGCCTCATCCCAAGGGCCACCAGAAGGCCACCGAGCCAGTCATACAAAGGAATCGGGATGCTCTTGGGTTATGTCTGTCAGCCTCCCCTGGTGTCTGGCCTAGCAGCTGCCAGAATAATCTATCTAACTGAACTCTTTAGCAAAAGGGTGATTTATTCTCATCTTTGCCGTGTGAATCACAGGCACCCATGGATTAACCTGGCGTTGTCTCCAGAGAAGAGGGAGTGATTTATAAAGACTGCTACAACATCACCATCTCCATGACCTAACATGCCTCACACCTCTTCATTTGTCAGACAGATGAATCTCTGGTGTCATTTCAACAGAACAGTGACACTCAGAGCTGAGGATGGCTAAGATGAAAGATGTGTCCCTTCTCCATGCTGGGAGATGAGAGCCTTGCCGAGTGTCACCTGTGCTGAGTTTTCCCAGACTTTTACCGCTCTCTGGTTGTTAAAGAAGGATCCGTTGGAGGCCATGGTGGGAATTCTCCACTAACGATGGGAAAATCACCAGGTTGGGGTTGGGATCTGGTCTCTAGACCCAGGGGTCTGTGTAGACTTTCCTTTGCTCCATCCTTATGGCTGGAGGGGATCCTTGATCATCCTCCATATCCTTTTGTGTGTTTCACTTTATGACCCCGCTAAAAACTCTGATTGCTTTCTGATATGTAAAGTTTTACTTTTCTTTAATGGGATCTTTAGACCCAGACGCCTCTCCTGACCCTAGAAAGACATACGTTATCAGGAAAGTGCTCGACACCATGGGTTACATAAAGAAAACATGACTTTCTCACTGTGGTGCTTGGGTGTAACCCCTTAAAATTTACAAGGGTGGGATGGTGAGGTCTGTTCTGAAGAATCCATAGAAGACAGTGAAAACAAGTAAAGGCCTCTATGTTTCTCTTCAATTGTCTATCAGCTCAGTGAGCCTACCTCACACAGGATAAAGCTCTTACACTGGGGAATGGTTGAATTGGGTTAGTTTGTCAATGTTTTACTTAGTCTGTGGAGAGGAGTCTAATTTTGTCTTAGTTTTTTCCTACTTAAAAATAGAGAAAAGTAACAATGTTCATGTGTCTATCAACCCCAAAGAACCAATTCATAATATTTTAAATCACCTTTATATCATATTTTTATTCAAGTGTTAAATTATTTGATCATAATTTAAATATTAGTTTTTTTTTAACATAACAATATGAATTTCCAGATGGAAAAGTGGAAAAAACCTGGCAAAAGCTGAACTTGCAGTCCTATGTCATACTATTTTTTCCTGGAACTGAGATGACTGTTCTCCCACTCAGCAGAGTGTGAGATACCCAGTTTTCCACAGTCCCCACCACTCCCTATTATACTTACATAAAACTTCATTATCTGTTTGACCCTCATGTGTAGATGAGTTTTTAACTCTCCCTGCCCCCCACCCCCATGGTTTTCTCCCCCTCCTTTTCTCTTTCATGATGTTTCCCTTGGTTTATCAACTCTTCTCCCTAGCATCCCTTTCTTCCTCTCAATCTTTAGCCAGGATGTTAAATTTTTCTTGACTGGTCTTGAGGATGGTTGGACATCTGAGAGCCTTCAAGTGCTGTGTTGGAGTGGAAAGAATGAAAAAAAGTTTTTTCAGTTCAGATTTGGGAAACAACTTTAAGACAAAGCTTTTTCTTGGTAACAACTATCTCTTAGCAAAATTCCAGTTTACCTTAATGCTAAGTGAGTCTATGTCTTCTCACTTCCTTTTCAATCCACACCTTATAATTCTTGTTCGAAGAAGGTCAGAATTCCAGAACATTAGTGGTAGAAATGTACTTATGGAAGATAGCATGGGGTAGGAGAACATCTCCATTCCACCACAGAATAAACATCACAGCATGTGAAATATAAGACAGAAAAATATCATCTTAAACACAATGCAGATAGCTGGCTACTACTGCACATTTTCTCCAGGGCATTTTCATTTCTTTCCTCTACAGAGTTGAGGTAACAGTAATGCAATTTTTCACCTTCATTATTTTGCTTCTCCTTGTTGAATAAGTATTTCCCCATGATATTAAAAATGCTTATAAACCTAATTTTAATGACAGCATAACAGTTCATCCTATTAATACACTGTCATTATTTAACACTGCCAGATTAATGGAAAGTTGTGTTGGCTCCTGTTCTTTAGATAACACTCCACACAAGGCTGTGTTTTAGAATATCTTCTGATGGTATTTTCAGAAGGTAGCATTCCTGGGTGAAAGCCCTTTGAAGGTTCTTGACACATTTGTCCAGTGGTAGCTCATATTTTGGTTTTGGTGGGTAATAACCCCATTGTGCAGATATTATGATATTTCAATGCAATTTTCCAAGGGTCTGGAAGAGCATGAGTTATGGGAAGGGTTGTAGACACTGGATACTGGATGAGGGAAGCTGGAACTTTCTTGAATGGGTGTCCAGTCAGATGCGGATTTCTTCCCTGGAAGTGCATTGCATTCCCAGCTCAATTATTTCCTGAAATTGGCTTTCTTGTCAGGTTTCTCCACTGCAGTGGCGTAGCCAAAGCAGGCATGTCAGATTGTTTCTGAAATCATTCCAACTTTCTGCCCAAATCTTGATCTAGAAATCTGTTCCCCATCTCTCCCTTCCATGGGCTTTTATCTCCATCTCTGTCTCCTTCTAATAAACACCACTGTTGAGTGCTCACAGTGGCTGCGCCTGGTGCCTGGTTCTTTGCACGAGTGTTTATTGAATCTTTTCTAATGCAGACCAGGAGGTCATTACCATTTTATGCAGGGAAGGTGAAGTCTAGAGAAATTATCTGGTATGTGCAATGACACGTTCCTGGCAGGTGAGCAAGAGAACAGGATTCAACTTTCACCTTCAATCTTGATGGTTCACCAAGCTTACTAACAAGGCAAGGAAGACAGCTCGCTGATTCAGCCTGCTTTGGGTCAATGGATGGAGGGCTGCCTCACGTCCCTTTGCTTGGTCTGAGTGATGCTGTGTTAACTGCGGGTCTGCTAGAGGTGACTATTATCATTTTTATAGCCTCAGTACCCAGCATATGGCAGACACGTTATGAATACATGTGAAGTGAATCCTGCGGGTCTACTCAGAGCCTCACTCATCATAACCTTGTAAGCTCCTGATTTTTTTTTTTTTTTTTGCATAAAATCTAAGGCTTCCCATTCAACAAGGTGCGTGGCAGATTTTAGAAGTTTCTCAACTCCTTTGTACTCAGTACCAAGAAGACCGAAAGAGGTAAGACCCATTACTAGCATGATCTTAAGAACATGGCAATGATAATCACATCTCAGTTCTCATTTGTTGCAGCACCCAGTTTCCTAAAAATGAGAGGCCAGAATGGATGGGCATTCTCCAGCACATACAACTCCATAGTTTTAGGAGCACACTGCATCAGTGATGGGTGAGACAAGAGACGTTCATTTTCCTCTGAGCCTCCCTGCTTAAGAAGGAAGATCAGCAACAGGAAAGAGCAAAGCTAATGGAATCAGGCAGATCTCCCTGTGCCCCATAAAAAGTATCTGAAATGAGGTGGATGTGGCTCCGGCCCTGGCTTGGTAACTCCCCATGGTGTGAACTTGGGACAGCTTCCGTCTTTCTAAGCCTCAAATGGTGATAGTGTCTCATATCTGTAGTTATTGTAATGAGGATTTGACAGATGAGTGTTATTTATTTAGTAGAAGGATTGGCATTCTTTCTTGACTTTGATAATTGCTATGACTGTTTCTTTATACCTTGAAGTCATCCATCACTTATCTGTCAATCATCTGTCTATCATCTAGTTAGAATATCTGTGTATGTACATATCTATCATTAATTTATCATCTATCCATTATGTATGTGTGTATCTATCTGTGTATCTACTTATCTGTCTATAACATGTATCTATGTCTTATTTATCCATGGATCTATCATATATTTTTCTATCTATATGTATGTATCAATTATCTATCAATCACCTATCTGTCATCTACTGCCTATCATCTGTGTATCTATGTAAATATTCAGCCAGCAACCTACCCACTCACTTATGTACATATGCATGTATGTACTTATCTATCATCTATCTATCTATGTCTTTGTTTGCATGTATGTATTCATCCCACCAGCCGCCATCCACCTGTGTATGTATGTATGTATGTATGATCTATCTATCCTCTACCATCTCTCTATCATTCATCCACCCCCGGGTCTGTTTTGCAACTTTCTTTCACTGGTTTCCCCCAATAATTTCCCTCCACATCGTGGAAGCTTCTGCAGAGCGATAGCTCCTCTCTCTGTATAGGTTTGACTTTCCGCGTTTGTCTCTCCACCAAGCTGGTACATTCTGACACAGAATGGGGAGACAACATACATGAATATTTAGACAACAAAATGTTGTATGACGGTCCTCCGGGTCAAACATCAAGGTGCCGAGACGAAGGAGACTGAGGCTGACCTTTCGACAGACCGATCAGGAAGGTCTCCAAGAGGCTGGTTTTGAGCATAGGCGCTTTGAAGTGGGAGGAGGCCACGTGGAGACTCGCTGACGACCGCGCAGAGAGACTGAGGCAAAAGTGGGGCTCAGGGTTCCAGAAATACCCAAGAGCAATGAGATGGAGGGAGCGGTAGGATTGGGGTGGCGTCAGACAGTCAACAGGGCTGGGTCAGCAGGGGCATGAGGATGCGGGAGGGGTGATGGGTCTGACCGTGTGCTGGTGGCTGAGCAGATGGAGGGAGCAGAGCAGAGTCACGGAGACCCCAAGGAGGCTATGATAGAAGCCAAACGGTGACAGTGGCTTAGCCGACATGCTGCGGTGGGGACGGAGCAGAGTGGCCCGTGGGCTGCGGCCCTTGTGTTTGTATGAAGGCCTCTCTGTGTGCTCTCTGGAAGGATCTCCTGCTGCTGCTGCTGCCAGTGCTGGTATTTGCTCCTGGCGGTGGGTTCCGGGAGAGGCTCCCTGACGGTGGGGGCGTGTGTCGTGACAGGGACGCGGGGCGGGCTGGGTCCCGCTCTGGACACGGCAGGAGGAGTTTGGCCGGAGCAGGAGTGCGGCCCGGTGCATGTGACTCCTCTGAATGCAGAGGCGTGGAAAACGCCTGCTCTCCCACACCGTGCGGCACAGCTGGGCAAACGGCATGCTGATGCGACTTTTGTTTCTGTTCAGCACGGTGACAACTGCAGCTGAACACCTTGGAGGACGTGGTCCAGGCTCCGAGCCTGCTAATTCCATGTCTAAAATAGCTCTAAAGTGGTTGCTCGCTCAGGGCAGGCATAATTAAAACTAGCGAAGTGGATGTCGGAGTGCACATCAGAGCTGAGCAGAGACCCTGCCAGCTGCCACCAGTGCGGCGGCTTCTTGGCAGGTGGCTGCGGACGGGCCCTTCCTCACTGGTGTTCACCCGGCGAGGCACCGTCCTGAGGCTGCTGGATGTTTCAGAGGCGCCTTCCACACGTTGCCTTTGAGAGTTTAGAATTCTTCACGACCTTTTAAGTTTACCTACTGGTTACAAAGGACTAAGCACAAGACAGTCTGTGTCTTATGTCCTTACTCTGAACGGCTTTCAGAGCGGAGAAGCAAGAGGCAGCAGAGAGGAGAGGAGAGGAGGAAGACATGCTTGCGTTTCAGGGTCTAAATATTTATGTGCGTTAGAGCCCGCTGTGCTCAAGGGATGGAAGAAACATCAACAAAACAGACAAGGATGCTCTTCCCACAGTCTCCTCACATTCTGGTTGGGAGAAGCAAATATAGGGGAAATAGTAGTTGGTGAAAAGTGTGGAAGAATAGCAGGGCTGAGGCTGGAGGGAGTTAGGTGGTTGGCCTCTCGGGGGCTGTGACTTGGAGGCTGAGTTCCCATGAGGAGGAAGCAGACACCTAACTGTCGCAGGGGGCGCTCTGGGGGCGGACAGAATGGCCGGTGCAAATGGCTGGTGGTGCAAAGGACCACGGTGCCCTTGCTAGGAGCCATGAGGTCAGCGCTGGGTCTGCACCAGCGGGGCAGCGTCAGACTGGGCTCTGGGAGTCCCAAGACGCCCCGTGGAGACCACAGAGAGAGGAAGTGACTTTTCCAGTTGACATCACTGGTCAGTGTCTGAGCTGGATTCTGAGCTGGATTCAAACGGATAGTCTGCTTTGAGAGCCTAAATGCCGTCCTCATTTGTAGCTCGGCTCTGCACACATGGCCCCGCTCAGATAGCGATGGCTGTGACAGCTGCTGGTGTCTCATGGTTGGGATTTTTGTTATGGTGTCATAGTATAAAACCTGTGCCCATTTTGCCTCGCCTTCAGGCTCAGTCATTCCTTGAGGGCGGGGGCTGTGGCCTCTTGACAGCCATGTCACTCATGTCCTCATAGAGAGGGACACTCAGGCGTGCAGAAGATGTCATTGAAATGGAAAACAGGACAGTGGAACAACCAACCAGAATGCCTTTCTCTGTCACCGGTGCTTCCAAAGGAGAGGACTTCCTCTGTCTGAGAGAAGGTGACCCTTTCCAGACAGGACACATCTTGCCCGTCTGTGGGAGGACAGGTGACAAGGGAGTAAGTGTCTCACATGTTCTGCCCTGGAGCTTCACCCCCAGTGAAGAAAGGGTCTCATCAAACAGGAATGGACGCCCTGTGTTGTATTTGCACCAGCGAAGTGCCCACACACGTGTGCAGTGCTTCAGAGACGGGAAAGGCTCTGTGAGGCAGAAGAGAGACCTTCTCATTCATCCTGTTTCCAGCAGCGGGGCAGCGAGAGTGCCGTGGGCAGGACGGCCACACTGAAATGCAGCTCAGCTGAGCAGAGCCGCTGTTCTGACCCCAGCAAGGTGAAGACACCCAGCGGCACATTTTTTCCGGGAGCTAGGTGGAACGGGGTCCTTGAGGTGAGGTCCAGTTATCTGGGTTCTAGCTGTTTCAGAGCTGGGAGACAGCCTCAAAAAAACCCCAACCCTCGGGCTTTCGTGAGATGGTTATTTAATAAGAAGCTATCAGTCGTGGTTTATAATAGCTTTGCAAATACGTCCCTTACACGGCTGCATGTCTTGTGGGATGGGTCAGCCATGCAGATCTGCACCCCTTCTCTGGGAGTGGGCTGGATGGGAAGGCCTGAAGGAGGGAGGGGCTGTTCCCTTTTCCCACTTCTCCTGAGAGGAAGCTGATTTTTCTGGAGCAGGAAGGGGAGCCTGTGACTCCCCGAGGCAGATGTGACTTCTGATAGTGACTCCTCGTCCTTACAGATGTGAGTGCAGAGCTGGCAGGAAGGGGGGCTGCTCCAGAGATGCATTAGGTCTTAGAATAAATAAGCACAACATCCCCAAGGGCTGTTGGGAGAGACTCAGCCACTTGGTGTTTGCTGCACTTGGGAGGCATTGTCACTGCTGTGAGTGGCACACTCCTACGTCAGCCTCCTGCCTCTCCCCCTATACCCCACTGAACCCCTGCTGGGATTTGTGTGGGAGTGAGGGAACGCCAACGATGCCCAGGGGGACCCCAAATCTGGTTGGCCTGGGTTCTAAGCTTCTCCTGTTCCTGCCTCGATCCTCTCTCTTTGGCCTCACCCCACCAGCACTGCTGACCGAGGGTCAGTTGATGCATTTTATAGTCTGCAGAGACTTGAGATTCTGGGTCCTCTTCCCAGCTAGCACTGGCGCTTGAGGAACCCGAGGGGGGTGTGCATCTTTCGCTGTACTGCTTCTAAGCAGGACCCTCAACCCGGGGTGAATTCGCCTGTTGGGAAGTTGGCAGTGCAGGGAGACACTTCTGGCTATTATGACTCGGGGAGGAATGCCTAGTGGGTGGAGACCAGGATGCCCTTAAATATTTGAAGGCTCACAGGACAATGTCCCAATGCTCTGGCCCCAATTCAATAGCGCCAAGGTTGAGAGGCCCTCCTTCAGTTCACACCAGTCTCCACCATCGTGCACAGACCCCCTATGTTCAGGTTACTGTAGATAGTTGGAGAAAGGCCGGGGCCACACCTTGGTGGCTCGGGCACTAAGCTGTTGGCTGGGGCAGGGACCATGTAAACCCAAGCATGGGCTCATGACCAAGGGCAGGGGGGAGAAACCAAAAATAAACACACCAATAAAAGTGCTTCCTCCTCCTTTTTTTTTAAAAAAAAAATTTTTTTTATTGTAGTCACCATTCTGCACATTAAAATGACTTCTTACAAATAGGATCCCATTCCTTAGATATATATCAGCACCCCTGCCCTCCAACACATCACCAAGTGGTCTTCCCCACTGTCCAGTGGGTTCTGCCAACATTTTCCTCCCACCTCCCATTCCTTATCGGTCACCTCAGGTCTGTTGCAAGTGTCCAAGGGTTGGTTTTATTTCATGTGTTCCTTTGTCTTGTCTATTCACATTCTTCCTATGAGTGAGCTCATCTGGTATTTTTCTTCTTTTGACTTCTTTCACTTAACATCATCCCTTCTAGGTCTCTTTATGTTGATTCAAATGACAGGATTTCATCTCTTCTCAGGGCTGTGTCATGTTCCATTATGTATATGGACCACATCTTCTTGATCCATTCATTTGATATTGGGCATTTAGGTAGTTTCCAGTTCTTAAAAAAAGGGTGGGGTGGGGGGGGCGGGAAGATGGCTTCGGTACAAACTTACATGGAAAAAGTTCAGATTCCACAATTTTGAGGATTAGCCACAGGATTTAAGAAATTCCTCTGACTGAGAGACAAGATGTTGAGGCCAGTATCCAAATTGCACTAAATATTTGGGACCCAAGTATTGGATCTCAATATCTAAAATCAGAAATGCAGTGGACATCATAATAAAGAAAGCAGATGCAGAAAATAGCATCTCTTCCCTGAGAATATACAATGAAACAAACACAATGAAATGACACACACATCATGGAAAACCAGGATTTGGAGGTGGGGACTGAAGAGCAGGAGACGGCAAATGGAACTGAGTTATCCAGTTGCCATAATTACTGCTCTTTTATGTGCTAAGCATCCCGGATAGTTTTCATTCTCTCTCTCAGATGCTGCCTTTGTTGTTATGTTTCGGTGAGTGTAAAAATGTAATAGTAGCAGGATAAGATTTCCCCTCATTCTTTGTGGGGAGGTAAGCCTCAGTAAGACAGAATAGAGAGGATGTGGTTTCATTAGCATAACAGCTCCAGCTCTATTATACTCAGAGAGAAAGTCAGCATTAGTAAGAGAAGATTTGGGTGTTCTAGAAAATAGGCTTCTGCATTTTTTAAACGAGTTGTTTGCTTAGAAATTAGAGGGCTCCAAACTCTTTTGATTGTGTACGCCATTAGAATTTTTTAGAACATTCTCCCAAATAAATGTTTATTTGTTGATACATTTCAAATAGGTACTACTGTCCTTATATTATATAGTATTTATGTTATAATATTTTTATGTTATATATTATGTATACAACAGAGATCAGGAAGGTATTAAGAAGGAAATAACAAAAAAATATTTCTCACAGATACCCTAATCATTTGTCCTGTCCTACCCAACTATTAGCATGAATATTTGCCTCTGAGTTTAAACAGTTAATGTGTGTTGCTCTTATGACGTGCCAGGCACTGTTCTCAGACTTACAGATCAGCTCATTTAACCCTCATAACAGCCCTGAGGGCAGAAATAATTGTCTTCACACTTCACAGATGAAAAAATGGAGGCACAGAGACTAACTGACCCAAGGTCACCCAGCTAGTAAGTGAGTGGAGAATCAGGGGCTCAGGTTCCCACCTAGGATTCAAGCTCTCAGGTGAGAACAATGAAAGGCTTGAAGCCTCTTTCTGTTACAGGGATGGAATCTGGCGTGATGCTCCAAAGCCGAGAGCATCTGGGGGTCCCTTCATGATAGAGCAAGATCTTGGCATTCTTGGAATCTTGGAATAGCAAAGACCAAGCGTGTGAGGGTGAGGAGAGGAGGTGGAGGCAGAATATGGAGACGAGAAGGACTCCTAGGGATTCATAGAGATGGACTCTGATGGAGTGAATGGCATTTTCAAGAGAAAGGCAAGGGGGTCCTTGGCATCATCAGCTACACTGCAGGAGCAGACACGGCGTGTTAGATGCGTGTTAGATTGCGTTCTTTCTGGACCTGCAGTCTCTTCTGGATGTTGGGTAGAATGGAGGAATCAGTGATAAAGACTTTCATGAGTTTTCTGACCATCTTGATAACCTGGCCTTTTTCTGTGTGTGTGTGTGTGTGTGTGTGTGTGTGTGTGTGTGTGTGTGTGTGTGTGTGTGTGTGTGTGTGTGTGTGTGTGTTCGTGTGTGTGTTCGTGTGTGTGTTCGTGTGTTCTCACATGGCTTGGTGTCCTCAAGTACATGGAGAACTTCAGAAGTCAAGTCCTTAAGATAGAGGCAAGAATACTATCTGTACACAAATTCCAATTTCATGTATTATCTGTGTCTGCAATTGTAGCAGATGAAATCTTGGGGTCCAATCCATGTGGTCCAACCCATTCCTTCTAAATAAGGGTAGGGAGGGGACAAGATACTTAAGATCTGATTATGCAGCCAGCTGGGGACAGAGCCAAGGCTAGTAACTAAATCTTTGGTTTTCTTGACATTTGCATGCTAACAAATCAGGTTTGAAAAATGTCTTTTAGGTCAAACATTTTACAAGGGTAAACTCAGTTTGGGACCAATGGGAAGAAGATAACTTTTTGTCTTCTATTAAGTTATCAGAAAGCTTAATTAAACCAAATGATGGATCTCTGTTAGGGATTGAACTGTGTCCCTCCAAATTCCGTAGGCTGAGCCCCAATACCTCATTTCGGGATAGGGCCTTTTAAGACATGATTAAGTTAAATTAAGTCTGGTGGGCCCACCGGTCCAATCTGCCTGTGTCCTTATAAGAAGAGAAAATTTGGACACACAGAGCAATATAAGGAAAGCACACAGAGAAAAGATCATGTGAGGACATGGGAGAAGGTGGCCACCTGCCAGCTAAAGAGAAAGGTCTTGGAAGAAACTAACCCACTGACACCTTAATTTCGGTTTCCACATTTCCAGAACTATGAGAAAAACATTTCTGTGGCTTAAGCAACCTGGTCTGTGGTATTTTGTTACTGCAGCCCTGGAAGACTAATACTGTCCCTTCACTTCTCATAGCAATAATGTAATAACTATTATCTGTCTTTAAATGAATTTCTCATTTACTCCCCATTAAAAACTCTATGATACACATGCAGCCATTAGCTTCCTTTTACACAAGAAGAAACAGGCTAATGGATGTTAGGAGGGAGCTAAACTTGCTGGAGTTCAAAGCCATACTCATTGCCATTTGGGGTTGCCCTGCTGTGACTGAGATGTTGGGAATTCTCAGGATAGGATGGGAGGCCACAGCGCCACTTCCTGTGAAGCAGTAAGGCAGACAGGAATGGGAGGGAGCCATGGAGGGGAGCCAGATTCAGTGTCAGAAACCTGGGCCCTCAATCTCATCCTTGCCAACTGCTTCTTTTGGAAACTTTACTCAGAAATGTTTTTGGCTTCTCCTTTGAAGCCAGTTGTGCTCTGGGGGCTCTGATGGTGACGGGGACTGACGTGGCCGACTCTCTCTCTCTCCTCTCTCTCTCTTCTCTCTCCCTGTCTCTCTCCCTCTCCCCCTCTCTCTGAATTACCCAGTTCTTAACTATCTCCTTTCTTCCAACTAGGAAAGGAACAGAGACAGCAGCAGGCCTGCTTCTTTGAGTGTTTCTTCCCATCTTCTGACAGCCATCCCTCATGTCTGGCAGGGGAAATGATTCTTCTTGACAGTGATAAATTCATGAGTTTTGACTATTTGTGAGGTTTCTTAATTAATTCTTTATAGACTTCTATTGGCAAGCGGATTTGTGTTTTGTGGTAAAAATGGGAGTTTGACTGAGTGATCGTTGAGCGTTCTGCTCCCTCTGGAGAGCCCGCACTCTGTGCAGCACGCTGTCACCCCCTGCGAACCAGCGCTGCCATTTGTCTCGCAGTGGCACACAGCGGGTGGTTACCATGGCGTACGACCACGGTGCCAGCGTTCATCTGGTGCCACTGAGCCCCACCATCCCCCGAGCAAGCTGGCAGCGGCTCCCCCCTCCATCCCCCTCCACACCACAAGAGTTACTTTGGGCATTTTTATGGGTGACCTAAGATCTATACTGATCAAGAGCCTGAGTAGCTAAAGAAATGCAGGGAAGGAGCTGCAGCGAATCTCTGTCTAGAGAGAGGAAGACAGATGGGTGGGGTGGGGGGTGGAGAGAGAGAGGGAGACAGAAACAGAGTCAGAAATATACACATAGAGAAAGGAGGGTAACCCAGCTGAAAGAAAAAACAGAAAGACCAGTGGTCAAGGCGACTGGAGAAATAAAAATAATAATAATAGTGGACTTTCATCGAGTGCTTGCTCAGTGCCAGGCACGGGGCTGGGTGCGCCAGCTGCATGATCTAGTTTATTCTACACCACAGCCGTATGGGGTAGATGCTGCTATTTCCTTACTCTCGAAGTGAGAAATGAGCTCTGGGAGACTAAATCAATTGTCCAAGTTCACATGGCTTAGTGAAGAGTGGAGACATAGGTGGATATAGAGGAAGACTTTTCAGCTCTTATGGTGGAGAGAAAGGGAGGCCTCGGGGAGTGGAGACAGAATTCACACAGTGTGTGCACATATGCACACAGAATGGTTAAAGAGGAGTGAGACGTGAGAGAGTTTACAACAAAGATAAATATGTAGAAAAAGACTGACATAACTGAGACAGAGAAAACCGGATGCAGGGAGAGAAGGAGACAGTGGGGAGAGGGGAGGCGGGGAGGGAGGGAGGGTTTTTTGCAAAGAGAGCTCTGCCCTCTGGGAACAGCAGTAGCTTGGATGTTTGCTTATCATGTGTGAAACACTGATAGGCATTGTTTTCCGCCTTTTTTTGTAGTTTATTTCATGGTATTTGCATCCTAGATTGCAATGGGACAGAGTCAGATTTTGAAGCTGTGAGCATCTGGGTTCGGACTCTGACCCCATGGCTCGCATTTCTTCTCGGGGTCCCGGGAGGGGGAGGCTGCACTGCAGCCTGCAGGGTGTGTGATGGGAGATGGAGAGGAGAGCAGGGGTCGGCTGCAGAATTCCTCTCACCCCTCCACGGCCAACCTGAGTTGCAAATGGTTCTTGGCGTCTTCCTGGTGACTGGTGACCATGAGCTCAAGAACTTAGGCTGCTCCCAGGTTATTTCAAGTGTGACATCTCATGCACCTTTTTTTTTTTTCTTTAAGGAAAGGCACAGGCAAGGATGAAGGTGAGCAAGCAGACAAGCAGGAAAAGAGGAGGAAGAAGTATTCATTTTTATTTAGTGGCTCATCTTGGTTGACCCCCCACCCCCCACTCGCCTGGGTTGTGAACCTGGGTCCTTGTGATGTACAGGGACTACGCCCCATCAGATCGACCCTCTAAGCCACCAGGGCATGCCTCATTGACTTCTTACAACAGGCCTCTGCGATTGGAGCACCATCCTTGTTCTGTAGATCAGGAAACTGAGGCACAGAGAGGTGACCCACCCTAAGTGCACACAGCTCGCAGGTAGTGGGACTGGAGCCAGAGGTGACTCCAGGCCCTGTTGGCAAGGAAACTGGAGGGCTTGCACCTCTGGTGTGCGAGCAGCTCAAATGCCTGGGGGTGTTCGTAAGAAAACCCAAATCTAAGTGAATGGTGGTGCGCACACTCAGAGAATGCTGATCCCTACCCGGGGCAAGAAAACCGCCGAAGCCTCGGGGTGCTGCCATGCGGTTAGGCAGTGCCGGAGAGGTTTTAGCTTAACGCCCTGTGCCAAGCCCAGAATGCCGGGGTTCAGAGAAGGCCAAGAACCCAGCCTCCTCGCGTAGTTGACGTTATCTGAGTCATCACAGATGAAAGATTCCTAACACGGATCAGTGTGGGATTGGAAATACCAGATTCTTGGCAGCAGCAGTCACGAGCGTAGGTCCCGGCCATCAGACACTAAGCCCACAGACGGCTAAGAACACATTAGGGGGACTAAAGTAAAAGGTTAAGAGCTTGGGCTGCTGAGTAGGAGAGACGCCCATTGAACGTATTAAGCATTGCTACTTATTAACTGTGGGATCTTCAGTAAATGAGTAGACTTCTCCAAATGCAATTTAGTTTCAAGTCTTTTGCTTTTATGATCCCATGAAATACAGAAACTACTTGAAATGCAATCCTGGTTCCTGCACAAATAGGTAATTATCTCCTTAACGGTGGAGGTGGGGATAACACCCGATTATCCCCAAAGGTTAGGAAAAGCGGTCGGTCGGGGAGGGGTGGCCCGGAGGGCTCTTTGAGGAGACAGAGTGGGAGCTGTAATCCTCACGTGTCACTGCTGATGGCGTTCACGGCCCCTTCTTGAATGTTAATTAGGGGCCAGCATGACATGCAGTGATTCGCATATTCGATCTTATTTCTCAGAGCCATCCTCAAGTATTTATCTCAGGCTGCACGGGAGGAGCCTGAAGGTACCTTGCTCAAGGTCATGGGCGATCAGTTAGGGAGACCCCAGAAGAGGCACATCTGCCTTGTTTGCTCTCTCATGGACGGTCTGCCGTGGCTGTAGGCGTCTTCTCTTTGAAATGCAATTGGACGTTACCACTAGCTTTTTTTTTTTTTTTTTAATATAATTTCAGAGATAATTCATCTTCATTATACTATCTCTTATCTCTTCAGTTGGTATCACAACTTGCGGTTGTGCTCTTTTGGTCACAACTTCTCTGGTCTCTGCCGAGCCCCGAGGGGTGTGTGCACATGTGCTTACGGGCACCCAGGGGGTTGTTCTGGGAGGAAAGTCCCTGAATTATCGGAAAAGACATCTATCCACCGGAGCCACGTTTAACTGACATCAACACAGTCACCCCTTCCAGGAACAAAAAGGCCTCAGTGGCCAAGGGCCCTTGCATTTGTTAATAAGATGCCTTTGTCATTAACAAAGCTCCGCTGGAATCATCTTAAGCAAGAAGGAATTTGTTGGAAGGGTGGTGGGGCATCTCAGAGAACCTAATGAGTGTTGGGTAAATAGGCTTTGCAAACGGATGTGGGGGTGGGCTGCTCCTGGGAACTAGGGAAGGGAGTTGATGGGCTGTTCCTCTTGAGTTCTGCAAACAGATCCCCAAGACTGGGTTAGTTGGGATTCTCCTTGGGGTCTGCCAACCCTTCACACTTGCCTAGAGTCTCAGGCCAGATGAACTAATGGAACTGTTGACAAGAAGCAAGGATTAAAGGATTAAACTTGCAGAAATTTTCTGATTCTGTTGTCACATCATTGGGAACTTTAAGTCAGCCCTGGTGGGAGTATTATTTACATCATGGTAATTAGCAAATCTACAAATCAGGGCTTTTTTTTTTTTTTTTTGCTTGGAGACATGGTTTATCTGCCCTGCTCTGACTTTAGATGATACGGGCATTAATTTATCCAAAGTCATGTTTTAGACAGTGAGCTTCAAACATTGAGTGAGCTTTGTGGGGTGATGGCGTTGTCGATGATCGTGATCTGGGTCCTCATTCCATAATGTCTGTGTGTGTGTGTGTGTGTGTGTGTGTGTGTGTGTGACATCATCACACTTTTAAGTGATTATATTTGCTGATGAGTCCCAGTTAGCCTCCAAGAAACAAAAGAATAGGAACTTGGAACCAGACTCTGAGTTAGGTGTCGCTGCAATAGCTCCTTGCTCTGAGTCTTCAGCAAGTCTCCTTGTGGACTGAACCTCAGCTTCCTCACCTACATGATGAGGTAATAATTCTGCACCAAACAGGACCGGTTATGAGGACTAACCGAGCCAGTCCTTGGTGACGGGCTGTGGAAAGTGGTCCATCTATATCATTTATTTTTCACACTGCACTGAAGTTACTCCTCTTTTTATTTACTGTTGTTTGCACAGTTCTTGGTACTAGGAAGCCCTGGAATTCTTTGTCAGGGAAGGATAGATGCAGGGCAGATGAATGGACCATGGGAATATGCCCATGCTGGCTCCCCGGTCTGTCCCCAGCATCTAAACCCTATGCTTGACACAGAGTTGGTGTTCGGCGACTATTTTTTGAATGAATGAAGAGCTGCATAAAGCCTAACTCCTCCCTTGGACTGCTTGCTCTGTTACGCGATGCTCTTCTCCTTAATGTCAGGTGGCAACCTTCCTCTCATGTCTATTCCATTCATTATTCATGTGCCTACTCTTTACATAACCAGAATCAAGTCATGTCTCACCTTCACCAAACCGTCTTTTACACATTTGAAATAAGACACTTCCTCATGTTTTTATTTCTCTGGCTCGATATTTCCGAGAGTCGGTGCAGGGTGGGAAGGAAAATCTCTTTGTCTTCCAGGGTCAGGCTTAGAAATGCTGAAATCATGGCTTCCTGTGGGGCATTGCTGGATACATAGCGCTTGTATTTTCCTGCTTCCATCACCTTCTGTGAATCCCTTGATGGGGCCAGGTTGGATGTACCTTCAGAGGCTGTGATTTCAGCCTGCTCTGTGCCTGGAACTGAACTCACCAGCACTTCACCTGGGTGAGCCCAGCCCTTCTCAGCACAAAGAGATGAGGAGTATTTCTCGAGAGAGCTCTCCTGCTGAGATTTCCCAGAGATGACTGATTGTAAACCAGCAAATAAGAGAACAGGACAATAAAAGCGAAGGCCCCAGGGAGGGCTGCTGGCTCCCAGCCTGTGCTGTGCCAGGGCCCCCTCACACAGTGGGCTCCCAAGTGACCTTTAGAAACGTGAAAAGACCAAGTCCAAGGCAGTTGACAGTATCTTGGGGAAATTTCATATCCTTACCATGTCTCTGGAGAGAACCTCATGATGTCTGTCTGCAAGGAGCACAGTTCCAGTCCTGCTGGTCCGGAGTCCAAAGCCCCTGGTACCTGAACATGGCAGTGAGAATGTCGTTTCTTTCCACAATGTCGAGCACTTTGCTGATGATGCACGTTTTACTGAGTCAGGAGAGGCATCTAGGTTTGAAAATCACATTTAAAAACAACCACCAATCATACAGATGAGAAATCAAATTGAGTTTTTATCCCGGTTACAGTGAAGCAGGCGGGGATGATCGGGGATCCCCCCAGCCATGAGGATGAGTGGGACAAAGTCTACACCGACCCCTGGGTACAGATCCAGATCCCACCCCAGGGCTGGTGACTTTTCAGTCCTTCCTGGAGAATTCCCACCATGGGCCTGCAACAGACTAGGAACTTTTCTTTTAACTTAAAAATTTTTTTTTTTTTTTAAGGTTTAAGGTGGACGGGTTGATATTTCAACATCTCTATGCATGTGTAATGGTCAGAGCCAAAGTCTCATTTCCACCTTTCACCAACCACTAACCATTTACCTGTTTGACCCACCCCTCCCCTTCGCCCCTTCCCCTCTGCCACCCACCATTTTGGTCTCATAATCTAGGAGTTTGCTATTATTTTGTTTTGCCTGCTCATTTTTTCTGTTGCTTCATCTTCCACCTGTCAGTGAAATCACTGAGTGTTCATCATTCTCCTGACTTATCTCACTTGGCATAAGTCCCTCTAGGTCTGTCCATGTTGGCACACATGGCACACATTTCATCTTTTTTCATGTGTCGAATAACTGATTATATTCCACTGTGTATATATATCATCTCTTATGTATCCACTTATCCATCCAACTTACCTACAGGCACTTAGGTTGTTTCTAGCTTCTGGCTCTTGAAAACAACACGGAGGAGAGTCTCCCACCCTATTTTCTTGTCTAGTTACAGGAGCCTTATGAATATAATACTGCTCTTCCCATTTTACAGGTCAGGACACTGAGGCACAGACATTTTAAATAACTTTTCAAGGACGCATGACCAGCATATGGCTGACTCTGAAGACCGGTGTGTCATGTCTGGTTTTAAAATTCATGCTCTTTCTCTTCTTCTGTGACTTACACATCAACCGCGTTCCAGAGCAGCATCTAGAGGAAAAAGAATCATGTACCATTTACTTTCAGAGTTTTAAACTCCACTGAGCCCTCTTGGCGATGGTGATGGATGTTTTCTTATTCGAAGCGAAGAGGGGAGGACAGTTGGGGAGAATGAGGAAACAAAGACATGTGGCAACTGCAGAAGGTAAATTCCTCTGCTCCCTTTCCTAGGAAACAGCCGTGTCTGGTGTCCAGCTCCATGGTCCCTCAGGGAGTTTTCCAGGAAAGCCCCCTCTGCTTCCGGAATGCAGCCTGAGGACACAGAAGTCTCTCAGGACTGTTTCCATCCAGTGTTTTGAGATGGCAGGACAACTGCACACGCTCACTGGAGATGCTGACAGGGTGCTGGGGCTCACCAGGGTGGAAGAGAAAGTGCCCAACAGGGACAGGAGGGCATCATTCATCTTTGCCTCCTGCACAGGGAGCTGGATGCAGAGAGGGGAGGAGGGAGGCCTTGGCTGTGCTCAGGAGCAGAGCAGGCACACGGCTCGTGCTTGTTAAGCTCACTGAGTGCAAAGCTTCCATGCTCATCACAGAAGTGCTGTGCGCCTCACACGAAGCTCCACAAAATGGCACTGAGGCCGCCTTGCTGGCCTGGAGCTACGTGGCTAATCGGAGGTCTCTTGCAGGGCCCCTCTGGAGGGGCAGCCCCCCGCAAACCATGCATCAGTCCGTCCTCCTGTCCTGCTGCTTTTATTCTTGAGTTGTTTGCTAGGCATCATCAACCTAAGCAGCAGGATTTTTTTTTCCCTAAGAAGTAAATTTGCAGGTTATTAGTGAAGCTGCAAAGCTAACGTCAGCCTGGACTAATTTTCTGGATGTAGCATCTGGAGTATGTTGTGTTCAGTGATGAAATCTATAGAGGCATTCAAACTCAAGCGTAGGTTTGTGCGTGTTGGGGATGGAAACGTCTCTGCCTTAGCTAACTTGGTCACTACTCGCCATCCTTTGAGATTTAAAGGATTTATGCATCTATTGTTCTGTCTGGTTCTAATATGGACTGGAAGTCACTGGCCCTCGCTCACAAGAGCCAATTGTCAGGGATTTTGTGAGTCAGCGGTGACATCACCGGCGATGTGGAGTATTGACACCACGAGAACTGGCAAACACTACACATCTGGCCTCCTCAGTATTTGCGGGAGACGTGTTTTGCCTTGCACCTGACTGCAGAGTGCTCGGGCATCAGTATCAGGCATCCTGTTGAAGAACAGGGACGCTGGAGTCGGAGTCCCTGGGTTCAGTGTAGAGCTTCATGGACAGTAGGAGAAACAGCCTCCGAGGATTTTAAGAATCGGGGTTCACGTCTGGTGCTGTCATTAGTGACTGCATGACAGTCTACACATGATGTAACCCTGTCAAGTCTTAGTTTGCTCAACTGCTGGCGGGGCGTGGAGACGCCACAGGGTTGTCATGAGCTCAGAATGAAATGACTGGAGCCCTGTCTCAGAGGCAGCTCTGTGTCCGAGCTATCGCCCCACCGACACCGGGGTCTCGGGAGAGTTCATCATGACATCCAAGCGCATCAGCTGGTTAGCGGTGTCTGCCTGCAACGTGGCGGTGGCAGTGTGGACAGGAGGGTGTGTGGCCCACGGCAGACCCATTATAACTCACATTTGGCCAGTCTCCACTTCACCCCAGAAGTACTTATTCATGTTTGGAGGCTTTTTTGTCCATGACGAGGGGGCGGGCGGTTGGGTGCCACTGGCCTCTAGTAGGGCCGGCGATGTTGCTAAAAATCATGCCGCGCACAGGGCAGCCCCACAGCAAAGGATTATTGGGCGAAAGTGTCAGTAGCACTGAGGTTGAGAGACATTGAATGAAGCCTGAATACTATTCTCCCTTTTACCCTGATGGGGAAAGTGAGGCTCTGGGGGCCGCTAATGCAGTTTCTCCAGCTCACTCAGGTGGTAATGTTGGACCCACTGATGTTGGGCTCAGACCCCAAACTCATGCGCTTACCCTCTGGTTTTGTGGACTCTTGGATTTAGGTAGAAAGGTGGTAGAGAGGAAGGGAAAGAACAGAGAAGTCAGACAATTTCTGGGAGATAAGAGGCAAGCTGCAGCTACAGAGGGCTGCTGTTATTATTATTATTATTATAATTATTATTATTTCACACTTTGCCTCCACCCTCCAGAGCCGGGCTCCTGGGTCCCTGCTGGGAGCTGGGTTCTCTCTGAACCCTCCCTGGCTCCAGGCCGCCCGTCCAGGTGCCCACTGCTCTCCTCCGTTGCTGTAGGCTCGGATGCGAGTGTCATGTGCTTGACACATCACTGTTGCTGTCTTTGCCTGGAAACCAATGCTGAGAGTTGGTGTGCTTTCATGGGACAGATGGACACCACCCTGTGTGTCTCTGGGGAGGGCAGGGGTGCGCTGGCTTTGGTGTCCTTTGTAAAATAGCAGTGCTCAGGAGCAGCTTGGTGGCCTCCAGCACACCTGAGCAGCCTGGCCCGCTGTCTGGTGCCCCATGAGGGAGTCTCTGGAGGCTTGGAGATGGGAGGGAGGAGCCCGTTTTTCCTAGGCTGCCGTGGGACTCTAAGACTCGCTCACCCCTGCTGCTGACTGGACTGAAGTTA
>RJWH01002706.1:0-182802 GCA_004363575.1 Solenodon paradoxus
ACCAAAGAAAGTCTCTGAAGTGCTCAAATGTTGGGGAACAGAGCCCCTTTGGGCATGAAACTTTCCTTCAGGCACTTGAGGGGATGGATATCTGTGGGGGGACTTGGGGGTTCATCTGCCTCCCGCTCCGATGTTCCCCAGTCGCCTGCCTGGTTAACCACTTCCTCTAAGAGCAGAAGGCACCCGTCAGGAAGGTGAATTCTCTGCAGAGATGGAGCCCTAAACCCCTCAGTCAATATGTTTCCGAGAATGCTAGCTCAGCCTTTAGGCAAGAGCTGCTGATTCTGTGAAGGACACTAGTGCAAAGACCTGTGCTCCAGACGTGAGGCCAACCAGACCTGGGTTCAAATCCTCATCAGCCCCTCCGCCTGGGGCATCAGAGCCTCATTTCCCCCCACCCGGGCGAGGGAAGGAGGACTCTCAGAGAAACTAAAACCAGAGTGTAACTCAAGGTCTGCACAGAGTTAAGTCCCCAAATACATGGGCTGTAATCTCTGAGAATATGTTTCCCTGGAATGTTCCTTTCAGGAAAAGGTCTAGAAATGAGCTGTGTGGGTAGGAGCGGCAGCGAAGGGTCCTGCGACTGGTTGATTTGGAGTTAGGAATCTGAGTGAGTGTCAGCATTCTCTGGTCTCTCCGGAAGCTTTAAGGGGAGAACAAAAATTCTGGTCCACTTGACCTAGGAGTCTGTTTGCTTGGGTTGAAGAGACAATGCATTGTCTTCATGGGGAGTCATCAGTAGACTCGTGCAAAAAGAGTGGATGAGGTTGGAAGGGGCCCCTCTTCTCCTCTACTCATATTTCCCTCACTTCCTGGGAGAAGAGGGCAGACAAGGAAGATTGTAGGAGGGAAAGTGGGTAGGCTCAGCAGCCTGGTTCTCAAAAACCATTGGGCATTAGTGCTTGACTGTGTAGGGTGACCAGATGTCCCACTTTGCTCAGCACCCTGTGCTGGTTATTTTATTCTGAGCAAACCAGTATGCTGGTTCTCCTGGTGGTGAATTTTTAACACCCAAGTGGAGACAGAGGAGGGGACGGTGCCAATGCCCAAGAAAGGAGACACGAGGTAGCATTTTTCCTCTGATAAACTGAGATTTAAAAAAATTTTTTTTTAATTGGAATCAATGGTGCTTTTGGAAACCACCTGTTTAAAGAAACGAAGGCGTCCAGCAATCTGACTCGGAAGTGAAATTCCCCATTTAAGTCTGGATTCAGTTTTGTCATCTTCCTTGGGTCCGAGATGGAATTTTTTCTTTGGTTGGAGACTGGGAATGGGCTTGAATTTTCGTGAAAGGTGATGGGGTTGAGCCCCGAATTCAGAATTGCATTAGAGACAGGGCCCCCGCTCCCTGGAGGAAAGCTCAAGTCATCAGTCACCTGTCAGGAAGTAATATTTACGCTGCTAAGTTCTGTTCTCCTTTGAGACTCGTGTGTAAAAAAGGACCTATAATTTAAAAGCCATTTTTAAAGTGTTTTTTCAGGCAAGCAGAATTCGCAGGAGGGCAAAGGCTAGTCTCAGGACTAAATGACGGGATTTGTCCAGTGATTGGGGGAGACCTGCAAGTTGCTCTGGTGGGGGACAGGCAGGGAGAGGATGCTGACCTTCACTGGCGGTGAAGAAAAGTTTGTGGTGTCCACATGGGAATGTGTGTGTCTGAGTAATAGCAGCGGGAACAGAGACTGAAAGGAGGAGAGGCAGAGAAGGGAAGTCATCCAGGGAGGTGATAAAAAAGCTGACGGCTTTTGGGGACAGGCGAACCAGCTGCAAATCTCAGTTGCACTTCATAGTCACGGAGCCTCAGTCTCCTCGTCTGTAAAATGGGTGTGTATTGTACACAGAAAACAGGCGACATGTATGATCATTTTGTTAAAAGTAGCAGGGTGGGTGTGTCTTGGTTGAGTAGCGGTTGAGTCCACTGCTTCCGGCTGAGCACAGTCCACATCCATCTCAAAAACCTGGGTTCGAGTCCCGGAACTGGGAGGAATGACCTAGACGAAAAACTAAATAAAGATGCTTCTTCCTCCTCTCTCTGCCTGCCTGCCTGCCTGCCTGCTCACCTTCATTCCTGCCTGCACCTTTCCTTTAAAAAAAGAAAAAGTAGCAAAATGGATGGAATTTAGACTCCAGTGGACTGAATTGACCGGGTCATTGTAGGGAACGCACCAGCCATCTGACTGGCACAGGCTAAGCCATTTTAAAATCTACTTGTCATTGTCTCTAAGGGCTGGGTCAACCAGACAACCCCTGCATCTCATTGTCTTTTGAAAGTCAACCTGTGGTGTAGACACTGGCAGTAGACATGCTTGTAGGGAAGCCGTGTGGTTGAGTTGAGTGTTTGGAGTCTGGAGCCAGGTGGTGGACTCTGCTAGTCAACAGCAGAGTGTGATCCTTAGGAAAGTCACTGAAGTGTTCTGTGCCTCAGTTTCCAAGTCTGTTCAATGAGGATTCTAACAACACTTATCTTGAGTTAATACATATTATGGGTGGATGAATGGATAGATGGATGATAGATGATGGGTGGATGATGGATGGGATGGATGAATGATGAATGGATGGGTGGGTGGATGGAGGAGTCAGTGGATGGGTCTTTGGATGGATGATGGATGGAGGGGTAGGTGGATGATGGATGAATTGATGGATGGATGGATAGATGATGGATGGGTGGATGGGTGAATGGATAGGTGAGTGGATGGATAATGAATGGAGAGGTGGATGATGGATGGATGAGGGATGGGTGGATGGATGGATGATGGATGGAGGGATGGCTGGATGGATGATGGATGGTGTGTGGATGATGGATGGGATGGATGAATGACGGATGGGTGGGTGGATGGAGGAGTCAGTGGATGGGTCGTTGGATGGATGATGGATGGAGGGGTGGGTGGATGATGGATGAATTGATGAATGGATGGATAGATGATGGATGGGTGGATGGGCGGAGGGGGATGGATGGGTGGATGGGCGGAGGGGTGAGTGGATAAGTGAGTGAGTGGATGATGTATAGAGAGGTGAGTGGATGGGTAATGGATGGAGAGGTGGATGATGAAAGGATGATGGGAGGATGATGTATGGATGATGATGGATGATGGATGAATGAATGTGTTGATGGATGAATGGGTAGATGTATGATGGATGGATGGATGAATGGATGGATAGGTGGATGCGTGGGAGGAAAATTAGATGAGTAGACTTTTTTGGGTGGCCATATTTGGGTTACTCTGATCCAATGTGTGGCATACAGTAGTTGCTGCATAAGATTCCATGAATTCAGGGTCCTAGCAAAAACTTCCCAGTCGTTCAGCAGTCCTCTTCTGTGTTTCTAATGAACTTCCTTTTCCATTCCCACACCCCACTTCCAGGCTCTCTCCAGTCTCCCCACAGTTCTCCTTTCCCTAACAATACCTTACTCCCTAGCTCTGCTTCACGGGCACCATCTTTGAAGACTTCAGATGTTCAAACTCGTGAGAATAAACCAGATTCCATAAAGGTCTTATGAGGACTTGGAATATTTGGGTTTTGCACAAATTTGGAAAGTCAGACATGTTTATGGACTTGAATTATCTTTGGAAGAGTTGTTAGAATGCAAATTTTTAGCATTTTTGCCTGTTCTGAATCATAATGCAGTCTTGTAAGTTACGGATCATGGATGGATATTTGTGGTTTAGAGGGAGGGAGGGCATTCCATAGTGTTTTGTGAATGAATGGATGGGTTGATTTATGGATAGTTGAACGGGTGGATAGATGGATGGATGATGAGTGGATGGGTGGGTGGATGATGGATAGATGGATGGAATGGATGATGGATGAATGGATGGATGGATGGTGGATGACAGGTGGAGTGGATGGATGGGTGGATGATGGATGGATGATGGATGAATGAGTGAATGGGTGGATGGGCAGTGTATGTGGATGGATGGATGAGTGGATGATGTATGAATGGGTGAATGAATGGATGGGTGGTGGATGATGGATAAATGGGTGAATGGATGATGGATGGATGGATGAGTGGATGATGGGTGAATGGGTGGATGAGTGGTGGATGCTGGGTGAATGGGTGGATGAGTGGTGGATGTTGAATCATGGGTGGTGGATGATGATTGGATGAATGATGGATGGATGGGTGGATGGATGATGGATGGATGGGTGGGTGGATGATGGATGAATGGATGGATGAGTAGAGGGAAAGATGACTGGTTTAGGCTGAAGACTAAAATGGTGGATAGATGACTGAATGGATAGATGTTGGATTTAAATCTGTGTGTATCTTTCTGATATTCTTTTATTTTGGCTTTGTAACCTCCAACTCCCTCCACTTACCACCCTGGTTGTACCTGTCTCAGTGATTCTTGCATGCTCTTGCTAAAAGCAGTCAGATTGTTTGCTAATGTCTTACCTCTCTAATTAGAGAGCTCCTGGGGGTCAGGGACAGTCATTCGCCTTCCTTTCATTCCTCTCAACAACTCCACTGTGCCGTGTGTGTGTTTGTCAGTTGAGTAACCATGAGGCAAGAAAGTGTTATTAACCAAGATGATTAAAATTCTGGAAACATCTGGTTCCATTTATTTCTATCCCTTCCTCCTGTCTCAGCCCCACCGGCGTTTTTTGCCCACATTCAGCTCATTTGTATTTCAAGGTTTTTGTGGTGGCTCTTCCCTCTGCCTACATCATTGTTTCTCTCATGACTGACTCTCTTCATTGGAGTCTCAACCCCAAAATTACGTCTTCCAAAAGGCTGATCCTTTTAATTTATTGAACAACTAAAATACAAAGAAGAATATAAATTATATGTGATATTTTAATATAATTTATTCCATATATTTTTATGGATATAAACTTGTGAACACATTCCTGTGCCACATGCTAGCCTTGGAAAACCTCAGAGTTGACATGGACAGTTGCACAGGTTGTACACTGCACAAGAGTATCGTCTCCTATCAAAAGCAGCGTAAGCCGTGCACCGAATGATTTGAATTTCCCAGCTGATAGAAGCTTAAGTATCTTGCTTAATCAAAAGAATGTATTATGACATTTTTTTGACAGATGGACCTAATACCTTGAAGAAGGGGCATCTTATTTAAAATTCACACTGTGGTGCTGCAGGGGTTGGCAGCAACCCTGGAAAAGACTTGTTAATATCTGAGGATATTCCAACTTTGTGACTGTGTCTTGGTATCACCAGTTTCAGTTGTTTGTTTTTGCATGTACATAACTGCGTCAGGAACGTCTTTGTGTGTGACACTCTGTCCAAGGTTCTGGATATTTTCAGAGGACAATTCTGAAAAAGAAAGGGTGTTTGAGTCTTGAAACTGTTGCCACTGCTTTCCTGTAAAAGATTCTGAGACCAGGTGACTCCAACTTCTGAAAATTGAGGAGGAGGGGCAGGGAAGAAAGATTTGATGGGTTAGACCTTTAGCAATATATGCAGACATTTTTGATTGTCATGAATACAGAGGGCGGGATGATATGTAGGTAATGCGTAGAAGTCAGGTCTGCAGCTGGGCATCCTAAAATCCATAGGACAGCCTCCTCCCACTCTGCTCCAATAAAGAAACATCCAGCCCAAGATGTCAATCCTGCCGAGATTGAGAAATCCTGATGTAAAAGTTGTCACGGATTTCTTCGAGGGGAGTGGGTGGGTTTAGGGTTTTGGGGTGACCGAAATTTAATTTACAGTTTCTTTTCCTAGCTGGGTGTCTAAGCCAGCTTTCTGTGAACTTTAGATCCCACACGATCAGCAACAGGCTGGCAACTGACAGAGTCGTGGATGTAAATATAGACGAGTATATAGAAGGAAATCTCAGCCGGAGTTGGAAAATGTTGGAAGGAAAGCTACTGTGGTCTCCCCTTCTCCTCCTCCTCCTTCTGTTGCCCAGTTTTAAAATCGTGTCTCACTTTCTCTGAGCTCCTGATGTGGGGAGTGTTGCTATAGAGGCCGTGGTTCCTTATTTCTTCTAGTCTCCACACTCAGGCTGGCCTTGGGCATGTACAGGAGACAGACCCCTGGGCAGGTTCACTTAGAGGTCTGAGGGAGGAGAGGACCGCCTGCGCTCATTCACTTACGATGACTGCATTTATTAATGAATGTGTATTGAACACCTACTATTGCCCCATTAAGTGGAGAAAGTGGGGAGCAGGAAGTTGTACACTGACCGTATGTACCATTTTAAATGGGACAATACTGCTTTTTTTTTTTTTTTTCATATATCCTGGCCATTCCATCATGTTAACATATGTATCAATTTTGTCCCATTTTTAATAAACCAGGGCATCTTAAATGCATGGCAAAAGGGGGCAGTTGAGTTGCCCAGGGTCCTGTCTGTGGAGGGGCCCCAAAGCAGCTGCCCCTTTTGCCCCACATTAACTATGGCCCTTGCCAGTGCTGACTGCTGTTCCAGCCCCGCTGTGAGGAAACAAGTCCTATAGGAAGAGAAATCCGCCCCCATCTCTTGGGTGCCTGTTTCTTCAAAGAGAGCAGATCACCACAGTGTGGTTTAGCTGCAGGTAAGTACTATGGGGGCTATTTCTGTAACTATGGGGGTTATCTCCGGCACCGTGGAGGGTTATCTCTGGCACTGCTCTAGTTATTGGGCATTTCTGGCACTAGGATGGTTAAAAAGGCAGGCATGTATTTGAGGCAGGACATTTACAGCAGGGTTATAGGGACATCAAATTTGGGTTTTGCCTAAGGTGCCAAAATCCATTGCACTGGCCCTGGCCCTTTGTATGAAGTCCTGCCGGACCACATGTCATTACTATGTGATCGCCAATCGGCATCACATAGTCCTTACTAGTTGCTGGCCTGGCTGCTCTGCTCCTGCTCGGATTATTCCGCCTTCTCCTTGCCCTGAGACGTCCACACATAACCCCATCCTGTTTTTTTTGCCATCCCCATGTCCCGTTTTTGTCACAAGGAAATATGGTCAGCCTAGGAAGGTGACACAAATATATTGTGCAAGACTTTGAGTCCAAAGAAGATGACATCACCATTCCCAGTTTCCCCACCTCACATACCTGTGCTTTTTGCTTTCGTAAGAAAGTGGGTCATTGGGGTGTGTGTTTTGAGTTGTGCCTTTTCTCCACCAGTATCAGTTGTGTGACCATGTTCCCTGCTCTCCCCCTATCATGATGTCTTTGCAGCTGTTAGGCTGTTAGGGCAGATTCCTGGAAGGGGGCTGCCTGAGTCAGTCCTGTGTCTGGCTCTGGGGCCAGATTGCCAGGATAAAGAAGTCTGCTCCATTTCCAACTCTGAGGTCCCCTTTACCTTATTCTGCATCCTAATGGAGATGCTCTTTGATCTTAGGATTTTGTCAGTCAGAGGAGTGGTGCTCCCGTTCTGCTGCCTTGAGCCTTTCTTCCATTCCCTAAGGTGGGGGGGTATTTTCCAGATGTGTGTGTATTCTCTTTGTGACTCCTCTGTTCTGTCTGGATATCTGGGCTGGGAGAGTGTGGGCGCACCAGGTTCTGCAGATGCGGAGAGTGTCTGTGGCTCTGGTTGGATGGGAGACAGTCCAGCATCATGCTGAAGGCGGAAGGCTATAGAACTGGGCTTCTTGGGTTCGAATCCCAGCTCTGCTCCTCTCCAGTTGCATCACTCTGGACAAGTCACATAGCCTTTTAACCTCAGTTTCCTCATCTGTAAAATGGGTATAAAGTTAGTATCCACCTCCTGGGTTTTTTGTTTTTGTTTTTATAAGGTTTAAGCAACATTTAGAACAGTACCTGATACACGTTTAGTGAGTTTTGTGAAGAATCTGGCATTATCTGCCTCCCCTCTCACTTGCAAGAGTGTGTGTGCTTCTATGCACCTCTGTTTGCACCGAAAAACCCTTTTTCTTTCATTTTTCACTTTTTTAAAGGAGAGGGGCAGGCAGGAATGAAGGCGAGCAGAGGCAGGCAGGACAAGAGAGGAGGAAGAAGCACTTTATTTTATTTAGTTGTTGATCTTGGTTGTCCCCCTGGCTAGTTAGCGAACCTGGGTTCCTGGGAAATATATGAACTCTGCCCATTGGAGGCATTGGACTTATCTACTAGGCCACCAGGGTGCACCTAAATCATTTTTTTTTTTAAAGGAAACGTGCAGGCAGGAATGAAAGCAAGTAGTCAGGCAGGGAGAAAGAAGCACTTGTTTTTATTAAGTTCAAATTGGTTTTTCCCCTTGGTCCTGAGTCTTGAACTTGGGATCTTGGGATGTATGAGTGACTACGCCCAGGGTACACTAGACCGTGAGGCCACCGGAGCAAACCATTCAAAACTTAGTGCTAACTACAGCTCTTGTAACTGACTAAACAGGAATCTCTCTATTCCCCCTCCCCCTGCCCCATCACACACACACACACACACACATGTGCACACACACACATGCAACTTTCACAAAGCTATTGAACCTTTACCACGGTGGTCTTGTTCCTGGGCATCCATCCGGTTACTGTCTGGGATTTCCAAGAGGAGGGAAATGCCTATCCCAAGAGCACAGGGAAGTGACCTGCTTTTTAGAGTCTTTCGTTACCTGGGGAGAATAGTTCTCTCGATGGAGAGCTGAGCACTCCCAGGCTGTGTGAGAAGCACCTTAGTTGACTTCACCCCAGAGTTCCATCAGTGAGATTTCTTTTTTTGTGCCCGTTTTACAGATGTGCACACTGAGATTCAGATGGCTAAATGCACTTGCTAAGATGACAAGCGGGGGCAGCCCAGGAGATAGCAGAGGACAAATGCTCAAGGACTTGCTGGGGAGAAAAGCTGACTGCTGCAGAGGTTAGAGTACCCAGGACGAAAGATGGTATAATAGATGGGCAGGCAAGTGATGGTGTTTGAGGTCAGCCAGGACCAGGTTCTTCTCCATCAGGGGTGTGGCTCTTGGGAATTTCCTAGACCCCTGTGATCCTCCATTTCTCCATCCTTGCAATGGACAGAAAAGCACTGCCCTCCCAGGGGTGTGGTAAGGAGGAATTTGGCAATGAGTGAAAGCATTGTGCCTGGGACATACTAAGGGTTTAGCACGTGGTGTTCGAGCCTCTTGTCCTCCTTGGTGGGGGCAGTGGGACACGGACAGACGTAACACCTGCTTTTGGGAAGACAGACCCAGGGCCAGAGAAAGGATGCAGTTTAAGTGTGGAAAGTGCTTTCACACAAAATAAAGTAGAAACAACAGCGGGTGGGGATGCAGGGGGTCGTCGAGATAAAGACTGGAGGACTTGATGGGGATTTGAGTTGCTCCCTGTGGGGTGGCTGTGGGGTGAGAGCCCCAAGGTAGAGCTGGAGAGAGGGACAGGTGAGGGGTTTTGGGAACAGGTGGGCAGGGTATGGGAAGGGAAGATGGTGGAAGCACCAGGAAGGTACGATTTCTTCCTTGCTCTTTTATTATTATTATTATGTTTTAAAGAAAAGCTACAGGCAGGAATGATGGCGAGCAGGCAAGCAGGCAGGCAGAGAGGAGGAAGAAGCATTTATTTTTATTTAGTTGTTCATCTTGGTGGTTGTCCCTGGCCCTGGGATGTGAACCCAGGTCCTTGGGATGTATGTGCACTGCACTCTGCTGGGGGCTGTGGACGCAACCACTCCTCCACCAAGATGTGCCCCCACCCTATTTTTTTTTTTTTTAAAGGAAAGACGCAGGCAGGCAGGAAGACAGGAGGAAAAAAGTATTCATTTTTATTTAGCTATACATCTTGGTGATTCTCCTTGACCCGGGATGTGAACCCAGGTCCTTGGGTTGTATGTGGACTGTGCTGGACGAGAGGTGGGGGCCCAACCGCTCCTCCACCAGGATGCATCTCTTCCTTGCTCTTACTTAAGATGTCCTTTCATCCTGGGTCTCGGATTTTGGGTCACTTAAAGACGCGGACAAAGGGACCCAGCTCTGGGTTCGTTTGAAAGCTCTTGGTTATTTATTAAAGTTCCAGGCTGTCCTTGTTCGCTGATGTGATGTCTCATTTGGCTCTTCCTGTCTGTGGCTCTCACAGGGAAGGGAAGACAAAAGGGCAGTCACATGCAGCTGTACCAACCACATTTCTGGTGCTCAGTTGACACAGGGGACTACTGACCATTGTACTGGACAGCGAAGATCTAGAACATTCCACCGGGCAGAGCCTTTGGTGATCAAAGTATCTCCTGAGAGCACGTTAGAAATGGAGACTCTTGGTGTGCTCGGGTGGAGGAGGGCTTGGGCGCAGTCCACATACATCCCGAGGACCCGGGTTTGCATCCTGGGTCTGGGAGAACCACCAAGATGAACAACTAAATAAAAATAAATAAATGACTTCTTTCTGCCTGCCTGCCTGTCTGCTCACCTTCATTCCTCTCTGCCCCTTTCCTTAAAATAAAAATTAAATTAGGTGCTCATAGATACTAGAGGGGTTGGTCTGGGGTTGCCGCTGGAAGTGAGGATTGAGCGCCCCTGATTGATTCTGAAGTTCCGCTGAGAGGCAGAGGGCTCTCTAATGGTTAAGAACCAGCTCCCTCCCTCTCTGAATCTCCAGTTCTGTTGTAAAGATCAGGGACCTGCTGGTCCCTCCCTCCCAGGGTGTGAGATGGAAATAATGGGTAATTCCAGGTGCTGAGCAGGGGACCTCAGTCTGGGTGGCCAGCACTCTGTGCAGAACTGGTGTTAATTTGAAAAACTGAGGTCAGCAGCCTTAAAGGTAAGAGTCAGCAGGGGGCGGACACAAACTCTTTTTGGAAAATGGGTTTTGGGATTTTTTTTAAAGGATATGCAGAGGGATGGATAGATAGATGATAGATGGACAGATAGATATATAGATAGATGACAAATAGACTGATAGATGACAGATACACAGATGATAGCCACATAGATTTTTTTTTTTTAAAAAAGGAAAGCTACAGGCAGGAATGAAGGCGGGCAGGCAGGGGGGCAGAGAGAGGATGAGGAAGTACCTTATTCATTTTTATTTAGTCATTCACATTGGTTGTCCCCCCCTGGACCTGGGACTCAAACCCAGAACCTTGGGATATATGTGGGATATATGTGGGACTGCTTCCAGATTTTTTTTTTTTTTTTTTAAAGAAAAGTCCCAGGCTTGAATGGAGGTGAGTAGGCAGACAGGCAGGAAGAGAGAGGAGAGAGAAACATTTATTTTATTTTTATTTAGTTGTTCACACTGGATGTTCCCCTCTCACCCAGGACTTGAACCCAGGGGGAGGTGGCCTGCTCTCCCTTTTAGGTGATTGACCTAACCACTACTCCACCAGGACATAGCTCTTAAAAAACATTTTTTTTAACGCAGTAAAATTCATATAACACAATGAACCATCTTCATTTGTCCAGTGGAGAGGCATTTCTTAAATTTGGCATATTGTGTAACCATTATCTCTGTCTTGTTCCGGATCAATTTTATCACCCCCAAAGGAAAGGACATCTCGTGAAAAGTCACCCCCAGTCCCTGGCCGGTTTAGTCTGTGTTCTGTGTGTCTGGATTTACTGGCTGAGGTTTGAGCGGGGGTGTTCTGAGGCTTCCTCCCCGTCGTCATGCAGCGAGACCGGCTTCCCTTCTTGCTTCCCCTCCTGGCGTGGGGCCGCCCCACCTGGTCCCCGCGGGAGCTTGGGCCTGCCCGTTGGCCGGGGCACATCCCGCAGCAGGCCCCGTGTTCTGCTACCCTGAGGTCGCCACAAATGAGAGGTTTCATCTCAGCTGGGTTTCTCCTAGTTAAATATTTCATAAATAAGACCTACAACGTGAGATGCTGGGAGTGTTTGATAGTGAAATTAATGAAGGGAAAGCATCGCAGAGGCCTGCAGACCTGTGTCCCAGCCTGCTGTGCGGCCCGGGCTGGTGTCTGGGCTGCCGGCGCCTGGGAGCGGTGCAGGGCTCTGGCCTGGTCTCCTGGCTGTGGGCGCTGTCTTTCTTTCGCGCTGTGTCTGCCACAGAGAAATCACGTGATGAATGTGTGTAAAGAGAGATGTGTGTGCGCGTGCAAGTGCCTGTGTTTAGGTTCATGCATGTGTGCGTATGTGCATGTGTGTGCATGTGCAGGTGCATGTGCAGGTGTGTGAGCGCAGGTGCGTGAGTGCAGGTGCACGTGCGTGTGCAGGTGCGTGCTTGTGTGTGTGTGCATGTGTGCAGGTGCATGTGCAGGCGCGTGTGCAGGTGCATGAGTGTGTGCGTAGGTGCGTGTGCAGGTGCATGCATTGTGCATGTATGTGATGGAGGGAAAAAAGGAGAGAGAAAAGGAAGACAGAAAGCTGGAAGGAAGAGATAAAGAGAATAGAGAGGAAAAGAAAAGGGAGAAGAGGAGAGAAGAATAGAGAAAGCTGTACAGAGACATATGGGTGTAGAAAGTGATACAGAGATAGAGAAATGGAGAGAGTTGAGAGGAAAAAAGAATAGAGAAGGAAACGAGGGCAGAAGAGAGAAAAAGATATTGAGAGAAAATCAGAAATAGAAGACGAGATAGGTAAGATAGAAATACACACACACACACACACACACACACACACATATATGGGGGGATAGAGAGAGAAAGCAAAAAACACAGGTAGAAAGATAGAAATAGATACAGAAATACCTAGAGGTAGAGAAGTATAGAGAGATACAGAGAGAATGGGGAAAAATAGACTAGAGAAAGATATATAAAGACAGACAGAGACAGGTTGAGATACAGAGATCAAAATATGGAGAAACAGACAGAAATACAGAAATAGAGATAGAGAAAGTTAGAAAGTTAGAAATATAGAAAGAGATGCAGAGATAGTAGAGAGAAATAGAGATAGGTACAAATTTAGAAAGAGGAGGTAGAGAGAAATACAGAGATAGAAAGAAATATGTAGAGAGATGCAGAGAGAAAAGAGAAACGGGGAGAGAGAAGAGCTAGAAATAGAGAAACATAGACAAACACAGGCAGAGAGAGATGAGATACAACGAGATGGAGAAATATAGAGAGGGAGAGAACGGGAGAGAGACTAGAGATAAAAATAGAGATACAGTGATGCAGCTGGAGAGAGCGGACAAGTAGACAGACACATTGAATATTAACTCAGAAGAACGTGAGAACATAGGTAAGCATTTGAAGCACCAGCCATGAAGATGATATCATTTTTCTCAGTTCAAGACCTAGAATTCTGTCCTTAGATGCGCCCCTAGTCCACTCCACCGCCCAGATGCAGGGAGGGTCTTGGGAATCACAGACTGGCATTTTGGGGTTCCCGCTCCTGCGCCACACAGCCCAACGCTGCGTGCTTGGGAGTGTGTGTACGTGCAGCGACGCACTCCAGCCACCCCTGGTTCGCAGCCCTGGCTCACGCTTCGTCTCTGAAACCCATTGGTGTCCTGGCTGCCTGCCTTTAATGGCAGCCACGGAGGCCGGCCACTTTGAGGGTGCGGTCTCGGGTAATGTTGCCGGGGGTCTGCGGATTTTGCAAAAGGGGCTGCATCTGAACTTGAGGGATCTTCCATTAGATGACAGTCCCTCAAAACAGCTTTGCAAAGGTCTGCGTGCATTCCAGTGGGATCGCCCGCCGGCCCGCCAGCCCGCCAGCACGTGGTATTGTCAGAATTTTGAACACAGCCTCGGTCCCGGCGTGTGGCCATTAAAAACTCTTTTGAATTTGTCCTCTGATGACAGCGAGGGTTGGTTTATTTTCATCTATTTCTTGGCTAGTCAAGGTTCTTACTTTGTAAAGCACTATTTCATGCCCTTCCCCCACCCCCTTTTTGGGGATTGGTTTTAAATTGGGAGACTTGGGTTTTTTTGTTTTTTTTCCATCTTGATCTGTAGGTCAATTACCCTTCTCTCTTTGGGAAAAGGGTTCTGTGGTGGTTAGTGTGATATTTTCTCTGGGTTTGCCTTTTGATTGTTTTTATTTTTTATTTTTTTCATACTGTCTTGATCAATGGGTGGAGTTTAGGAATCTTCTCTTGCACTGGGTGTGTGTTGTATATCTTACTGAAGAAAACGGATTTCTACCTGGGTGACATCTTCTGCAGAAATGCACAAAGTTTGACAGTTTCGTTCGCTCTTACATCTTTAGTCAGCTTGGGATTGCATTTCCCATATGGTATGAGGTAGGGGGTCTGATTTCTGCTTTACTCCCTAAGAGTTGTCCCAGCGCTGCTTACTAAAACGTCCACCCAGGGCTGGAAAAAAATCATCATAAAATAAAATAAAAAAAAATACCATTTAAAAAAAATAATAGAAAAGCTCTTTCTCTCATTCATGCTCATGTTGATAGTCTGCTAGATTTTCAGCCATCATTACCAGTACAGGATCTTTTTCACTTTTTCTGGTCAGTGTTTTGAGTTCCTGGGTTCTCAGTGGGTATTTGCCAAATTGTCAGACAAATCTGTAAAAAAAGTTTTTTTTTAAAAAGCCCATCCTTGGTGCATGCTGGTGGAGGAGCAGTTGGGTGCAGTCCACATACATCCTAAGGTCCTCAGTTCACATCTCAGGCCTGGCAGGAATAACCAGGATGAACAACTAAATAGGTGCCTTCAGCCAGCACAAGCCACGTGCATCCCAAGGACCCAGGTTCATACCCCAGGGCCAGGGAAACAACCAAGATGAATGATAAATAAGTGATTCTCTCCTCTCTCTTCCTGACACTTGCCTCTGCTCACCTTCATTCCTGCCTGCCCCTTTCTTTTAAAACAAAACAAAAGGTCCATCCTTCCCTTAGTGATCTGAAAGACAACCTCTCTGACCATTTAACTTTTATCTCCTTTGCTTTGGTCTTCAGCTAGACAAGCCACAGGTATTTACTGAGTGTCAAAGAGGTAGTGTAGGCATGGGTGTAGGGCAATGAATTCAACCAAAGCTGACTGGGGCTTACAGTCTGGCTAGACTGGCTGATAAATAGCTATGGATACTAATTCAAGGAAAGACAAGTTCGACTTCTTTCACAATCAAGGGAACCCATAAAACAACCTTTTCTGAGGGAGTGGCAGTAAACTGAGGCTTCCATGGAATTTTGCCAGAGCAGGGTAGTGGCAAAAATGTTCTGACCAGCTGGAGTTGCCTGTGCAAAGGCCCTGTGGCAGATGGGTAGGAATATACCAATTCCTAAAGACAGACCCTCAGGTAGCAATATCATGAGATTGTGTCTGTGAAGAACCCCACTGGTTGCTAATTGGATGGGATAAGAATGAAAAGTGAGACCAGTGAAGAAATCATTATAGTTCTTTAAGAAAGTGTGCCTTAGACTGGGATGGTGGCAATGGACATGAAAATCATTGGTCAGATTGAAAGATATTTTGAGCTGGCATGATTTTTTTTCTCCCCTTTCCTCTCCTCTCTTTCTCCATGCCTCTTTTGGGTGAGGAAAGCTGTTTGTGTTTCTGCCAAGCCTGTGTGCTCTGGAGGACATATTTGCCACAGATGGTCTTTGGAATTCTAGCCAAGAAAGTCATTGGACAGCCCCTGGCCCCCAGGGTTTTCTGGAAGCAATTCAACAATGGCCACTTATTAATAACAATAACTCGGAGTTGATAGTCTTTATTTGAAAACACTGTTTAGCAATTGCCTTATTTATCATCCCGAATATGAGATGGGTAGAGGCAAGAGAGAAAAAGATCTTTCACTCTGTTTTATTAGAGAATGGGAGGAAGTTAATGAGCAGCTTCTGAGATCACAGACACGATGCTGCTGTGGAGATTGGAATCTGCTTCTGGACCTCTGGCCCGAGCCGGTTTAAGCACCCCCCACACCCCAAGTTTGCCAAGCATCTCCTACTAGGGCGTTCCCCAGTCATTGGTAAGACCTCAATTGTAAAAGTGACCTCAGTTATAGAAAAGATCTTAACTGTAAAATGGGAATGAAAATTCAATACCTGCCTCCTAATTTTGTGTTTGACACACTGTGGGGACCGATTGTATTTGCCACCCTTGGATTCTTTGTGCAAAGGGACAAAGCTCAAAAGGCATCAATAAGGAGAGGGGGGTTTATGGGGTGGAGGAGTTCAGGCTTGTCTGGAATCAGGGATCAGATGATATTACAAAGCTTCGTTTCTGCACTCTGCTTTTTGAATTTGGCTCTGTTCTCCATGTGGAGCTGACATGACTATAGGTCCAGCTGTGTGTCCACCACAGAGAAAATCCTAAATGAGTAAAACATCCCCGGCCAGCCTGCCTGCAGGACTCAGCAATAATCCTCACGATTGCTTTTGATTGGCTCTGCTGGGGTCAGATGCTCCTGTCTGAACCAATCACTGTGGGGAACTGGCAGGTGCAGAGTGGGGTGCACTGATTGGCTAATGTTTGAGTCATGTGACTAGCCTCAGCTTGTGGGTGGAGCCAACTTCTGGGTGTAAGAATGTTGGTGGCTCAGGCGTTAAGTCTGCAGCTCTGGCATAGCCCAGGTAAAGCCCAAGGCCCCACTTCGAGTCCCAGGGCTGGCGGGAAGGATCCAGAGCACTGCAGTAGAACACATCACAAAAAAGTAAGTCACGCACTCTTTTTAATTCCCCAGTGTATGTAATGATTGTAGGATACTGCACTCTGTGAAGCGGGCAGTAGATACTCCAAGTCAGCACTGAAAAAAACCTGTAGACCTGAATTAAGTGAGACAGAGACACAAATGACTTCGATAGACATGCAGGGTTACTGCAGACTTTCAATTTGTAAAAAAAAAAAAAAATGCACTCTGGAAGGCACAATAAAGTGGAGTCAATAAATAAGGGGTGCCTGTTTTAGGGTGTGCTAGCTGATCCAACAAAGAACCCCCACTCCTGCAGTGACTTAGCACCATACAAATGCACGTTCTTGCTTAATGCTTCCAGGACCCAGATTGTGTCTCTGCCATCTCCGTGAGAACTGGGACATCTGTTCCATCCTGGAGGGAGACTCTGAAGGCTCCCACGGGTTTTGGTGAGCCGCACCTGCAAGTGGTGAGCCTCACTTCCGCCAGCATTTTGCTGACTGGAACCTCATCCCATGGCGTATCCACAGGAAATAGGACGCACCTGAAGAAGTGAATTCAGAGAGGCAGGCAGGCGCCCCCTGGCGGAGGAGAGGTTGGGCTCAGTCCACGTACGTCCTAGTTCACGTCCCAGGTTCGGGGGTGGGGCGCGGGGGTGGGGCACTAACAAGATGAATCAGTAAATAAAATAAGTAAATACTTCTTCCTCTCTCTGCCTGCCTGCTTGCTTGCCTGCCTTCATTCCTGCCTGTAGTTTTGAGAGAGAGAGAGAGGGAGAGAGAGAGAGAGAGAGAGAGATAGGCAGTTACCAAAGTGGAAGGAGGGAAGGGGAGGAGAAAAGGTAGGAGGGAGAGAAGGAAGGAATAGAAGGGAGAAGAGAAGGAAGGAAGGAGGGAAAGAGGGAAGGAATGAAAGGAAGGAAGGAAGGAAAACAAAGGAAAGGGAAGGAAGGAAGAAGGGTGCTATTACAAACACTTTCTGTACAAGCCAGCAGAATTCTTGTCCTGAGTTTATACTCTGCTCGCACCTCCTGCCAGGGTGCTCCCTTGTCCAGACCCAGCTTGAAGTCAGAAGTTCAGGGAAAAGACCCAAACAGGTCTGCCCCCACCCTCCCTGGGTAGGAAGGCGGGTGAGCGGATTCTGGGGGAACAGAGGAAGCTTGGAGCTGTGGCCCTGCAGGAAAATGGCTCTGTTTGTGTGTCTCCAGGGCAGGCGGTGTGGACACCACACACCACACTTTTCCACCAGTGAAGATCAGGGGCCCAGGTGGCAAAAATGCAATCTACCTGCTGCTGCCGTTATTGTTGGTATTTAGGGGGGCTGGGGGCTGGGGCTGGGCTTGCTAATGGAAATCTTTTTTTTTTTTTTAAAGGAAAGGTTCAGGCAGGAATGAAGGCCAGCAGGCAGACAGGCAGGAAGAGAGAGGAGGGAGAAGCATTTTATCTTATTTTATTTTATTTAGTTGTTCACATTGATGGTCTCCCTTAACCCCCGCCCCTCACCAGGGGATGAGAACCCAGGGATGCACGTGGACTGCGTTCCCTTGGAGGCGGCAGACCCAACCGCTGCTCCACCAGGTCTCGTCTCTAAGTGAAAATCTTTCAGTGTCCTTGAAAAGAGTTTGATTTTATGCCGGGCTTGTGGGGGAGGTGCCGATCGCGGTGATTTTCAATGGGCAGTTTGGCCCTCAATGTAACCCCACATAGGGGTGGGGATGGCTTCATGGAGGGTGGGAGAGAGAAACCTAGGCCAGGCTCAGGCTGAGCCCCCGGGGGGCGGACTGAGGTCCCAGGGCGAGGAAGCGAGCCTCCCCTCACGCCCTAACGGCTCCAGATTCTCTTTGGAGTCAGTTTTGGCCGCCAGACCTCTGTGCACAGGTGAAATGGTATCTCAGACGGACTAACAATGGCTCCTGTCCACTCCGCCCCAATCCGGTCCAGCTTTTCTCCAGCCTTCCGCCAGGATCCGCCCAGTGGTGGTAACAATGGGCTGTCCCCTCCTAGCCTCGCCCACTTCTTTGAATCCCTCCAAGGTTCTGCAGTAGGAGGGTCATCAGCTGTCTTGGCTGCCTCCGTTCCAGCTGAACTGACCTCTTTGTGTGGAGAACGGAAGCACAACCCCTCATTGCCTCTGGCAGTTGACCAGCCAGACTTCCCCCACCTTCCCCCCACTTCTAAGTACCCCTGCCGCCTGGTGCTCATCCCTGAACTTGGCTGGATTCCTGCTTCCGGCCATGATGGGCCACACAGATTCCATTTCCGGCTCCATCACATGAGCTGACCACCTGGGCAAATGATTTCATCTGCCTGTGCCTCAGTTTCCTCATCTGCTAATAAAGTCCATCGTGGCTCGCTCTGGTGGAGGAGTGGTTAGGTCCAGCACCTTTGACTGGTGCAGTCCATGTACATACATCCCAGGGACCCAGGTTCCCAGGGCGGGGAAAACAGCCAGGATGTTCAACTAAATAAAAATAAATAAATGCTACTACCTCCTCTCTCTTCCTCTCTGCCTGCCTGCTTGCCTTCATTCCTTCATTCCTACCTGCACCTTTCCTTTAAAAAAAAAAAAAAAAAAAAGGATGGTGTGCCCTGGTGGAGTAGCGGTTAAGTCAATCGCCTCTGAAGGAGTGTGGGCCACATACCCCTGAGTTCGAATCCCGAGTTTGGAGGGAAATGAACAGTGTGAACAACTAAAATAAAAATGATATTTCTTCCTCCTCTCTCTTCCTGCCTGCCTGCCTACTTGCCTTCATTCCTGCTTGCACCTTTCCTTTAAAAAAAATAAAGAACAGTTGTGATAACTCAAGTTCCGAGACTGCCAAACAGCTTACTGGCATCCAGTAAGGTCATCCTCTTACTGTCCTGAGGGTTGACGTGCTGGTGTCTTCATGCCAGGGGATAAAGAGAAAGCCAGGACAGAGAGGGTCAGTTCCTTATGCCTCTGGGGGCTGATACTCCAGGAATGATGAGGGGTAATTGGAACGGAGGCTGATTTCAGAGCCCACGCTCAGTAGTAACAATAAGGATAATGTCCTAATTCATTGAGCTGTTGAAGCAATTAAAATCAATACCCCTCCAAAGAAGCCTAGTCCAGTGCCCAGCATACTCAGTATGAGTGCTAGTTGTGATAGTAATTATGATATCATTTTATATAGTTATTTATTTGTACATAAACCTGTGATCAGGTTTACTCTATTAATGAGCAGTTATATATCATGATGTAATGCAGAAGTAGGCAAACTTTTCCTGCAAAGGGTGAGAGAGGAGAAATCTGATGCTGTGAACTTTTCCCTTCTTCCAGAGTCCCAGAAATCACTAAAGTCCTGATCCATTGCTGATTTTCTCCAGAGACTCCAAACTCCACCACCACCACCCAACTCACTTGACTTTTCTCATGCTCTCCCTCAAACACCAAGCATGCTCCTACCTCAGGGCCTTTGCACAGGCTGTTCCCTCTATCTGGATCTCCCCCTCCTTCCCGCAGTAACCTTGTGGCTCCCCTCTCACCTCTTTCAGGTCTTTGTTTAAAGAGTCTCTCAGGACCCACCATACTTTAAAAAACATTTTTTTTTTAGAGGAAAGGTGCAGACAGGAATGAAGGCGAGTAAGCAGGTAGGCAGGATGAGTGAGGAGGAAGAAGCATTTTTATTTTTATTGAGTGGTTCATTTTGGTTGTTCTACCTGGTCCTGAGATGCTGAACCCGGGTCCTTGGGATGTATGTGAACTGTGCCGGCTGAAGGTGACATACCTAGTTGCTACTCCACCAGGGTACATCGATACCCACCCTATTTTAAATTACACTACCTTTTCTGTTTCATTTTTCTCTTGAGCGTCTTCTTATTGTCTATCCCCTCATTTTATGGTGGTCTTCATGAGAGTAAGTTATTATGTTGCTTTTGTCTACTGAGGGACACTAGAATGGCCCAGAACAGCGCCTGGTACGTTGTAGTTGGTCAACAATTGTATGTTGAATGACCCAGGTTGAGGACTTCATTTATGGCTATTGCTCTGTAGTAGTCTATCACATGGAAATACCACAATTTGCCTCTCCTTATACTTATTGATGGACACATGTGGTTATTCTTCCTCAGACCACTACAAATAAAGCCGGTGAAGGTCTTGAACCTTTCCCCAGTTCTTCACTTGGTGAATTCTTATCAGTCTCTCAGATTTCCTGTTAAATAGTACATCCTCAGAGAACCTGACCCATTACCTAGTCTCCTGAAATATGATCTCTACACTATCATTCTTCCTAGTACTTATCACAGGTTACTAATATGCTGATTTTGTAGGGGTCAGATGACTGGGATTGTTTACTTCCAGACTGAAAAACACAGGAAAAGAAAACAAAACACAAACGTGTAAAACAGCTCAGAAGAGATACTTAGTTTACAGGGATGGAGACATGAGAATTTGTTTGGGGGTGGGATCAGAGGTGATTTCCTGGAAGAAGTGGCTATAGACACACTATTCATCCATAAATCTGCAAACATGGGGTGAAAAGAAAGCTTTCATGAGGTCTCAGAGCTCATGGAGCTCATGGTTGTCCCTGAAGATGGTAGGGTTGGTTGTGAAGATGGTGGATTGGTTGTGAAGATGGTGGGGTTGTGAAGACAGTAGGACTGGTTATGAAGATAGTGGGGTTGGTTGTGAAGATGGCGGGTTGGTTGTGAAGATGGTGGGGTTGCTTGTGAAGATGGTGGGGTTGCTTGTGAAGACGGTAGCTTGGTTGTGAAGATGGTAGCTTGGTTGTGAAGATTGTGGGTTGGTTGTAAAGATGGTGGGGTTGGTTGTGAAGATGGTGGGATTGACCATAAAGACCGTGGGTTGCTTGTGAAGACGGTGGGTTGGTTGTGAAGATGATGGGGTTGATTGTGAAGATGGTAGGTTGGTTGTGAAGATGGTGGTTGGTTGGTTGTGAAGATGGTGGGGTTGGTTGTGAAGATGGTGGGGTTGGTTGTGAGATGGTGCGGTTTCTTGTGAAGACGGTGGGTTGGTTGTGAAGATGGTGGGGTTGACCATGAAGACGGTGGGTTGGTTGTGAAGACGGTGGGTTGGTTGTGAAGTTGGTGGGTTGGTTGTAAAGATGGAGGGGTCGATTGTGAAGATGGTGGGGTTAGTTGTGAAGACGGTGGGATTGGTTGTGAAGACGGTGGGTTGGTTGTGAAGACAGTGGGTTGGTTGTGAAGATGGTGGGGTTGACAAATCATCATCATAGAGTGTTATATGATGTCAAACAATATCATGTGATACAACAATAAATTGTTCTAAAAGCCAGCACAGAAGCACTAGGGGGAGGCAGCTTAGATCACATGGCCAGTGTATGTCTGGGGACATCTTGAGGGGTATGGCTCATTGGCCACTGTTGGGGTCAAATGCGAAGATGGGGGCAGGAAAACGTCTATCCAGGTATGATGTCACTTTCAGGATACTGAAGTTCCATTTATTTTGTCATACCCTTGGCACTTAGAACATGCCTTGTGGCATGTGGCAGGTGCTTAGATCATTCCTGCTGCATGGACATTAATAAAGGGCCATCCTGTGGTTGAGAACATGTGAACTCGGGCTGAGTTTGATGATTGCCCAACCATTGCTAGTTGCAGGGTTGATGATAAGTCTCAGTTTTACTCCTCTGTGAAATGGGCAGATTTTCATCTCTGCCTCAGAGGGCTGTAGATTCCTTTGTGAGTACTGATCAGGTGCACACTGTGGAGAAGAGATTTTTATAGACACGGGATATATAGAAAGTCCCTACCATCATGGGCTTGCATTGTCATCAAGAGACATAGGAGAAGCAATAAACAAAATAATAAGCGAGTTGCATAGTACTTTAGAAGATCATCAGGGCAAAGCGGGGGAAGGGACAAGGAGAGGAGTTAAGGAGAGCCTGTTGCTAGATTAGGTATGGCTTTGCTGAGAAGGTGAGATTAAATCAAGACTTGTAGGAGACCAGGAGAATGTCTGGAGGAAGAGGGAACGGCCGATGCAAAGGTCCTGAGGTAGGATCATGCTTGCATATTGGAGACACAGTGAGGAGGCTGGTGTGGCTGAAGGAGGTAAGAGAGGGGCAAGTATGAACAAGTGATGACAGGGAAATGACGGGTTGTGCCATAACTTTGTGAGCCATTGTGAGGACTTGCTGTGTGTGAGGTGGGAGCCATGGAGGGTTCTGGAGCAGCGGAGAGGCCTGACCTGACTCTGATATTCATGGGTACCTGAGAGTGGGGAGAACTAGCTGGGATGTGGCCAGAAGGTGAGGAAGTGATCGTACTGACCCAGGCAATCGGGTGAGGGACCAGGGGTTTGCCTGTGAGATAATAAGGAATGGTTGTATTCTGGCAATAATTTTAAGTGTTTTTATTGTGATAAAACACATAGTATCAGACCTACCATGATGAGATGAACAATTCAATGACCTTTAGCAATTCCTAACCTTGTGCAAGCACCACTTCTACTTAGCATTAAAACCTCCCATCATCCCAAAAGGAAACCCTCTACCCATTATTAGTCCCCTCCCATTCCTTCTTCCTCCCTCCCTCCAGCTCCTGGCAACCCCTACTTCTGGATCTAATTTGAAGGTTGATTAGCAGGATTTCTGGGTAGGTGACGAGGGCTCTATGAATTAATGTGCAGAAAGCACTTAGGTGGCACTTACTAGGTGCTTAGACGTGACATGGCAATGATGCATTGACAGCAATCAGGAATTCCTTCCAGAAACCTTGCTCTAATGCTAAACTGGTTTATTCATTTCCTTGGAATCCCCGCCTACTGGCTGGGAGTGCGATGGAGCCAGCATCTTTTCACACTTCCAGTCTGACCTGGGTAGGGCTGGGCGTGGAGTTTCCCAGAACCACGTAGAAAAAGGTTCAGGGAGGGACAGAGCAGCTGATCGGAGTCCTGGCAAACCTTGGTCACCACTTCCTGAGGCTGCTGTTAATACCAACTCACATTTGTTGGGCTTCCAATGGATCCAAGATGGCGGCTCCCAGGGGAAGATGAAGAAGGGTAGAGGCTCTCTTCCGGGCTGTGTCCTCACTTTCTTATGCGGTTTCAAATAATCCCTTTCTCTGTTCTGTGTAACCGTTGACAGGTGTGAGACTCTCTTTTTTAAGGAAAGATGCCGCCAGGAATGAAGGCAAGTAAGTAAGCAGGCAGGAAGAGAGCAGAGGAAGAAGCATTTTATTCAGTTCATTTTGGTTGTTCTCCTCGCCCCGGGACGCGAACCCAGGTCCTTGGGATGCATGTGGACTGGGCTTTCAGCCGATCTATCCCCTGCTCCACCAGGGTGTGCTGCGTTTTGGTTTCTAAAGGTGAGAACCCCCACCTCTTCTTCTCATGTAAACTTTCTGTCTCCTTCTATCTTTCCCTTGCTGATTTTTTTCTTTTCTCCCCTCACTGATAATCTTCTCACTGACCTCTCTACATTTTGTTCTCAACACCTGTCCCATGTGCAAGGCTTAGCCATACAAGAACAGGGAGCATATTGTTCTGCTTCTCATCCCACATCTCCCACCTTGGAAACTGTTTGACTTTGGACCAGTCATTTCATCTTCCAGAGTGGAAATCCTTTGTCTTCTCAGCTGGTATTTCCAGTTCTCGTCTGGGGACACAGGATGAGCGATTGCTTCTCTCTTTGAACAGAGGTGAAGGCACAGCCAGGAAGAGAACGTCTTCTCTTCTTGATTTGGAAGGTCCAACAAATGTCCCACTGGCTTTAGCCAATGGAGTGTGAAGGGAAGTGGCCTGTGTCACTTCTGGGTAGGAGATTAAAGAGCCAGCGCACCATCCACCACATTCTCTTTCCCTTGCTTCTACCATCACACACGCAGAGATGGAGCCGCCCTCAGACTAGGTGCTGGAGAAATGATGGAGTAGAGGCCACAGTGGGCATATCAAGCATGAGGAAGGCAGTAGAACTTAGAGGGTTGTTTTTTTTTTCCCAGTCATTGAGATTTAGGAGTTTGTTTTTTTTTTTTTTTTTTGGTTGCTACAGCTAAATTTAGACTAACTGGGTTGTGATATCTCATCATCTGTACCCTGGGACTAACACCTAAGCAGTGTTCTCACGAGGGTGATGTATACTCACCTGCATTCAACTTCTGCTTAATAAATACGACTTCTCTTTTGTTGGCTTCCTCTTCTTGTTTTTATCATCTTGAAAAAAAAAATTATGGGAAAGAATTGTTGGCTTTTTTCCTGCGGGGAGAGGAACAGTTTCCAAACCCCTGGGCATGGATTCTAGTACCTGTCACCTTTCTTCCTGTGACCTGTTTTGTCTCTCCTTCCTCAATCACTTCATAACTGCTGAGCGACGAAGGGCTCCTTGTGTGTAACGTGTTCGGTTTTTAGCTCTTGCCATCTTTGTTGTCTTTTTTCCCCCCTCTCTTCCCCTTGGCCCGTTCTCTTCCTGCTCAGCCCATCAGGGAGTTGAGACTCAAGTTCTAGAACCTGCTGTGTCTCTGTTATCTTCCGTTTCTTGCTGACTTCGGCCCCTTGGGAATCCGGCGTAGTAGCAAATTAACAAATAGCTCTGGGGCCTCCAACTTGCATTCATTTCCTTTTGCTCAGCTAAGCAGGATCCTGGAGCAGTGGCAGAGATCCCGTTCCCTCCTGCAGATCTTTCTTGGTCGTGGGGGATTCAGTCGGGGCCAGTGAAAACCCAGGAAGAGCCTGGTGGTGGTTGCTTGATGCACTGGTTGCATTGGGTGTTGTCTTATTGATTAGGCTCCTGGGATTGCTGCCAGCAGCCTCTAGGATTAAGTCAATACAGTTTGCAAAAGTAAAAGCTTCTTTGGGAGGCACAGAATATGTTGGTTTGTTTTTTAATGCCAACGCTTCAAGGAGACTCCGCATGGATGGCAGGGCGACTGGAGGAAAAAGCCCGCAGACCTTAATATTTGGGGAAGAACAGGGCATAGGGGTGGAAGAGATTTCATCAGGGGTTTAGGGCTTTCCAGAAAATCTGTTTAACATGGGTTGCCACCCAGTGCCACCGCTGGGAGAGTCAGAGGGTGCAGAAAGGACTCACTGAGCTGTCGAGAGAAATGAAGTAGTGTGGATTCAGTCACTCATTCGACAACACATTTATTGGGGTTTTGCCGTGTATCTGGCACAGGAGAGGTGGTGAGCAAATTCTTCAATGAGTGACCTCAGAAGAGATGAGAAAGGGAGAAGACACAAGAGAAACTCAAGTGGAGGCAGAGATGGGAGGAATGCAGCCACAAGCCAGGGATGCCTGGAGTCCCCAGAAGCTGGAAGAGGCTGGAAGGGTCTTCCTCTACAGCTTTTGGAGTGAGCTCAGTCCTGCCAATACCTTAATTGTGGGCTTCTGGCCTTAGTGAGAGGATATTCTTATGTTTCTTTTAGACCACAAATGGGCTGTTTGTCTTCATTCATTCTGGTGGCCCTGGGAACTTAATGCACTTGCATGAAGTTTGTCATTGGTGAACCTCATTGGGATGCAATGGGATGAAGAAATACTCCCAGTCTTCCTTCTTTCCTCCAGTGTCCATTGGTCCATTGGTCAAACCCATGTGGATGGCAGAAGAAGAGGGAGGTTGGGTGATACCGTGTCCAAGCATCAGTCCTGCCTTTTCCAAGACAATAGGCAGAGCAAGGAATGGATGTGGTGGGGGGCAGGGGGAGGCAGTGGGAAAATGATGGAAAACACCAAAATATGAGACCTTCTCCAAAAAAGATCCAGATCCAGGAAGATGACCTAGGAGGTTCCCCTAGGAACAATCCAAAGGTGCAGGTTGACTAAGAAGGGAGAAGAAAAGATAGAGAAGTAGAGACAAGAAGGATACGAGGATACTTGGAGGATATCCAGGTGTCAGAGCATAGAAATGTGGTTCTAGGTGTTGGCAGCCTGCAGCTCTTTGGTGACCCTCATGTGAAAGGTTTTGGTTGCACGCTGGTGCTAGGAGAAGCTCGAAGAAGCATGTGAGGTGGGGAAGGGGAAGCAGCATGTGTAATGAAATCCTTTTTCTTTAGTGTTTTCTTTAAACATTTTTGTGTTGAAGTAACATTGGCTGAGAACACAGGCTGTACATATCCAGCGTTCTAGTTGGACGTCTCTACGTACTGCATTAGGGATGCCATGAAAATCTAGTGTCCATCCATTCTATCGTGCCCACCTGGTCCCCACATGCCCCCCTTACTCTTTCCTCTCTGGTAACCCCCATTTTGTTCTTAACATCTAAGCATTTTGTGGGTTTCGTTTCTTTATCTAATGCCCATGAGTGAGACCATGCCATGTGTGTCTTTGTCTGACTTACTTCATGGAGCATGAAAACCGTCAACTCCTACTTTTTAATGAAAGGGAGTAGAGACATGGATTGGTGATGGAGAAGAGACTTGGGGTCCAAGGTGGGCTCCTAATGATGGGTGAATATTAAGTTTTCTAAATTTCCCAGCCAGGGACCCATAGACACTGGTGTGTTTCCCTACCTGGGATGTTAGAATTTGCAAATGCCTATTTCGGGGTTAAGATTATGATTTATTTATTTTTTTTAAAGAAAAGGTGTAGGCAGGAATGAAGAGACAGGAGGATGAAGCATTCATTTATTATTTGAATCCCTTGGATCTGGGACCTTAGCATCTTGGGTTAGAACTAACTTTGGTATTGGATTTCCCACTGAGTCAGTGACATGGGGAGCATTCTTCCTGCTTCTGTCTACATTGGGGAGGAGGCTTGTTGGCCTCACTGTTTTTCTTGGGTGTTCTGTCCTCGCATACTTCTGGTTTAGAGGAATCCTTCATCACCTCACCTTGTGTCTTGGATATCATGTTCCCTTCACTTGAGTTGGGAAGGTCCCTCTTGATTTCCTTTCATGGAACTTCCTCCTTGGGTTTCCATGGGACCATCATGGCAGACGTCTTTCTGCGATGCATTTACTTTTTGTTGTTTGGGGACTAATTTGAAACTTCTGGTGGCCTCCTTGACCTGGAAGTGGGTGGTCTTCAGGGAATTTCCAGGATTTGAGTTGATGCCGAAAGATAGAATGAATGTATGGAGAAGATACTGAGGGAATGGAAGCCCCCTGACCACTGAACAGGCATGTTGGCACAAGAAGAGAGGAGGAGGACTTTCTTGTGTGGTGGAAAGATGCCGGAGAATGTGGTTGTGAATTGTATCAGGAGACAGAGACCTCCCAACCTCTTGGAAGGGAGAATTGTACTGACTGGAAAAATAAAAAAGAGAGAGAGAATGAAATGAAGAGATGTCTTTAGTTCTCATTTGGAGTCCAGACCTTAAGAGTCTGAATTGACCAATCCTTTCTTAAAATTTGCTTTGATATTTTTGTCTTCTTCTCTTTTTAGTCAAGGAAACTTGTTTCGCTTGTGTGTGTGTGTGTGTGTGTGTGTGTGTGTGTGTGTGTTTTCCATGAGTCATGTTAATTTTTCCATGTTTCAGCTTTAGGCACAAAACCATTTATACATTTCATTTTTAGAAGGCACACACACACAGTCACCTCACTTATTAAAAGCAGTAAAATACAGCCTTGCAAATCTGCGGTTTATTTAACCATATCCATGAAAATATCAAGTATACACACACAAACACACACACACACACACACACACACACACACACACACACCCCACTACCAGCAATTCCACATCTTGGAATTTATCCTGTAGGGAAAAAAAAAAATCCCTCACAAATACACAAGTATGGTCAGAGGATTCATTGCAGCTTTGCTTGTAATAGAGACAAACTGGAAGCATTTAGGGGAATATTAAATAAATGATGATGCAGTCATTTACAAGAATACTGTGCAGGCTTTTAAAAGACAGAGGTCCAATGTCCTGATATGGAAGAAAACCAAAAGTAAGTGTCCAGTGCAATGAGACATAGAGCATTCAGTACCCCCATCTCATTTTTTAACGGGAGGCACGGTTTTGTGCATGTGTTTGCATTCATTGTGTAGTATGTAGTCAGCACCTACTAAATGCTCCATGGTGTTCTAGTTCCCGAGAGCACTTCTGAGAAGATGTCAGGCAAATGTTTGCCCTAAGAGAGCTGACATTCCAACGAGGGAGATCAAAATCAATAGGATAAATACAACGCGTAATTTGTTCGGTGTGAAAGTTCCTCACAACAAGCCAGAGGAGGATGGAGATGTTGGCCGGGTGGAGCTTTTCAGTCTGGTACCCAGGGACAGTCCTCCAGGGAAGATGATGTTTAGCACAGTCTGAAAGGTGACAAGAGAATACAGCCTGATCAGATCTGGGGGGAGGAAGAGAGAAAGAAAAGCCAGTGTCAAAGGTGTGTGCAGGAGAAAAATCTGAAATGGAAACAAACTGCTTTGTGGGGAGGTTCTCTCTGGGAATTAGGATGAGGTGTAAGGACTTTTCACTTTTTAAATGAGACATTGTAAAATTGAAAAATGAAAGAGAATACAAGAAGCGTGTACTCCCTGCAAAAGTAAAACCAAAGGGGCATCCTGAGGGTGTGTGGGTGGTGTTTCTCTGACTCAGGGTCTGGGGGAGCAGGTCAGTGAGTAAAGTTTGAGAACTGAAGAAAGAAAGAAGAGGAGCAAAACCAACAGGAATCATTGAAAAAATTTGAGATGAGAGTCACGCGACATCGTTAACCATTTTAAAGCAAATATTTAGTGACCTCTGGTACACAGTATTCTGCACCCACCTCTGTCTATTCCAAAACATAGTTTTATCACCCTCCCCCAAGAAAGCCTTGTCCCCATTAAGCCATTCACCACCACTCACCTTCTTCTAATCTGTATTCTGTTTTTATGGATATGCCTATTCTGTTAGCCACAAGGTTGAGACAGCCCCAAAGTCCATGTGTGGGTGAACAGATAAATAACATGTGGTCCATCCAGATGAGGGAATATTACTCAGCTGTGAAAAAGGAATGGCACGTGCTTTAACATGGATGAACTGAGCAAACATTATGCCAAAGCCGATACAAAAGATCATGTATTGTATGATCCTGTTATGAAATATTCCATGGAGTTTTTTTTTTTTTGCTACTTTTTTAGCTTGTATTGAAGAAGCAGACCACACACAGCCTCTGTATTCTGTCCTTAGACACATTTCAATATCAAGAGATGGACTATTCAACCCTGATGGGAGTGGTTGTTGATGTCTTCTAGGAAACGGAAGGCACAGAATGACTTGGGTAGAAAAGGACACGGGAAAAGCTATTAATTCCAGCACAGTGACTGTTACAAAATAGCCATTGACTGCATGATTACAATGAGCTGAGCCTTCACCATCTGATGCCTTGAGAAGCCTCTTGAATTTGCTCATCATCGCAGGAAGCAATCACAAAACACATTTATCGAGTACTTAGTGAATGCTGGGCTCTGTTCTTGAAAGGAAAGGTGTAGGCAGGAAGAGAAAGGAGGAAGAAGCACCTTATTTTATTTCAGTTGTTTCATCTTGGTTGCTTCTCCTGCTGCCCCACCCTCACCCCCACCCCTCTGCCTCCAGATCCGGGACACAAACCTGGGTCCTTGGGGATGGATGTGGACTGTGCTTGGTGGAAGACAGCTGATTTAGCTGCTCCTCCACCAGGGCATGATGGGCTCTGTACAAAGTTTGCAGTATCAACTCATTTCCTTCTCAAACATTGCTATAAGGTAGACGCTACATTTTTTGCAGTTTATATATATGCCACAGAGGCTCGTAAAAGGAAAAATCGCAGGTCCCGCAGACTCCGGTAAAGCCATTCACCTCCTTGTATCTTTAATTCCTCAAGCAGAGATAACCAGTTTTCTGAGCGGAAGTTTCATCTCACTGCGCTTTTCAGAACCAAAGCGCTTTACCACCAAACGACACATTCATCCTACTTAACGTGAGCTCTTTTTCTTTTCTTTTGATTTTCCTGCTGGAATAATGAATATCCACCACCCTGGCCCTCTGTAGGTGAAATGTAGGTCTGGGGTCCCGGCGAAATAAAACCTGCTCCCCGTGGCGCTGGCCTTGGTGCTGAAAGCATCCTGGGCCATACTGATGGCCTCACCCGCTTCAGTCTGGAGCTGACGGACTGGGGCAAAGCTCTTTCCTAGGCTTGCTTTTGGTGGATACTGTGTATTGAAGAGTTCGAAGCCTGGGTCTGAGAACTGGTTACTCTTTGAATGATCGGAAGTTGAAATATTCCTTCAGATGACCCATGGGAAGAGGGGCTGAGGAGGACGTGGACTGGTATGAAATGATGCATGGCTATGAAATTGTGATTGTGGGTTGGGACTCCAGTGAGTTCTGATCCCTGTGGTGAAGGTCCCAGGTGTACCCCAACTCCAGTTTTAATTTTTTTAAAGGAAAGATGCAGACAGGAATGAAGACATGTAGGCAGGCAGGCAGAGAGAGGAGAAAGAAGCCATCCATTCATTTCATTTCATTTCATTATTCATCTTGGTTGTTCTTCCTACACCCACTCCAGGCCCCAGGATGCAAACCTGGGTCCTTGGGCTGTATGAGGACTGTGCTGTTGACCAAAGGCAGCTGATGAAACCACTACACCACCTGGGTGTGTCAGGACCAGGGATGCAAATTTTAAATAAAGGCCGGGTTACCCACCTTCTCATCAGGGCGAACTCTTGAGTGATCTGTGGGGCCCACCTGCTTCAAATCTGCTTCTATTGTGACGTGAGCCCTAGCTCGTCCAGTACTTCCTGTGTGACTGGGAGTGGTTTTTTAACCTTTCTCACCGTTTTATTTTAGCATCTGGGAAATGGGGCTTGTAACAGAAGCCACCTTGTAGAATTGGTGCATGGAATGGACGCAAGTAGCGACTGTGAATGTGTGTAGCGTGACGTGTGTCCACCGAACTTGCTTGATAAACAGCAGCTGGTGCCTGTTAGTGGCCCCTTAATCTTTGATCCTATTGCTGAGTTCAAGGGTGGCTTGGTTGTCATGGAACAAGGAATGCCTTCTAAACCCTGACCCCTAGGGCCCCGGTCACCCTTTCTCTTTGGCTGGTGGTTGTGATGAGACGGAGGAACTGACACAGAGATAAGGTCTGGGGGCCTTCTCCCTACTCACTAACCTATGTGGTTGACTCGCTCAAGTATCTCTTTCCTCAGATCACGCCCCTCAGGCAGCTCCCCACCCACCCACCCACCCCAGGAGACAGGTCTCCATGACTTCACAGAACTGATTTGATTCTCACACTGACCCCCAGAGGTTGGACATGAGATAGGGATGAGGGGGGAGGAAGGAGCCCAGATAAAGAAGAATGAATTTGGAGGCTATTCTGTAAAAGCCCACCAAGGGAATTAGCATTCCCTAGGGCCCACTTTGCAAAGTGATTTTCCTCCCCCACCTCATGTTCGGGATTTCAAGAGCAGCTTGAGATGGGGCCCTTCTTTCTGGCCTCATTGTTTTCCCCTGAGTGGATTGAATTGTGGGGAGCGCCTGGTATAACTGCTCTTGCCTCCAGGGCAGTTTGCTCCCTTGGCTTCTCTGAGCCATCTCAGGAGCCTGCTTTGCCTCCCATTCGGGCTGCTTCTCTCTTTGATCTGTCCTCCCCCTCCCCCTCTTGGCTGGCTGATGCTTTCAAATCCCGCTGACACAGGTGCTTTCTTCCCCGCACCAATCAGGGAGCCAGCAGTCAGCGCAGCAAGCACAGGCATTGCTCATTGCAGTGTGAGTTAGAACCTAGGCTGTCTAAATCGGGAGGAGCAGGCACGACGCAAGGTGGGGCTGAGAAAGCTTCACGCTCCCCCCCACCCCCAGACTGCCTTTGACTTCTTTCCGGGACCAGGCATCACCCCCCCAGGCCAAGAACGCAGTGCCCACCCTCTCCATCTTAGTGTCTGCATGTCAGTCACATCAGGACCTGTTTCAGAGTGTTGAGCTGTGTCATTAACATGCCCATGGGGATCTGGCATGAGAGGGAAAGTGTGGGGGGTGGGGTGGGGTGGGGTGGGGGTTGATGCAGATAGCAGGACCCACTCACCCTTGCTTCCGTGCACAGGTAATGATTGAGCACCTGCTGTGTACCAGATACTCCCTTTGGTGCTGAGAAGCCAGCTGTGAAGAAGTTAGAAAAAAATCCCTCCCTGCCTAGAGCTTGCAGTTTAGTAGGGGAGACAGAGTGAGCTGAGGAAGGAAATGTAGCCAATGCTTGGGGACAAGGCAAAGGAGAACAATTAAAGAGAAAGGGGGTTAAGGTCCCCTTTACTGAGGTGTAGAAGCCTCAAGGAAGTGAGAGGTGAGAACTTCCTCCGGATGGAGGAAGCTTTCTGGGAGAGAGAAAAGCAGATGCAAAGGCCCTGGGGGACACAGGAAAGACAGATGTAGCTGCAAGTGAGTGAATAAGGGAGAGAATGAAGGAGGTGAGGGCAGGGAGGTGATGGGGGCTGATCTTACAGGCCCTTGCTGGCTGCTCAGAGAACGTTGACTTGTTTTTTATTTTTTTTAACAGAAAGTTGCAGGCAGGAATGAAAGTGATAGGCAGGCAGGCAGGAAGAGAGAGGAGGAAGAAGCATTTTATTGATTTTGTTTAGTTGTTCATCTTGGTTGTCCCCCACTGCCCCCGGGTCTCGAACCTGGGACCTTGGGACAGATGTGCATTGCACTGGGTGGCCTCATCCACTTGGCCACCAAGAGAAACAGGAGTCCCAGAAAAGCTGGAACACGCCCACATGCATTATTCCAGACTTTTCTTATCTGCTACTCTTGTCTCCAACCTGGTTTTTTGTTTCTTATCCATCCCCTTTCCTTTGAGAGGACCAATACAAACCTCCTGAATTTGCCTCAGGTGGTGGGGGGGACAGATGTGGAGGAGAAAGCTAGAAGGAGACGGACAAGACCCGATGACCTGGGCCCCTCCTTGCGCCGAAATCGAGTTAAGCCAGCACCTTCTTAAACTTCACCGGACATGCAGATCCCTGAAGGGCTTTGCAGAAATGCAGTTTCTGACTCAGCAGGTCTGCGCCCGGGACCCGAGACCCTGCATTGATAATAGGCGCCGCTGCTGTCACTGGTGTTGGGGTGTATAGCAAGGAATGTGAGTCAGAATGCAGGCTCCTTTTGGGTCACGTCTGTAGACCTTGGCAGGGTCTGTGGGTACGAGGAGGGAGAGGAGGACATTTGATAGCCTGCGTGAGCATCGCTCATCAGAAATCAGAAAAGAGATTCAGGTGGGAGCAAGTCGAGTCCTCTGCTTTGGCCCTGGTGCTGACTCAGGCTCCGGAGGGTCTTGGGGCCTGAAAGGCAGGCACTCTTGGGTAATTGAAACTCTGATAATGTAGCCCAATACACGTCCTGCCTGTGGCCGATCTCCTGGGACTCTTCCTGGAACCTCAGCTCAAATCTGATGCGAAGGAAATCGCATCCCAGCTCCGGAGAGGCAGGGAGCCAGGGTGGGTGGGGGCCGGAGGAGCAGGCTGGCAGCTCCCTGCCCTCGGTGGCAAAGGTGTCATGGAGCTCATTGGCAGGCAAGAGCCAGGAAAGCAGAAATCATCGGGTTCCAGGCATGACTTCAGAAGCCTCAGCAGCGAGGCCAGGGAAGGGCTCAGCGTTGCTTTTCTGTGTACAAATATTGTCTCCTTTTCCCAGCCGCAGGCGGAGGCAGGATGGAGTGCTTGGGTGACGCGGCACAGCTTTGTTCTCTGTCCTCCTAATGACTGTCAGCTCCGAGGCAGGAAGCCAATTGGAGATGGTGCGTCAGCCAGGCCGGCTTTTGTTGGGCCCCAGATTGCCCCAAGTCTCCCATTAGCTTTTCAGAGTGTGTGTGGAGCGTGTAAGTCCATTGCTGCAGCTGGAGGCCGGTCGCCAACTGTTGACAAAGAGGTCTGCTTTTCCTGAGACGTTTACTCCAGGGTTACCTCTGTGGCAGATTGCGTTTGCCCACCTGGAAAGGGTGTCAGCACTCCACGTCCAGCCTCCCCACCCTGCTCCACCACACACAGTGACCTCAGCTCATCCTTCCCCTAAAATGGAGCGAAGATAGCTTTTCCTCAACATCTGTGAACACAGATTCCTGAAGCACTTGCGAATATGCTCCTTCTTCAGATTGTTTGCCTACCTCGAAAGGGGGTCTGTGCCCCAAGTTCTGTGCTGTGTCTGACATTTTATGTTTGCCCAGGTGCAGAGAATCTGCTTTTTGGGGTGTATTTTAAAGGACAGGTGCAGGCAGGAATGAAGGCGAGCAGAGGCAGGCAGGAAGAGAGGAGGAAGATGCTTGTATCAGTATCCATTGTTTTTAGTTTTTCCTCTTGGTTGTTCCCCCACCGGCCCTGGGATGCAAACCCAGGATCTTGAGATGTATGTGGACTATGTCCAACCTCTCCTCCATCAGAACGCATCAATTCTGTGTTTCTAAGGGTTTTGAGGTGCTTCCAAAATGCCAACCCTAACTCAAGGGCCAAAGGGGAGACCGAGGCCAGTTATATTTCCAAGGGAGAAATCTGGGAGGATGCTGGTGATTGAACACAGCCAAGTTTGCCAGGACCTACTCTCTGAGCTTTTCAGGGTTCCCAGGGGACATGAGGCAGTGTCTGGAAAGGGTGAGTTTTGCTTTTCATCGCTGGAGGGAAGGGAGTGCCCCTGGCTCCGAATGCATGGAGGTTGGGTGCTATGCATCATCCCGCTGTACAAAGGACAGTCCCCTCTCCAATGCAGAGAAGGAGGCCATCTGTCGTGCTGGGATTGGGAGACTTGGCCTTGAGTAACCCATACCCCGTGGCCTTCTCCTTCCGGAATCCATTTCTCCATACCTAAGCCTAATTTATGGAGGTTGGCTGAGGCTGTTGGATGGGGGTGCTTCTGCAGGTCTGGGATGGGGGTGGGTGCACTTCGGTTCACCAACCGATCATTGGGTCAGCCTCGAATAGGGGACGAGCAGAACAGACCTCTCCCCAAGTTCAGGCCTTCAGTCGGGATGCTCTGTCACTTCCAGAACCTGAAGGAGAGGTCTCAGTTTGCACGTTGAGTGTATACCTGCAGAGAGAGAGGGGGGTGTATCTGAAAATAACTCCATGGACAGCCTTCCCTCCCTCCTAAGCGGCCAGCTTCTCAGAGGTCTGGTATAGGGGCCAACTCAGTGGCATTTAACATTTGCAATTGTGCCATCATCACCTCTAGTTTCAAAATACATTTTTTAAAGGAAAGGTATAGGCAGGAAGAGAGAGGAGGAGGAAACACTTTATTCATTTTCTCTTTTAGTTGTACATCTTGGTGTTTCCCCGCCGTAACCTGAGACACGAACCCAGGTCCTTGGGATGTGTGAGGATTGCATTCAGCCGGAGGCGGTGGACCCAACCACCACTCCATCGGGGCACATCAAAGTTCAAAATATTAAGTAGCCACTCCCCATTTCTCCCTTCCCATGGCCACTGGCAATCAGCAGTCTGCTTTCTGCCCGTATGGATTTGCCTTTTCTGGGCATTTCATGTAAATGGGATCATAACTCTATAATGTTCTCTTTCTGGCTCTCTGAATGCACCCTCACACAATGTAATACATGCAAGGGCTTCATTTTTTTGTGGCGGAATAACGTTCTATCCTCAGAATATGCCACCTTTCCTGTAACCACTCCTTTATGGGTAGACATTTGGGCCTTTTCCAGCTGTTGGTTCTGTAAATGGTGCTGCTTTGAATATGGATATATGAGTATTTGAAGTCCTATTTTCCATTTCTTTGGGGCATATACCTCAGAGCAGAATTGCTGGATCACCTAGTCACTCTGTTATCTGACTTTGAAAAACCTCCAAACTCTTTTTCCATAGTGGCAGCGCCATTTTTTCCCCCAGCAACAGGGCAAAAATGATTCCAAATGCTTCACACCCTCCACCATATTGATTGCTTTCTGTCTTACTTTTCCTGTGAGGCTTTCTCCTTGGTGCAGCGATATCTCATTGTGATTTTTGACTTGTGTTTCCCTAATGGTGAATGATGGGGAGCATCTTTTGTTTTGTGTAGTGACTGAATATTTGAATAGCTTCTTTGGAGATGGATTTGTTTAAGCCCTTCTCCAATTTTCAAGTTGGGTCCATTGTTTTGTTGTTGTTAAATTAAAAGCGTTGTGTATCTACTGAATACTAGATTCGTTGGGCATGTGCTTTGTGAATATTTTCTCATGATCAGGTGGTTTATTTGATTGTCTCTTCACTTTCTTGATCATGCTTTGGGATGCAGAGAGCTTTCCATTTTGATGAGGCCCAGTTGACGGACCTTTTCATTTAGGGCTAGGGTTTTTGGTGTTGGATCTGATCCCTGATTTTAAATCACACCCTGACCCCTGACCTCCTTCCTACTCTTGTTCCCTACAGCACAGCGCTCTCACTCACTGCACTAGGGTAGAGATTTTTCCCCTGTTGAATTCCCAGCTGTGTTTTCGGTGCTCAGCACCCAGTAGGTGCCGAATTAATATCTGTCCAAGAACTGTTAGCCATGAAATGAAGGACGGATATCTAAGCTTGACTAAGAAGTCATCTCCTTGACTGGATAGAGAAGCTGTGGTCTAGAGACTCAATGGAATTCTATGCAATTACTTACGAAATGGAATTGTGCCCTTGGCCACACTCTGGATGGAACTGGAAGACATCATGGTAAGCGCAAAAAGGAAAAGAGAAGGACAGGATGGTTTCACTCAGGTGGATTAGAATGAAATGAAACAAATAAACAGGTGATCTGCAGCAAAAACTCCCAGGACACAAGATGATGGCTGCCAGGGGCGGGGGGAGGAAGGCGGGGGGAAGGAAAGAGGGGACAAGATGGGGGTGAAAGAAAGAAATAAAGACCCTGAACCTTAGGTGGAGGGTATCATGTGAAATAGAGACTGGGCTGCAATGTTATGTTGTACAATGTTATGCAATGTTCGTATTCAAAAATGAAGGTAGGATTGTAAGCCAAAGAGAGAAATAATGATTTTTAGAAAAAATGTCATCTGCTGGACTCATAGACCATGAAATGACTCTGTATGAGACAGTAATGGTGGAGACATGTCATGTGCCTTTTCTCAGACCTGTGGAATGTCCGACATCAAGAGTGAATGTGTGGATTCTGGGGGATGTGGGTGGTTCCTGCAGACTCATTGGTGCCACATGCACCTGTCTGGTGGGCACGTGGGCAGTGGGGCATATATGGGAAATCTCTGTACTTCTGCCCCCTTTTCCTGTGAACCTAACACATCTCTTAGAAGTACAAAATAAAAGGGGGCGGGAATCCTGTTTTGATGGTCCGTGACTCTTTGAATGAAAGGACACCTGGAAAGCAGTCATCTGCCCTGGATTTGGGACTGGAGAAGATTCACTCAAAACAGTCCTGCTGATGGGGTGGGAGGGCGCATAGGTGGACCATCTGAAGGTCCGAGAACGTTTCAACCCAAGTCTACTGGGGCACACACACCTCTAAATAGCTCCCTCCTTTTCCTAATGCAAACCGGAAGGATTTTCCTTAATTCTCTGCCACTCCCTTTGAATATATGATTTTAGCCACCATCATCGCGAATTGCATCGTCCTTGCCTTGGAACAGCACTTACCTGATGACGACAAGACCCCAATGTCAGAACGACTGGTGAGTGACGTCTCTCCTGGGAAGCGCTCTCCTTTGAGTCAGTGGAAAGTTGCTGTGACAGTGGCAACAGGTCTTGGAGACAAGAAAGAGCCAGGGCACTGGTCCCCAGCTGGGAAAACTCGATTTCTAAACACCAATCATTCAGAGAGAGAGAGAGAGAGAAAGAGATATTGAGAGAGAGACCTCTCACTGTGCATCCTCTGTCCTCGACCCCATTAGACCTGATCTCAGCCAGGAAGAGAATGAGTGACATGTGGTGTCATTGAATATGGAAACATCGTATTCAATGCAAAATCCTTTTGTTTTTTTTTTAAAGGAAAGATGCAGGCAGGAATGAAGATGAGCAAAGACAGGCAGGCAGGAAGAGAGAGGAGGAAAAAGCATCTTTATTTATTTTATTGAGTTGTTCATCTTGGTTGCTCCCCCTGACCCCAGGATGTGAACCCGGGTCCTTGGGATGTACGTGGACTGTATCCTAAGCATGGGCGTAACACCTGAGTCATCAGGATGCCCTTGTTTTTTAGCATTTTTTTTTGGAAAGGAGATATGTCAGCAGGAATGAGGGCAAGTAGGCAGGTAGGAAGAGAGAGGAGGAAGAAGCATTATTTTATTTAGTAGTTCCTCTTGGTTGTTTCCCTGGTCCTGGGACGTGAACCTGGGTCCATGGGAATGTGTGTGGACTGTGCTCAGCCATAGGCGACATACTCAACTGCTACTCCACCAGGGCTCCCCAGCCCAAAGTCTTTTAGAGTAGGTCCCAGACAACATGTCAGTTTGCTGCCATATACTTGGTTCTGCTTTGCTGAAAATACAGGCATTTGTTCCCACAGTGACATTTTCATACCCAAAGCAATGAGCAGAATCTCCATGGACTTTCCAAAGACTCCTGTCAGTAATCACATTTCTGCAGTCATCTCAGAAAGGACAGTTTATGGTTGGTTTGCTCAAATGAAGATTCAAACCTAGCCTAGCTTCTTTTGGTCTGAAGACTAAAAAGGCGCAGGCAGGAATGCAGACGTGCAGGCGGGCAGGAAGAGAGGAGGAAGAACCATTTGAATGTATTTTTATTGAGTTGTTCATCTTGGTTGCTTCCTCCAGGCCAGGACACAGACTCGAGTCCTTGGTAGTAAGTAGGCTACTCTCTCGGCCGGAGTGGCAAACCTCACTGCTCCTCTACCAGAGTGCACTGGCAGAAGGATTTTCTCTGCGTTGTGACTGCAAATTTGAAATGTGACTGCAAAATTGAAATTTTCAGTATTTTTTTGTTTGCATTGACATCCATTTCCATTTAAATAGCTTCATACCGCTCGACTGGTCAGAAAGTTCAAATACTTCTCCCAGGTGGAGCAGTATGTGAAATGGACCCAAATGGAGGAAAGGAGGTCTCTTCTCAGTACTTTCTTTTTTTTAAGGAAAGGTGCAGACAGGAATGCAAGTGAGCAGAGCAGGCAGGCAGGCACGAAGAGAGAGGAAGAAGAAGCATGTATTTATTTTATTTAATGAGTCATCTGGTTGTTTGCTCCACGCCGCCCCCCGCCCCCGCCCACATCCCCAGTCCTGGGTCTTGAACTGGGGACCCTGGGATAGGTGTGGACTGCACCACAGTGGACAAAACCACTAGGCCACCAGGGCACATCTTGGTGTTTCTTCTGCAAAAGCCTTTCGACCAGAGAAATCCAGGCAGATTGTGCTGGGGTGGTGGGGAGGGGCGTAGGGTGGGGGGAGAGGGTGTGAGCTGTGAGCACTGGAGGGGAGGGTAGAGGCGGGGAGGGAGGTGGTCTGAATCTCTAGCAGGGGCTGGCTTTCTGATGGCACCATCTTCTATGCAGCCAAAGACCCTGACGTGACTCCCTCTCTCTTCCAGGATGACACAGAACCATACTTCATTGGAATTTTTTGTTTCGAGGCTGGAATTAAAATTATTGCCCTTGGGTTTGCCTTCCACAAAGGCTCTTACTTGAGGAACGGTTGGAATGTGATGGACTTTGTGGTGGTGCTAACAGGGTAAGTGGCCTGTGCCCTCTTTCTTAGAACGCTCTTTCGTGACCAGGACTTTGGAAATGGATCCAGGCAGGGCTGAGTGCTTCTCCAACCTGTATCTGTCTCCTTCCTTCCCACCGCCATCTCTTGCTGCAGATGACACCGGGTGCTTTCCTTCTCAGTGAGAATAAGAGCCATTCGCATTGCCTGCTCCCAATGAGCTTGGCGTTCATGCTCTCATTTAATCCCCCGCAACAACCCAGTGAACTGGGAAATACTAATATTCCCACAAGGAATCTGAACCCAAGAAAGGAATTTGCTGAAGGTCATCCAACTAGTAAGTGATGGCGTTGGAATTTGAACCTCAGATGATGAGATGTCAGAACGCCATGTCAATTGTGGTGCATGTGTGGTTCTTTTGCCCTCCTTGGGGATGTCTTTATTTCCAGTCGGCGAATGTTTTGTTAGAGATGTCAGGGTGCAATGGTGTGTAGTAGGAATGTGGAGAAAACCAATTGAAGGAACCATGAATTGCTTGGGAAGGTGACCGAGCTTACGCTTTGTACCAAGGGCCCTGTATAAGGTAAGACTAGCTGCTGTAATAAAATCCTCCCAAGCTAGATGGTGATTTAAACCTAACCGAGTTCATTTCTCACTCACTGATAGTCCCAACCAGTTGTTCCCCATTGGCTGACTTTCCTCCTGAAAACTGATTGAAGGGACCAGGCTCTTGCTACATTGTGACTCCTTGTTCTTCAGTCAGATTCCGAGAGCTCAGCACTCATCCGCCGCAGACCAGGCAAGAGCACTGGTGCAGAACGATACGAGGCAGGGTGTCTGGGCCTCCCTGGACCTCACAAGCCCCTTAAACTCAAATCCTTTGGCTGGAATTCAGTCACATGATGACACGCCATGACAGGGGAGACTGGGAAGCATCAGACTGCGCTTAGGAGGGAGATGGACATGGTGATCAGCCAGCCAGCCTGTCATAGACCCCAAAGGAAGGTTATCAGATCAGAGTATGAGCCAGTGGCGGTGGTTTCTGGTTTCTCAGCCTTCCCACTAAACCCCTCCAGACAACATCTGGTCTTCTATTAAAGACTTCTCCACAAAGGGAGACCTTCCTTACTGCTGTTCTCTCTGGAGTTAGACTATCTCTGGGTTCGCCCCTGTGGACCAAAGTTCTCTCTCTGGGATCGTATTCTCTCTATAGGCTCACAGTTATCATTCTGTAATCACAGTTCTCTCTGTGGGATCATATTTTCTCTCTGGGGTCACATTTCTCCCTATGGGATCACGTTCTGTTTCTGGGATTATATTCTCTGGGATCACAGTTTTCCCTATGGGATCACAGTTCTGTTTCTGTTTCTGGGATTATATTCTCTCTCTGGGATTACAGTTCTCCCTGTAGGATCACAGTTCTCTCTCTGGTATCATAATTCTCCCCTGTGGGATCACAGTTCTCTGTGGAGTTATCATTGCTCCCTAAGGACTCATGAGATCAGAGTTTTCAGCTAAGGACTCATGAGATCAGAGTTTTCAGCTATGGACTCATCATTCTTCTGTGGGGTCAGAAATCTTTATCGAATATACAGGAGAATATCCTCATTATCCTCCAGGCTCTTTGATGCTCTAGATTTTCTCTCTCTGGCTGGTGTCAGAGATCTAGCACCCAGGCCTTGTTGGCTGGGTTCTCAGTCACTCAGGTGGAGACCCCTCTCTTATTTCTGAGACATGGCTTCTCCCGGAAGGGACTTGTCATTGCTCGGGTCCTCAGGGGCTTTCAGGTCTGAGTGGTCTGCTGTTAGGGGCGGGGCCACTTCCAGTGGACCTGGGTGTCACCACAGGACCTTTGTTGGTTGTGCCCACAGCCCCTTGTCTGGGACTTGGGCAAGTTCCAGCGATGTGTTCTGGTGTCGGCCACTTAACCTTTGGCCCTACTAGGAAGCTTGTCTGTGAAGCACCCTAGTGAGTAACTATTGCAGCGGTTGCTACAAATGTATCATTAAAACAATTCAGATGTTCCAAAAGAAGTAGAGAATAATACAGCCAGTCTCCACGTCGGCATTGATTCATTCAATGAATATTTATTGTGCAATTGCTGTGTGCCAGGCTGTGGGATGTGGCCGTGAACCAAGCAGGCAGACTTCCCTCTACTGGTAGAACTGCTGTTCTCGAGGCGAAGAAAGATGAAACGCATGCATGCATGAAAGACCTAATTAAACAGTGGTGAGGAGGGCTGCAGAGAAAAGCAAAGCAGGGAAGGGCTAAGACGATAATGGGCAGGACTAGAAGCCAGGGAAACTTCATCAGGAGGGGAATGTTTCAATGAAGCCCTGAAGGAGGTGAGCTATTGAGCCAGGAGGACCAGGGAAAGCAGCAGGCAGCGCAAAGAGTAAGTGCCAAGGTCCTGAGGCTCGACTCTATCTGGTGTATTGGTTAAACATTAATATTAGAATGACTGGAACAAAGAGAGTGAGAGAGAGCATGGAGATGTGGGAGGTGGAGACCAACACGCCCTCCATATGAAACTTCTGCAACCTGCCATGGGCACGTGGATTGCAATGAAGTGGATGGAAAGGAAGAGTTCTCATTCATCCGTCTTCCCTGCTGCATAGTATTCTGTGATCTGAATAGTTCACTGTGAGCTTATCCATTTGGGTGGCTTCCAGCAGAGGGCTATTTTGAACCCAGCTGTCCCTCATTCTTGCAAGCAGATTTCTCTAGGGCGTTTACCCAGGAGTGGAACTGCTGAGTCGTATGCTTTAAACCTCCTCCACTTCACGAGGTATTGCCAAATTGCTCTGCAAAAGTGGTTGTGCCAATGTGTGCTCCCTGGGGGGCTGGCTTTTGCTGGCAGGAGAAGGCTTGACCTTGCTGGCAGGAATGAGCCTTATTAGCCCCTGTTTCTTTAGAACATGGTTCTTGAACCATCTAGGGAAGATCATATGCCAGGAAGCGTCGTCTCAAGAAATGATCATTACCCTGAAAGGTGGCCATTCGGTAGGACCGCTTGTCCCTGAAATATTTGTTTCTGCTCCTTCATTGCCACAGAGGGGTCTTTTTATTTTTTTTCTCTCTAATTTCTTGATATCCAGTGAGCCTCTTGAGGAGAAATTCTTCATCTGGGGCAAATAGATTCTAAGGATGGCAGCCCATCTTTGGAATGATTCCATGTAGCCTCTCAAATGACATGCAAGTGTGTGTGTGTGTGTGTGTGTGTGTGTGTGTGTGTGTGTGTTAGAATATTTTTCTGGGCTGCCGTTTTCATTAGATTCTCAAGGAGTCTTGATCCTAAATCCACAAGCCTATTATTCTAAATCCTGTTCCTTTCCCTCGTTTTCCTGAATTCTTTCTTCTTGCTCGTCTAGTTTTTCTTTGTTCAGTCATGGTATGTTCCTTTCTTGTTTGTCGGTTTTCTCTCCTTCAAACCAAGCACTTAGCTCAAATTTGATTACATTGACTTGCAGGAGACCCTTGTACACTCCAGTTGGGTTATACACGAGGAGCAGAGAGAGGAGACTTAAAGCTCTAAAAACAAATCCTCCTGTATCAAGTCAGCCATAAGCTCTCGGCAATGGCTTTCCCATGGGTCAGGGAGAAAAACTCAAGAGTTGTTCTATAGCAGCATTGCATCTCAGTTACTCACAGATTAACTCATTCAGTAGTACACGCTTTACGAATTTCTTCTTTTCTAGTTTGCCTTTTGCTACTCCGTGGTTAGTAATTCTCACCTGTCAGGCAGGGAGCCATGGTTGGAAGCCTCCAGTGGGCTGGCGGTTTCAGCACTCTGGACAGCACTCAGAACCGGCCGGCGGTTTCAGTACCCTGGACAGCGCTCAGCACACCTTGCGTTCTGTTCCTTTCCTCCCTCCGCCCGCAACTCCGGAGGCCAGATGGCCAAGTGACACGTGGTTCCACGGTTCCGTGGTTCGGTACTGAGCTGCTTGGCTGTGTTCCCTGTGGGGCAGAAGACCTGGCCGTCAGGTCTCCGCAGGGTTTGGGGGCTGATTGCGGTCTTGCTCTGTGGAATTTCTATGACCAACCCCAGCCTGCCTCTACAGAGACATCTGGCCACAGCCTCTAGGGTTTGCAGGGTTACTGAGTCCTGTTCTCGCTCCAGGCTGCCTGGCAGACAGAGGAAACTTCAATAGAATGAGTAGCTAGTGCATACCCGGGGCTGAGGCAGAGGCTGCCAAGCGAGAGACACTGTGCTTTGCTTGATGCAGAGAGGAATTATAGGACCTAGAGATGCTGCTGTATTGTGGCTGGAAAAATCTTTCCTCTCTCTGCTGGTGGCGGGGGACCTGGGCCTGGACTGACAGACAAAAGACCATCCCTTTCAGTGGGGATGTGCAGTAACATGGCAAAACTGAGATGGAGTGAGGGATCTACGAAGAGGGCAGCGCCTTTTTCTTGATTTCTTGAGGCGAACTCAGCCCTGGCGTGACCTGATCTAGCATTGAGGGTTTAAATACCCCATCAATGATGACATTTTCCAAGTTCCCCAGTCCAGAGCTCTCTGGGAGGAATTCATGAGGCTCTCGCACTCCAGATAGCCGAGACTGAACTTCTGAGCCTCCCCCAAAGACTGCTCCTTCCTGTCTGCTTTTCTCAGGGAATGACAGCTCCATCCTTACAGGGTGTCTGGCCAAACCTCTTGATACCTCTTTCCTCTCTTCCATGCTCTGTGGCCAGTGTTGCTGCATGTGGCAGACGTTCTGTCTTTAATGTAGACATAGGAGTCACTACTCCTTCAGTCTGCTGCCACTGTCGCCATCTCTCAGCTGAGCTGTGAGAACAGCCTCCCCCTGGGTTCCTCAGCTGCTGCCCTCCTCCCCCAACCTGTTATCCACAAGCAGCCAGAAGGTTCCTTTTAACACAAATGAGATCAAATCATTTCTGTGCTCACACTCCTTCCGTGGTTCCTGTCTCTCTCTAGAAGCCAAAATCCTCATCACACCCCATTCCTCACGCTCACTTGGCTCCTGCTGTGCAGTGATCCTTGAACACTACAGCTTAAGTTTCTACCACAGGGCCTTTGCACTTGCTGTTCCCTTTGAGTGCTGTGCATTTCTTCTAAATATCTGCTCAGTCCTTCCCCTTGTTTTCAAGTCTTTACTTCACTGTCCTCTTATCTATACTTTAAAAATATCCTGGCCTCTTTTTTCTACTTAGATTCCTCCCCACCCCCCACCCCCTGGCACTCAACACTTGCTGTAAACTAGACCCTTTATCTGTTTATTTTTTGGCTCTCTCCTCCACTCTTGCAGTCTCCTGAGAGCCAGGATTTCCGTTTCCCAGTGCTTCAAATAGTGCCCCCGACAGGTATGTGCTCAATAAGTGCTTCTGACTGACTGACTTTCCTCCGCCGATGGAGAGGGAAGTTTCACAGTGAAATAAACCACTTCTGGAGGCAGAGAAACCCCTGGCTGAGTGTGTGTGCCTATCAGCTAGTGGAATGACACCGTGCAGGACACTTTGAAGTGTTGACTAACCATGGCATCATGCACTGTGGATAGAACTTGCCTATCCCTGACTGTGGTCCTACCTAGTGAGTTAGAGTCCAGATTATGTGTCATAGCTCTGAATATGAGCTCATAGCTCATACTCCTGTGACATGGACTTTGTTAGCTATTTTTCACTAATAAGGTGGTACAAATATGGATTCATTTGTAAATAAGAGGGAGGCTGACCATATTTCCTTGAGACAAAAATGGGACATGGGGATGGCAAAATCAAGATGGAATGGTTATGTGCTGGTGACTAAGAGGAGGGGGAGGAGGTGGAGCAATCCCAGCAGGAGCAGAGCAGCCAGGCCAGCAGCAAGTAAGGACTATGTAATAGCGATTGTGTAGTAATGACGTGTGGTCTGGAAGGACTTCATACAAATGGCCAGCGCTGATGCAACAAATTTTAGCACCTTAGGTGAAAACCAAATTGGGTGGCCCTATAAGCTCCACTCTAAATGTTCTGCCTAAAACACATGCTGCTTTATCCAGCCCAGTGCCAGAATGCCCAATAACCCCCCAGTGCCAGAGATAACCCCCATGTGCCAATGACAACTCCCAGAGTGTCAGAGATAACCCCACAGTGCCAGAGATAACCCCCATGTGCCAATAACAATTCCCACAGTGCCAGAGATAACCCCCATGTGCAAATGACAATTCCCACAGTGCCAGAGATAACCCCCAGAGTACTTACCTGCGACTTGACCATGCAGCGATGTTCTGCTCCCTTTTGAAGAAATAGGTATGCATAGGATGGGGGCGGATCTCCTTCCTGTGGTTCCTATTTCCTCACAGGGGTGGGAACAGCAGTAATGGCTGTGACCTGCCGCAGTCAGTGCTGGCAAGGGCTGTCTTTAACGTGGGGCAAAAGGGGCTGCTGCTTTGGGGCCCCCTTCATAGACTGGACCTGGGGCAACTCCACTGCCCCTTTTGACCACATTAAAGATGGCCCTGGTTTATTAAAAATGGGACAAAATTGACAGTTATCTTAAAACAACAGAATGGTCAGGAAATAGGGAAAAACAGTAGTGCCCCATTGAAAGCAGTCTGTGTGATCAGCCTGTTTAAGCCAGGCCTGCCGTGTGTGTTTGTGTGGGCTGCGCACTGCACAAGGCAGACAGAGCACATTTTCCTAAATGTGAAACTCACCGAGGTATAAACCTCGTGTAAACTTTTAGAGACATTATAAGCTTAGAGAGTCTCGAACACTTTAATCCCAGGAGTCCCTTCTGCCCTAAGAAGCTTTGACTGGAGGAGTCAACGTCTTTCTGGCAGTGAAGAGGCACCAGCCCTGGAGTTGTTTTAAGGGAGCATTTGGGGACCACCCACAGAATTTGAGTACACGAAACCCTAGCATGAGGGAGAGAGGCAGGATGGGAGCCCAGGGCCCTGAAGTGCTCTCTGGGCATCAAAATGGGGTTGGTGCTATTTTCCTTTCACTGCCCCTGGGTATTGCAGAGATGTTAACAAAAAGTAACTAGAAGATCAGGAGGACTTTTTGCTCATCTCTCCCACTAAGTCAGCCTTATGAGGACAGGTGTATGTAAAGTACATAGCAGAACGGCATCCTGTGCAAATTTGACTTACCCTGAATCCCAGGTATGTAACTGGCATGTAGACAGAAAGAAAAAGGAAAAACACAATAATTAAAGAGTGGTGACTTTTTTTTTTTTAAAGGGAAGGTGCAGGCATAAATGGAGACAGGAAGGCAGGCAGGCAGGAGGAGAGAGGAGGAAGAAGCATTTTATTTTATTTCCATTTAGTGGTTCACACTGGTTGTTTCCCTCCTCACCCAGCACTCAACCCCAGAGGTATGTGGCCTGTGCTCCTTCAGAGGCAATTGACATAATCACTACTCCTCCAGGGTGTGCCCATGTTTTTCACTTTTAAATCATACTTCTCCCCAGGCTCAAATACACAACACTATGTATATTGTATTTTATGGATGATGTTAAGTGTTTCTGGGGAATTTTTTTAGTAGATGTAATTTTTTTTCCCTATGCACTGAATTCTGGACCAGAAATTAATTCTCTTGTGTAAGATAGGACATCACTTTGGAGACATGGGTTCAAATCCTAGCTCTGCCACTTAGAAGACGTGTGACTCTGAGAAAATGATTGATTGTTCCTCGTTCTTATGGTACTCATCTGTGAAATGAGGTCCATCGTAATACATACCTCGTTGGTCTAAGCTAAAGACATGATAGAATAATTTTTCTTTCTTTCTTCCTTCCTTTTATTTTTTAAAGGGAAAGATGCAGTTAGGAATGAAGGCAAACAGGCAGACAGGAGGAGAGAGGAGGAAGAATCATCTTTATTTTATTTTTATTTAGTTGCTCACCCTAGTTGTTCCTTCCTCACCTGGGACTCGAACCCAGGGGTATGTGGCCTGAACTCCTTTGGAGGAAGTTGACCTAACTGCTGCTCCACTTAGGGGGGCGGGGCCATGATAGAGAATCATCATAAGAACACAATAAGGACTCAGTAAGAGACAGGCAAGAGGGGGAAGAGGAGTGAAGGAGGAGGAAGATTCCTCACTGAAATGGAGTAAGTCCAAGAATGGAGATGATTCCAAGCCTGGGTTGACTTGGATTGGCACTAGAAATAGGAAGGAAAAGATACCTTTAAGAGCAGAAATGAACATTCCAGAACATGTTCCTCATCCAACTAATGATACCATGGTGGTGCCATTGAAGTGATTGGAAGCTTCCAAGCAGAAACATGACTTGGCGTGATGGTGTAACTGACAGACAGGCAGACAGTCATCCACTTTCAGGGAGCAGAGTGAAGAGAGGGTCAGAGGAGAAACAGAGGAGGCAGGAGGGTAGGTGTTAGGAAGAGAAGCAAACTGTAGTTAGGTATATTGATTGCAGCAGAAAAGAGGGAGAGGAGGTACCTGGGTCTTTGGAGCTTAGCAATTAGGAGGAGAAATAAAGTAACTTTAACAGTGAGGCTGGAAGAGGCATGAAATGTTGGTGACAGATGTCAGATTGAGAAGAAAAGAAAGCAAGGGTGCTTGTCCAAGAAAGTGAGGAGGGAAATATTTTGTTGTTTCCACCATCCATGCAGAAATTAGAGTTGGGTGGTCTTCTTTGGGAAAAGACCTTGGCTTCTTCTGTCTTTTTTTCTCTCCTTTACAAAAATTTGTATCAGAAGGCTGAGGTGGTGGGGATATTTAGGAAGATGCGGGGAAAAAATGGGCACTGCATTCTTCTGCGCCTCGTCATCAGTAAATTCTGGTGACATCATACCGAAAGATCTGGAAAGATTTTTATGAAATGTGGAAGGGGGTCCATTTGGGATAGTTGGACTTGGTGACAATCCAGGACATTTCCTTGAGAGACTCTGTCTCATGATAGTGATCCACTAGAACAGCAGAAATAAATGCAAACTCTGGCACCTACTCTGAAGTGATAGGTTGACTGTGGTCGGGTGTTGGGAGTCCTGAATGGAAAGATAGATAATAGAGTTTTCAAGGTGCAGTCCGGTTCTGGCCCCCTGCTGCTGCCTGCGTGTGAGGGTGTCTCCCACAGAAAAGGCAGCCAGCTTTCATGAACACAAGATGGTGAGGACCACCAACTTTGGAGTTTGAATGGCTTCCAAACCCAGCTGCACCATTTCCAAACTCTGCCTGCACCTCCCTGAATTTTCATTTCCTCGTCTGGAAAACAGGAGTAGGAGCCCGGAGTGGTCCTTCCCTTGCAGAGTTGGTTTTTTGTTTGGTGGTTGGTTTTGTTGTCAAGGAGAGGCGCAGGCAGGAATGGAGGTGTGGAGGCAGGTAGGAAGAGAGAGGAGGAAGAAGCATGTTTTGTTTTGATTTAGTTGTTCACGTGGGTTGTTGCCTCGGACCTGGCACGAAAACCTGAGTCCTGCATACCTGGGTACCTGCGTACGGGACATGCACACCTGGGTACCTGGAGAGGGCTTTGGAAGTGGCGGACCCAATGGCTTCTCCACCAGGGGGCGCCATAGAGTGGTTTTTTTTAAGGACGTAATGAGTTCACCTCTCACACCGTTTGGGATGGACTCTTGAATGGTAATTCAGCGTGAATGCCTTAAGGAAGGATGTGCTTGTGGTCCTCAGTTGCCACATCTGTGAAATGGGAATCATAACGAGCTACCTCAAAAGGAAGGATTTGAGGCGAGGATACGGGCACAAGTGCTGAGAAGCTGGCACAGGATAAAGACTCTAATAACACTAATAACTATAATTATAAGGGTGATGATCATAATTATTACCACTTCTCCAGGCCCAATTCCATAGACCAGTCAGTTAGCTGTAGAGAATATTAGCTCTCATTAAAGTTGAGTACCCCACGACCAACCTGCCCTCCAATTTGGGGCGAGCCCCTCTCTTTGCAGGAGCACTGTTAGATGGCAGATCTCCACCCTCACTGGCAAGTGGAAAGTTTCCGAGTGGGGAAGGATCCCCTTTTTTCCCATCCCTTGGGAATCGAGGCAGGTGCTTTAAACTCACCCAGTCACAGGTTTCCCCATTCAAGAATTCGAAAATGGAGAAGGGATTGTTCCAGATTCCTTCCAGGTTGCCTGCTGTAATGGGGTTAAGTCTAACTGCTATTCCTCCCCCCCCCCCTTCTCTGATCTCCTGGTGGTTATCTGAGTGTTCTTTCTTTTATTTTTCTTTTTTTTAAGAACAGGTGCAGGCAGGAATGAAAGGTGAATAGCAGACAGGAAGAGAGAGGAGGGAAAAGTATTTTATTTATTTAGTTGTTCATTTTGGTGGTTCCTCCCCCAACCCTGGATTGTGAACACGGGTCCTGGGGATGTATGCAGACTGTGTCCAGCAGACTTAACTGCTAATCTGTCAGGGAGCACCCCCCTGGTGGAGTAGTGGTTTAGCCAACTGCCTCTAGCCTAAGTGAAGTTCATGTCCATCTCAAGGTCGCAGCTTTGTGTCCCAGGGACAACCAAGATGAACAGCTCAATAGAAATAAAGTCCTTCTTCCTCCTCCCCTCCCTTCCTGCCTGCCTGCTCGCCTTCATTCCTGCCTGCGTCTGTCCTTGAAAAAATAAAATAGAAAAGAAAAAGAATTCCTTTGCTGCCCAAGACTGGTGTCCAGGTCTGGTTTTGGCTTGCCCCCAACCCAGACTGACCCCAGAGGGTCAGTCAATTGTGTGGTGAGCCCAGGAGCCTTAGGGGACTCAAGGAAAAAGAGGGAAGGAAGGGCTGGCAGCAAAGATTGCACCTGCAAACTTGAAAGTGTGGGCCTCATGTCGCGAAGAATGTTGGGAGATGGAAGAGAACACAGCCCTCAGCATGAGCCCAGCTAGGGAGAGAGCGAGCCCCGGGGCATGGATGGTCTGAGGCCGACATGTCAGGATGTCCTGGTGAATGAATGAAGTGGGACATGACCACAGAATCGGTGCTTGCCTCGCCGACTACACGTGTCTCTCGCTCTGCCCTGAATTACGCTCGACTATGTAGCTTTCTTGATGCAGTATTTTGAGAATCGAGCATCTCTTGACTTCCACCAGGAGGAAAGAAGTCTCTCTCTGATGGTCCCATATAGGAGGCGAGCACAGCGCTTTCTAGACACAGGGTAAGGGAGGGGTAGAGGGAAGCCAGACTCTAGAACTTTGGGGGAATGCTCATTAGATAAACTGGGCACAAAGAATGCTCCTTCCTTCCTTGCCTTCTGGGTCACGGAATTCGTGTGCTGAGAAGAATGGATATCCAAAAGAATGAAAGGAAGACACATTTTTCGTTTTTTTTTTAAAAGGAAAGGTGCAGCAGGAATGAAGGCGAGCAGGCAAGCAGACAGAGAGAGGAAGAAGAAGCATGCATTTATTTTGTTTAGTTGTTCATCTTGCTTGTTCTACCAGCCCTGAGTCTTGAACTTGGGTCCTTGGAATGTGTGTGGGTTATTCCCAGTGAACTTACCTCCTAGGCCACCAGGGTGCGCTCTGCATGGAAATTTGAAACAGAAGAGCCAAGCAGAATCCAGGACCCAAGACTGGGGATGAATTAGCAATGTTTTTATTGCCTTTGGCTGGTGGCAAGGAGTAGAATTGTTCCAGGAACGAGAAATGGACAAATGGAGCTTCTCTCTTTGTAAAGTGAGAATCACAGCTGCAGGTTAAGCCTCTCTGCCAGAGCTGGTGCAATAACCTGTGTGTTCACACCTGAAGAAGGAAGGAATGGTGCAGTTCTTGTTTTTCTTTTCTGGAGTCTTGTGTGACCCAGAAATGGAGACATGTTTGAAAATGTATTGGGAGTGCATTCAGTGGCAAGGAACAGAAGATCCCATCTGTGGTGGCTTAAACAAGGAGAGGTTATCTCTCTCATGTTACAAAAATGTCTGGGGTGGAGACTGGTCAGCATTGGCTAGCATCTTTGTGGGGGAGTTTTTTGACATTTACCTGTGGTTGTAAAAAGGTTGCTGAAGCGCCTGACATCAAATCGTGGAGCCCCAGATTCCAAGCAGGAAGCAGGAATAATCCCATCTAACTCTGTCAACTTTCTTTTTAATTTCCTATTTATTGAGGGTAACTGTTCTGTCAACTTTTGTGTCAAACAAAGCAAGAGCTTTCCCAGAAACCATCCACTGAGCTTTTACTCACATCTAGCCAGAAATACGTACCTAGGGCCACCTCTCACTCCAAGAGAGCCTGGATCCATATTTTCCTTTTCTAAACATTCGACAGACCATTTTAACGTTTGACTGGAGAGATGGTTAGAGCGTACATTTTAAGGGAGAACATTTTTGTTTGCAGTGTCTTCGCTCGCCTTCTAACCATTTCTCCTGTATGTCCTGTGTTTCGGTTAGAAATTATCTTTGTAGTGTTGCATAAGGAACAGCCTCGAGACCCAGTGGATTAAAGTGACATGTTCCTGGTTCTGCAGGTTGGCACTTTAGGGGAGGCTCATCTGAATGGTCCCTCTGGCCTCGCTTGAGCTCATTCATGCATCTGTGATCAGCCAGGGACCAGCTGTGGGAGTCTCCTGTCTTGGTGTGGGCTGGCTGCCGGCTGATCGAGGAGGGCCTTGACTAGGAGAAGTGTGTTCTTCACACAGCTTCTCATCCTCCAGCAGGCTAGCTTAGGCTTGTTCACAAGACAGAATTAGGATACTAGGAGAAAGACGAGAACGCAAAGCTCTTACAGGCTTCTAGGAAGGGGACACCCTCATCTGGACCACTCGTCCCGATGCCGGAGGGGGGACCTTACATCCCATCTCTTGGTGGGAGAATCAATACAATTGTCTTGCAGAAGGTGTGTATAGAGGCTGCTTTATTCATGGAGGACCCTTGGGGCTCCAATTCCTGTCCTCCCCCAAGAACTTCTGCCCTGATTTTTCTTCACCATTGTGCCACACCCTTCTCTTCCTTGTTTTTCTCGATACTTAGCAAGAAATGAGGGTGATGTGTTATTATTATCATGTCGCTCACACAGAGCAAAGGAGAGAAAATGCCAGCCCATTCCCATGCAGCCACCTGGGAATTAAAGGTGGGGAAAGATGACTTCAAAGGCCTTTGTCTCTGATCAAAGTTTCATATGATAACTAAGTTCCAAGTCCTCACGGTGGAGGAAGCAAAAAACAAGTTTCCCTTTCGCCACATTGCTGCATCATTCCAAGTTCACGCAGCCTGACTTCCTCCGTCAAATGGTACTTTTGATTTTTTTCTTTTTTTTTCCTTGAAATGTCATCTGTTCCTGATTAGAGTAGAATGGAGACTTCCTTCTGATTGCCTCCACTGGGGAAGACGGAGGCCAGGTTCACAGATATCTGTGTGGAGACCTTAGCTGGTCTTCCTCCCACCCCGTCTTGGTGGTTCTACCTTCCTTTGTAGCTTTTCCCTCCTCTTTTTCCTGCTGTGATTCTAGCTTCAGGGGAACCCAGGTCAATGGGAGGTGGTGGTGAACCTCAGCAAAAGGAAGTTGGCATTCATTGAGTATCTGCTGTGTCAGGCCCTCTCTATACCTTATCACCTGCATAGTTCCCCAGAGCTCCCTAACTGTTATCACAAGTGAGGCCATCTTAACTCAGGAAAAGTCATTGTATCCAAAGCCACAGAGTTGAGCAGAAGTCCTAGAGTCAGATTTGGGTGCCAGTCTGCCCCCACATCTGCCAAGCCAGGCTTCCTGTTGTCCACGGTGAACATTTTATAAAGGATAAAGAAGATAGACACAAGGTTACCCGCTTCCTCTCTCAGCAATATCTGTGCACTCACCCCAGGACCTTTGCACATGCTGCTATCTGTTATCTCCTCTGTGTCTGACTCGCTCTTCTGCAGATGTGATATTTAAAGTATTTAGCACCCAGGGTGGCATGACCAGCTAGAAAGGAGCTTCCTTTTGGGTGCCACCTGTGTTTACTGGGGGAGGTCCAGGGTTCTTTATGTTGAGGGGGACACTCATGAGCTCAGGAAAATACATGTTAACTGATATTGTCTCTTCCTCCAGAAAGCCTTCCTGACTTCCCCACCCCATACCCACATTGAGACCAGTTCAGGTTTCCTCCATTTTATTTTTTAAAGGACAGTTACAGGCAGGAATGAAGATGAGTAGGCAGGAAGGAAGAGAGCTGAGGAAGAAGCATCTTTATTTTTATTTAGCTGTTCATCTTGATTGTTACCCCCTGCCCTGGGATGCAAACCCGGGACCTCGGAATGTATGTGGGCTGTGTCCAAACTGCTCCACCAAGGGGTGCTTAGGTCCCTTTGGGCAAAGACTGAAGAGTTTTCCAGGCATGACTGAGGGGTGGACAGTGAAAAGAACTGGGTAGCCTTCCCCTCAGTCTTCTTCTTGGGTACAGAATCAGCAGAGTGCACCCCCAGTTGGAGGAGCACCCAAGCTTCCACCATCTCCCCAGTGCTGTCCGCCCCTAAAGGACACCAGGGGCCTCCGGGGCTTGGGGAGACGTGGCTGGGAACCACCTCTGATGTTCACACGGAGTGAGCCAGGCTCGCCTCTTTCCAGAGTGCAGGTTCACAGCAGACCCCCGTGATCAAGAGTCGGAGCCTAAGGGGGGGACACTCGGGGGCTGCCCACCACGTCCAGCTGTGGGGTCGCTGCAGTTAACAGCCAGGAGCGATGTCCTCGGAAACCAGTGCCCCTGCTCTGACTTCCCTTCCTCCTCCCCGGGCAGGGGGTCGGTGGAGAGCCTTGTTTTTCATTCTAATATGGAGGAGGGAAAAAAAAAAATAGTTACTGGCCAGGGTCTCTGTGCTGTTGACTGAAACAGTCTCTCTGTGTCTGATGGGTTTTTTGACAGGACCCCGGTTTCTTCCCACATCCCAAAGATGGGTGTGAGGAGTTCACTGGTGAGATTCAGTTGTCCCAAATGAGTGCGTGCATGTGTGAGTATGTGTATGTCTCTGTGTGTGTGTTATGTGTGACTGTGTGTCTGCGGTGGCATGTGAGTCTGTGTATGTTTGTCTATGTGTCTGTGTGTATGTATTTGTCTCTGTGGGTGTGTCTTATGCCCTGTGATGGAAGGGTGTCCTGTCCAGAAGGGTCTCCCCTTTCACCCTGAGCTGCCAGGTTGATCTCCGGCCAAGTGACCCTGAACCGGCATAACCGAGTTGGAAAATGTGTGCCTGAATGCATACAAATGTTTGTTGAATATTAGTAGCTGTTTGGGGTCTTCGAAGTTGGGTGACGTTTTTGTGACCAGAACTATGCCAGAGTCGCTTATTAATTCTAACAGTTAGTTCCTGGTCATGTTGGCTTCATGATACATCTTTTGAAGTTCGTTTCCCAGAACCTGTCCACGCTGTTCATTGAGGACTCCCCCAGACAGGTGTTGTCACTGTCTCTATTCTGTGGCTGGGAAAGCCAAGACAGGCCCGTCCACAGGGACTTGCTGAGGTGAGAGCCCTGTGCGCTCATCCCCATGGTTTGCTGAGCTGTCTTGTTCACTGAGCCTCAGTTTCCTCATCTGTAAAATGGGTTCATCACACTGATTTCGTGGGGCGAATGAGGGTGATCAGAGACAAAACCTGGAAGGGTCACGTCCTTTGATCCCTGCCTCCCCATGAGGGATGAATGGGGATGAATCCCCATTTCACAGATGAGTAAATCGAGGTTCAGAAAAGCAAAAGGAATTAACCCAAACCACTCATCTGGGAAAGGCAGAATTGGGATTTCCACAAGGAAGGCCTAACTCTGGGTTTGAAGCTCTTCAATATTGTCAATAAGAAATTAAAGGTGGCTGGTGGCTTCTGTGATGATCCAGTGTGTCCCATGTGGGTGAGGATTTTAGTGTTTGGTTCCCAGAGCTTTGTGCAGGGCTCACAGCAGGGGCTCTGTAGATAATATGTGGAGCGAATTGTACCTGGAAAATACTCTCATGCCTTTGAGTTCCTGCCCTGATTAGGTGGTAAGATAGAGATGACATAAAAAGCACCCTTTCGACTATTTCTAAGCGTCATCAAGGACATTCACATTGTCAGACAACCGTCCCCACCATTTTTTCTTTCCCATCTGAAACTCGGCTCCATCAGCATTCACCCTGCATCCCTGGGCCCTACCATCCACTTTGGACACCTCTAGGGAACATATATATGGGAATCACGCAGTATTTGTCCTTTGTGACTGGTTATTTCATTTCACAGAATATTCCCAAGATTCAGCAACATTGTAGCATGTGTGGGAAATCCCTTCCATTATACAGCTGAATAATATTCCCTTGTCTGGATGGACCACATATAACTAATCCATCATCCACGGATGGACAGTGGTGTAGATGCCACATTTTGTCAATTGCAAGCAATACTGCTGTGAACATGGGCGCACAAATATTTCCTTGAGTCCCTGCTTTCAATCCTTTGGGTTAGATACCAGATGAAGGATCACTGGAGCATTTTTCTTCCTTTTATTTTATTTTTTTTTAAAGCAAAGGTGCAGGCACGAATGAAGGCAAACAGTCAGGCAGAGAGGAAGAGAGAGGAGGAAGCAGCATTCTTGTTTATAGAAATGAAAATCATCTTTATTTATTTAATTGTTCATGTTGGTTTTTCTTCCTGAACCCAGGTCTTGAACCCGGGTCCTTGGGCAGGATGTGATTCACACAGTAGCTTCTCAAGCATCTGAACCACAAGGGCACACTGGAAGAAGCATTTTTTCTATAGTTTATTTTAGTTGTTTATTTTGGTTATTCCCTGCCACCCGTCCACCTAGGCCCAGGTCTTGAACCTGGGACTTCGGGATGGATGTGGACTGCACCTGGTGCACAAAACGGCTAGACCACCAGGGGGCGCTTGCTTTTCTAATGGGGAAAAAAAAAATCAGGATTTTACTCAGCCGGGTCTGGGGGGTGGGGGGCATTGCCAAAAGTTTTCCTCCGACATTTTGAATTAGAAATAGGGGTGAGGGGTTCCGTGGAGGGGCAGGGAGAGGGTGTCATCTTTTTTTAAACCCACTGAGAGGCAGGGGTGTGAAATTCTCCCCTCCCCACCCGCTCCGGTATCTCAAAATACCCCTTGTTTTAGGAAGCGACTGTGGCACCAGGAAGGCAGCGTGTGGCATCTGAGACACCATATCACAGTGGCTGGGAGCCCAGAGAGAAACCAGGACAGGCGCGCTGGGGACGTGGACAGGAGATGGAGCTAATTTTAGTGGCTGAAGGGGCCGCTAGCGGAGAGGGTGTGTGCGCGCGCAGGCGCAGTGACAAGGCCTGCTGGGGGAGGAATTGCTGAATAAGACAGCTCGGGAACATTCAAACGGATGGGTGAGAGACGGAGACCCAGCCCAGGGGGTGCGGCCAAGCATCCCTGGAGGTGTGAACCCCACAGGATCCAGGCAGGGGTGGCAGGCGACCAGAGCGTTCAAGATGATTGCTTTTAAGGGGACGTGGCTACATGTGGTGCGCTGTCCAGCATCCCAACTGCCATCCTAGGAGAGAGACCCCATTTTACAGGCCCGACACTGAGCAAAATAACTTCTCCCTTAGGCATCAGGGAGTAAGCTTAGCAGAGGAAGAAAGTTACAGGAGTGGAGGAGAAATGAAACACAAGCCAAAAATTGTCTGTGAAATCGGTGGGGATGGGTATGCCCTGGTGCTGTAGCGGTTAGGTCCGCCGCCTCTATCCGAGATGAGTCCACGTACATCCCAAGGACCCGGGTTCACTTCTCAGGTCTGTGGGACACAACCAATGTGAACAACTAAATAAACATAAAATGTTTCTACCTCCTCTCCCTTCCTGCCTGCCTGTCTGCTCGCCTTCCTTCTTTCATTCCTGCCTGAACTTTTCCTTTAAAAAAAAAAAAAAGATGGGGTGCCTTGGTGGAGCAGAGGTTAGGTTAGCTGCCTCTAAAGGAGCGCAAGTCATATACCCCTGAGTTCCAGTCCCAGGTTTGCGGGGGAGGGGGAATGACCAGTGTGAACAACTAAAATAAAATAAAATGCTTCTTCTTCCTCTCTCTTCCTGCCTGCCTACTCGCCTTCATTCCTGCCTGCACCTTTCCTTTTAAAAAGGAAAGAAATGTGTGGGGTTGGTCTGGTTGAAAGGAAGACTTCAGGTGGGAGAAATTTCAGTGAGTTCTTGGATTTGGGGATCTGGGTGCATCTGGTGAAAATTCTGGCTCTTCTGCTCCCTGACTCTAAGTCCTCTCTGATCCTCCTTTTCCTCATCTGTGAAATGAGATGATGCCACCTGTCTCCCAGCACTGTTAGGAGAATGGAATGTGCTCTGTGGGAACGCCTTCTGGGTAGATGCTCACTAATGGTCATCATGCTTTTCTTCAAGTTTGGGCTTAAGATAGGCAGGGAACAGGGACATCCTCTATTCATTCAGGAATCTTTTACTGGGTTCCTACCATGTGCCAGGCCCTGAGGATATGGGGGTCCAGGAGACAGACCTAGTCTCTTATTTATTTGTATTTTTAAGGAGAGGTGTAGGCAGGAATGAAGGCGAGCAGGCAGGCAGGAAGAGAGAGGAGGAAGCAACATTTTATTTTATTTCTGTTTAGTTGTTCACACTGGTTGTTCACTTGGACCTAGGCCAAGAACCTGCATCCTTGAGATGTACATTGACTGTGCTCCTTGGGAGGCAGCAGGCCTAACCACTACCCACCAGGGCACACCAACCTGGGTCTTGCCTTGTGTAACGCCAGTCTAACCCCAGTCCACTCATCAGCCTGAGCATTCACTTCAGGTGTGATGAGAATCATGACCATCAGCAAGTACTATGAGCCAGGTCCTGTTCTGAGCCATTTGCAAATAGTATGTGAGTGCGCCCTGGTGGAGCCGCAGTTAAGTCAGTCACCTCCAAAGGAGCACAGGCCAGATACCCCTGGGCTCAAGTCCCAGGTGCAGGTGGAAAACAGCCAGTGTGAACAACTCAATGGAAATAAATAAATGCTTCTTTCTCCTCTCTCTCTTCCTGCCTGCTTGCCTGTTCACCTTTATACCTGCCTGCACCTTTCCTTAAAATACGTAAATAAATAAAAGGTATCTTATTTCATCTTTGCAAAGAGCCTGTAGGATAAGCTCCAGTAGGATCCACATTTTAGATATGAGGCAAGAGAAGTTGAAGGTCACACAGCCAGGGACCCGTACTCAGGCGTGTGGTCCCCGAATCTGTGGTTTCCCATCACCTGGGTAAAGCTGCTGCACGCTCCGCCCTCCCACACAGCTCACCGGACCCTCATGGTAATCGAAGGAGGCCGCGCGTCCTCATGATTTTCATTTTCTGGAGCAAGAAACTGGAACACAGAGTGGTTAAGTCCTCACTCAGATCCTGCAGCTGGGGTTGCAAATTTGGGGTGGCCTTGGCCCTACATCTTAGCCACCAGGGGCTCAGGGGGTGGGAGGAAGTCATTTCTGCATGCATTTGTTCTGTTTTCTCTGCTTCAGTCCAAACGCCTCAAGGCCCTTCCCTGTAAACTGTGGGACATGACTAGTGGATGGCAGGTAAATGCTTTAGAGATGAAAAATCTCTGTGCTTTTTTTTTTTTTTTTTTTTTTTACCCACTTGGCATTACTCCCTTTCTTCTATCAGGCGCTTTTGACACACTTTGTTTTCCTCAAAATATTTTGCCCAAAAAAAGGGTGGGGAAGAAATGAGAAGAGACAGGCAAGGAAAGAAACCCTGTGTGGCCAAGATCACGGCATCGCGATAAGCAGGTGCATTTTGCTAGCTAAGGAGATGCTGGGTCGCTGTGTGCCTCAGTTTACCCACTTGTCAAATGAGGAAAAGAGCTAGACCTGCTTCTCACCCATTTACAGATTCCTCCCCTAGCTGCTGAATCTGCTGTGAGCCACACCCAGGAAGTCTTAAAGTCCCAGTACTCGATTTTCCCTTTGAAGGAGTTCTGTCTGATCTTTTTCAGATCAGCTTTGTTTTTGTTTTTTTGAAGAGAGGCCATAGGAAGGGAGTGGAGGAAGAAGCATTTCTAGGAAGGAAGGAGGATGAGGAAGAAAACTCGATTTCTTTAGTTGTTCCATCTTAGCTTTTCACCCCAACCCCGGATCTTGAACCCATGTCCTTGGACTTTACATGGTCAGCACACCAGCGTCTCAGCCTCCTGAGCCACCAGGGTGTGCCTGAAATCTGCTTTGATTTTTGTGGAAGTTTTGTGTCCTTGAGGGCTGGACTCCTCGACCTTAGCACTGCGGACGTGGGGCTAGATAACCTTTGACTATGAGGGCCATCCTCTGCATGATCAAGTATTAGGTAGCATCCCTGGTCTCCGCCCACTAAATTCCAGAACATCCCCTTTCTCTATAGTGACAGAAAACTTCAGATTTTACCCAGCTCCACCCTCTCCCCCAGGAGGGCCTACAGACTCACCCCTAACTGAGAAATGCTCTAGAAGTATTTTGCAAGCTTGTCTGATATTTCCTCCAACATAATATGCCAAGAATTAGTTTATAATCCGTGTCTGATCCCTTAAAGGTCAAAATGCTTGGTGGATTGTTTTTTTTTTTTTTTCTTCTGCTTCAAATGTGTTGTTATTCTCAGTGTGAGAAACTCGTTTTCCTTGCAAGGTGGTTGAAAGGGATTCTTTGAGGCCCAAGAGGAAGCTGTGCCTACCTGCAAGAATTGAATTCCTTCTTCTCTTTCCAGAACCTTCTGAAACTCTGTTAACTCAGGTAGTTGAGACTCTAGGGCACCTGTGTGTGCAGAGGCCAGCTTGTGGTTAGAATTTCTTCACGTCTTTTCTTTCTCTCCTCCTCTGCTAAGTTCCAAAGTAATGTTCCTCAAAATCTCTTGGTGGGCTGGAGGAGAGGGGGGTTTGGGGGGTGGCAGGGTGTGGGGGGCAGTAATTGACTGCAGGTTTCTTACCTGATAACTAGGAACTCTCTGGGATCCCATCCTAATTCAGGAAACTTTAATTTTTTTAAGATTCTCTCTCCTGGGTGGGTTCTGGGCTTCAGCCTCCTCCCCTGGGCCCCAGAGGCTGTGAAAATCAGCATTTTTTTGAGTTAGCCAGAGTGACTTGGACGTTGGCCCTCCCTGCTCAGCGTTCCTACTTTCACTTAAATTGGAGACTGATCATTACCCAGCAAAATTCTCAGGACTTAAGTGCTTTAACAAGAGGTGCCTTAGATTTGCGGCGGGAGCTGTGATCATTTTTTCAGCGACAGCACCCATCTGATTCCTTCAGCCTGTTACAGACCTGCAGAAATGGAGAATAATTAAAAAGAGCAGAGACTCCGCTCTGCACAGTGCTCAGCGTGCATTGGCTGTTTTTATTTTATTTTATTTTTAAAAGAAAGATGCAAGTAGGAATGAAGGGGAGTAGGCAGGCAGGCAGGCAGGAAGAGAGGAGAAGAAATATTTATTTTATTTAGTTCATCTTGGTTGTCTCCCTGCTGGTCCTTGGGCTGTATGTCAATCAAGTCCGGTGACCTTCTCCACTGGGCCACCAGGGGACGCCACTGTTTTTATACTTGCTGATGCGCATGCGTGAAAGGGGAGGGGGTGTTCCTCAGAGGGCAGGTGAAGGGAATTTGAGATGGAGCTGTCAGAGGGTCGATGCGATGGCGGTTCAGATTTTAACCCACCTCGGAGGGTGGGTTATTTATGGTGGGTCATTTATGTCTCAGACTCACTGCCTACCCCAAAATGCCATGTGATTGCAGGTGGGATTTCTGACAATATTCTCTGTGGGACTCAATCCTGGCGCATTGGCTGTTCCATTTTGCCTTCTCTCCTGCACATCAAGAGATATACACACATACAGACACACACACACACACACACACACACACACAGAGCAGCCCCATGAGATTACTCTCTGATCGGGGTCTCCAACTTGTCCCCCATTCCTGACCAGAGTTAAGAAGAATCTAGCCGCTCCCTGCTGTGGCCTAGCGGTTTAGTACACCAGGCACAGTCCACGGCCATCCCAAGGACCCAGGTTCACATCCCAGGTCCAGGGAGAACAACCAATGTGAACAACTAAATAAAAAATAAAGTGCTTCTTCCTCCTCTCTCCACCTACCTGCCTGCTCACCTTCATTCCTGCCTGCAACTTTCCTTAAAAAAAAAAAAAAAGAGAGAGTGGGGGATGGGACCTGAACTGGTCTCATTGTGGGGTGGGGAAGTCAGGAAGGCTTCCTGGAAGAAGAGACAATATCAGTAACCATGTATTTCCTTGAACTCCTAAGTGTCCCCCTTTCGTTAACAAACAAAAAAGAGTTGGTAAGATGACGTCTCAGGGGACCTCCCCCCTCAAGAGCACATTCAGGTTGGAATATTTGCTGGAAGGACTCACACAACACCCCTCCCCTCATGGGTACAGTTGAGGATGGGTTAAAGGATCCAGATTCGAATCCGCCAAACAAAAGGTGCCTGAGGTAGAATCCACACACAGCCTTCCTTCGAGGTGAGTCACAGGGAGGGCACTCAGTTCTTCCAGTAAGGATGTGGGACTACATACAGGGTGTCATACCAACCGGGGATACACACTCAAGCCTGCTGTCCAGGGTCCGTGGATCATTCACGTGGCTGACGTTAAGTGTTCCATTGCAGCCCACCCCGCAGATCAAACAGAAACACATGTCCCTGGGACCCTCCCCACCAGGTGCCCACTTAGAGCTCACCGTACATCTCTCCATTCCTATGCACTGTCCAGCACGGCTCAAGATCTCCAGAATATTTATACAAAGACTCTCTTCTCAGGCAGAAAATTCCAAGAGCTCAGAGGTTAAGTCCCAGCTTGAATAGATCGAAGGTCAATCTTTTTCATCTTTGTGGGGTTTTTTTTTTCTTTTGAGACAAAAGGTTCAGACACCCCCAACTCTGCTGAGCTCACCCTTCTTTGTACAAAATGAGATGTTCCAGTACTGTGAGCGGGGCCCTTGAGTCCCTGTCTTCCCTGCTTTTATCCATCTCACCTCTGTCCCCTCTTCTCTCTCACTTCCCGAACATCTTTGAGAGTCTTGGTTATTTGTGCTTTCTCTCCTACACTTCCAGAAATAGTCATGCTTTTTTTTTTTTTTTTAAGGGACAGATGCAGGCAGGAATGAAAGAGGAGGAAGATGCGTTTATTTATTTAGTTGTTCATCTTGGTTGTTGCTCCTGGCCCCTGGACATGAATCCAGGTCCTTGGAATGGATGTGGTCTGTGCCATCTGAAGGCGGTGAAAGTAACCGCTGCTCCAGGACAGTTTTAGGAAAGGTTTCCAGAGTGTTTCATCCACAAACCCTTGATAGAGAAGATTCGGAGAGCAGGCTTTAAGCAGACTGGGTTTTATTCTAGGCTGTTTTACTTAATTTTTTTTTAAAGGAAAGGTGTAGGCAGGAATGAAGGTGAGCAGGCAGGCAGGCAGGAAGAGAAAGGAGGAAGAAACATTTTATTTGTATTTACTTGTTCACACTGGCTGTTCCCGCCCCCAAGACCCAGGACACAAACCCAGATCTTTGGGAAGTACATGGACTGTGCTTTTTCGGAGGCAGCTGACCTAACGACTACTCCACAAAGTGCGTCTCATGCTTTTATGTCTTTTTTCTCTTTGCTTTTAGCTCATAATCATAATACACATCCTTTCCTCCAAAAATTCGGCCTTGGGTACACCCTGGTGGCCTAGTGGTCTAGTGCACCCTGGAAGCAATCCCACATACATCAAAAGGTCCTAGACTCAAGACCCGGGGCTGGGAGAACAACTGATAGGAAAAATTAAGTAAAAATAAAATGCTTTAAAAAAAAAAAAAATCCAGCCTTGGCCTTCCAAGTCTGGAAACTTCCTTCTTTTCTGAGAACACTCTCTGTCAGGCTTTTATGCTGTTCTGTGATCATTGAGATGTTCGTGATCTGCTTTCCTTCCCCCCACAGACTGTGAGCTCCGTGAGAGCCATGCCCGGCATCTGTATGAACCCCTGGCCACATCTTAGGGCCTGGAATAGCCTGCGTGCATGTCAATTTTTATTATGTTACGTGACCAAGAGACGTGGCTATAAGAAGAGACCACCAAAGAGCAGTGACTTCAAACAAGAAAGAATTCTATTTCCTCCTCCCATAATTGCTCCAAGACGAGCTATGCAGGGCGGCAGGGATGATCTGTCTAACAAAGTTATTTGGGGATCAAGGTTGTTACCCTCTTCTTTTTTATTTTATTTTTTTGGTCACCCTTGTCCCTGGGTCTAGAGCCTGGGTCCATGACTTTCCTAACCTGTGTTTCAGCCACTTGAGCCACAGAGGTGGCTATTAATCTCTTTTTGCTCTATTTCTGCCAAGGGTGTTTCACATTATTTGCACCAGCAAAACCAATTGGTGGAGGGAGGATCGCCCTGCATTTCAGACCTAGCAAGAACAGAAGTGCCTGCTCAACACTATTGGTGGAGAGCAGTCATGTGATCACACCCAGCTGCCAGGGATGCTGGGAAATGTAGTTTTTCCGGGGACGTCGTGGGTGTGGCTAAAATTCCTTCTCCGTGGAAGAAGGCAAGGAAAAGGGTAGATTTGAGAGTGAATCTTGGGATGAATACTTTCCACGTGAAAGCCACCCTCCCTGAGGACAGAAGTGGGCACACTCTTACTTCATCACAATGATTCTATAGGTAAAAGAATAGGTAAATGCTATAGTTAAAGGAATACGTACCAGTGTGTTCCAAATAACTTTATTTACAAATCATAGGCGGCCGACACAAGAATTTCAAAGTCAGTAGCATTTTTTTCGTTTCTAGTTTCATTGTGATAAAATTAGTAGGTGTAAGTTTAGGGTAGACGGTGAAACTTTTTATTTTTTTTAAAGGAAAGGTGCGGGCAGGAATGAAAGTGAGTAGGCAGGCTGGTAGGAAGAGAAGGAAGTATTTTATTTAGTTGTTCATCTTGGTCGTTTCTCCTGGTCCCAGGTTCAAGGCCAGGGACCTTGGGGTGATGTAGGCTACACCTGGTGAACTAAACCGCTGAACCACCAGGGGGCGCCGCCCACCTTCTATTTAATACCTGGAGCATCCTGCCCTTCAGCATTTGATGATGACCTGAGAAAGTTGACTTTCCAGAGACTTTCTTCCACATGTGTGGTGTGCCGATCACCCTTCTAAGGACTGACCTCCACAGGGAAATCATAGTTCATTCAGTGTGGTTATGTAACTCGCTCAAGGACACAGAGTTAGGCTCAACCCTGTGTGATCCGACTCTCAATAACAGCACTAATCGCCCCACACTCCCGTGGAGTAGCCGTTAAGTCAGTCACCTCTGAAGGAGCGCAGGCCACATACCCCTGAGTTCCTGTCCTGGGTGAGGGGGGCGGAGGAAACAACCAGTGTGAGCAACTCAATAAAATAAAAATGTTTCTTTCTCCTCTCTTTTCTTGCCTGCCTGCTTGCCTTCATTCCTACCTGCACCTTAAAGGACAAAAACAGCGTTCTGACCGCTTCACAGTGTTCCAGACACTTCTTTGAGCTTCTGCTGTGCTAAGTGCCAGGACAGTAAAGAACCTGGGAGAGCCGTGAGCAAACTGGGGAGGGGCATCTACATCTTGATCTAAGAGATTCCGGGTCTCGTTTGAAATTGACCTGGATTTATTTGGAATCATTTGACCTGACCCCTGAAAGCCAGGCATTGTCCGTCAGAGCTGTGCAGGAGCTGGGTGGATGGAAGCTTCCTAGCTGCTTCCAGAATGGGCTTTGGGAGAATTGCTCTGCAAAGGGGGGGCCCAGATACCCCCGCCCGCAGCCCCTGGCCTCCCTCCTGCTACCACTGGGCATGCAGAAAGCCAGGCATGACAGCTTTTGCTTTTGCTCCCTGCCCAGTGGAGTGGAAAGCCCTCAGGAGCCAGACGTAGAGCTTGAGAGAAGCTCAGAGCTGCCCAGTGAAGGCAGCTCTCTCTGGCTCTCGGGATGCCAGCTGACAGATGGGCACGACTGTGATCAAAGGCCAGCTAGTTCTGGGGAGTTCTTTCAGACCAGCTGGCTGCTGTGTCCTGGAGCATCGGCCTTCTCCTCGAGGAGGGGACAGTGATCTCTTTTTTAAAGAGAGCCTTGAGGGGGTCTTTGAAGACATCCTTGGAAACACTATGAGAGTCTCACAATCCAGTCGCGTCACCACTCGCTATCTGTGGCTAAGACCACCATGAAATTTCACATTCTAACCACTTCTAGAAGCCTCGTTTCATGAAGTTCAGCCAGCTCACCCGATTGTGCAGCCCTCCTCAATCTCTGTCTCCAGAACTCTTTGTCGATTTGCAAAATTGGCGCCCCGCCCTGGCGGAGTAGCAGTTGCATCAGTTGCCTCCGAAGGAGCGCAGCCCGCAGGCCCCTGGGTTCTGAGTCCTGGCTGGAGGGGGAAGCAACCATTGTGAGCAACTCACCAGAAAATAAATAAAGGGCTTCTTCCGCCTCACTCTTCCTGAATGCCTGCTCCCCTTTATTCCTGCCTGCACCTTTCCTTTAAAAAACAAATTGCAAAACGGGAAGTCTGTTCTCATCAAACACCAACTCCCAGTCCCTGGCTCCACCATCTTTGGTCTCTGTGTGGATCGGACTCCCCCACAGACCTCCCAGGAGTGGGGTCCCACAGTGTCTGTCCTGTGTGTGCCTGGTTTATGGCCCTCAGTAGCGTCCTCGAGGTCTATCCGCATTATAGCGAGCGTCAGAATTTTCCTCTTTAAAAAAAGGATTTCCTGTGGCGAAAGACACACACTATGGAAACTGCCATCTTAACCATTCAGTTTGCACGTCAGTGGCGTTAAGTAGGTTCACACAGTGGAGGCAACAGACTTTCAGAACTTTTTTTCCTTGCAATAAGCAAACCTAATTAAACAACTGCACACCTGCCCCTCCCCAGCCCCTGCCCCTCCCCAGCCCCTGCTCCTCCCCAGCCCCTGTCCCTGCCCCTGCCCCACTGTCTGTGCGGCTGCCTCCTCTGGGACCGCCTCTAAATGGAATCGTGCAGTATTTGTCCTTTGGTGATGAGATTCTATCACTCAGCTTAAAGTCCCCAAGGCTCATCCACGCGCTGTAGCGGGTGTCACAATGTCCTTCTTCTGAAGACTGAACAATATTCCATGGTCTGCTTGGAAATTTGGGTTGCCTCCACTTTTTCCGTGAGCGTGAATAATGCTGCTCTGAACGGGGGCGTGCAGATACCTGCTTAGATCCTTGCTTGCCATTCTTGGGGGTGGGGGTGGGGTGGGGTGGGGTGGTGTTGGGCTCCAGAAGCAGGATTGCTGGATCATGTCTTCCATCTCTGCTTACGTTTTTGACGAACCTCCATGCTCAGATGTGAATTCATTAAATAGAAGTAAAACTTCATTTATTTGAATTTGTTGTACATCTGGATCCATTCCCTTTCCCAGCCACGAGCCCTGGGATGCAAACCCAGGACCTTGGAATGTGTGTGGACTGTGCCCAATCGCTACTCCACCAGGGGGCGCCAGAAGAAACACTTTAAATTCCGTTTTTTGGTCATAGCAGTGACATCTCAGTGGTCAGAGGCTGAAGCATTGGGCAGCAGAGAGGGAGAGAGAGAGGAGAGAGAGAGAGAGAGAGAGAGAGAGAGAGAGAGAGAGAGAGAGAGAGAGAGAGAGAGAGAGGGGAAGAGTGAGAAAGAGGGAGAGAGAGAGGAAGAGAAAGAGGAGAGAGAGGAAGAGAAAGAGGAGAGAGAAGAGAGAGGAGAGGAGAGGGAGAGAGAGAGAGAGAGAGAGAGAGAGAGAGAGAGAGGAGAGAGGAGAGAGGAGAGGACGAGAGAGAGGAGAGAGGAGAGGAAGAGAGAGAGCATTTTCATCATTAAAGGAAGTTCAGTCCCTCAGCTGTGCCCTTGAGTCTTGAAAGGATGGTCCTGATGTGGTGGAGACACATGGCCAGACAGCTACAACTCAAGAACAAAGCACCCATTCTCCCAAAGAAAGCTTCTTTTAAATACACTCCCCCCCACCCCCCATGGTGGAGCAGTGGTTGAGCGCAATTCACGTGCATTTCAAGGTCCCAGGTTTACATTCCGGGGCCCAGGGAGCAAGCTAAGATGAACGGGTACATACAAGTAAATTAATAATGCTGCTTCCTCCTCTCTTCCTGCCTGTCGGCCCATTCACCATAACTCTTGCTACACTTTTCCTTTAAAAAATAAAATAAAAGGAATCTCTGTGGGAAAGGTTCCCATTACATGACCCGTCCGTCACCTCCTGCTGGCTTCTCAGAACCTGTCTTTCCAGAACACTGACAGGCGTGCTGACATCTCTCTTTGCCGCTCAATGATGCTTTGAGTTGGTGTTTCTTTCTTATTTTCTAATTCCTCCTTCCCAGTGCCCATCTTGGGACCGTGAGGGTCTTCTGTCTACCAAGGGGGGCACAAATGATTCCCAGGTCATCTCTGACAGCCCCAGGGTTTTCAGCTCCCCATTGCGTACGAGATACTCTCTGGTCTGGTTTTCACTGGCTCTGCAATGACATCTCCCCCCACTTGCCTCCCTCTTAGACCCTCAGCTCCATTGGAGTCTCCATGATGGGAATTTCTCACACCTTGATGCCTTTAATTCTGCTCAGCAAACCCTCCTAGGTCACTTCTCCTGCATCTTCATTTAGGAGTCTTCTCCACGTCCCCAAGCTGAGTTCTGTTTGTCATACTCTCAAAGCAAGTCCATGCTACCTAACACTGATGTTAGGAGCCCAGACACTGGAAGCCAGGAGGCCTGGGTCCAAATCCCAGCTCTCTTTTTTACTCACTCTGGGATCTGGAGCATGTTACCAGCCCCTTTGTGTTTCCACAGTGCTCCTGGATGGAATGGAGACCCTTAAGAGTTACCCTTCCTCCTAAAATTCTTCTGAAGAGGGAGTAAAATAATGGCTTAGTATAAGCAGTTGCTTGCCTAACTTATCATATGTACCTTGTTTATTCGATTCTAAACTTCTGTCGATTCTAAGCTGCGCCCCAATTTTGATTCCAAGAGGTTTTCGTGAAAAAAAAAAAATATTGTCAAAAATCGTAAGATTGAGTTACAGTGTCACCTTCGAATGTAAGCCGCACCCGATTTTCGGGGACGTTAAAATTGGAAAAAAAAAACGAAAAACGTGTGGCTTAGAATTAAATAAATACAGTATTTCAAAAGGGAAGGGATGGTGTCCCTTTAAACAAAGGAAAATGGCTGGCGCATAGTAGGTGCTCAGTATGAATGGACTTTACCATCTGTATACTGAGGGTGTGTTAGGTTAGACTGGTTGCTGATTGTAACAAAATAGGCTGATTTTCCCTGACTCCAGGGGGTGATGGGCCGGTCCACGTTGGATCCAAAGGAGCAGGGTTGACTGTAATCCACCGAGTCATACAGGGATCCAGGCCCCATCCGTCTTGTGGTTCTGCCATCCCCAAGGGTCCTGGCATTCGCCCCATGAGCTTTTGCTATGGGAAGTAGAGAAGTTTCAGGAGCCAGGCCTGGGGGTGTGTTACGTCGTCCTAAGTCGCGTGGGCCAGAGTGCGTCTGCAGACGCTGTCTCTCTGCAAGGGATGCTGGGAAAGGCAATGCAGACGGACAGGACGATGAGCATCAGAGAACCTGCAATCTAGTCTGTGCTCTTTTCTCTAAGACTGCCACTCTCCTCCCAAAGCTACCCCAAATCTCTAAAAAACCCCAGCCTGTTCTCCTTCCCCTCCTATTCAAGGGTGCCACCCCCACCCTGCTTCCCCCAGCTAAGGACTTTGCCTTCAGCATTGCTTCCTTTGTCTTCCTCCCTTACTTCCAACCAAATCCCTTTCTCGTCCAATATTTAAGTCGAATCTGATTGCGTCATAGACCTGAGAGGTGGCCTATTGAGCATTTGTACTTACTAAGTATACGCCCAAATTCCTATATGTAAAGCAATAGAAATGAAGCTTTGAAGCAGAAAAGGACTTTTACAGAAAGTTCTCCCTGCCCTGCCCAGCGCACACCATTCCCCTCGCCCTTGAGGTGACCTTTGAGGCACCTTCAGGGAACTGGGAACTCAGTTGGAGCTCACTGATTGTAGGATAGAACACAGTCTTGATCATGGCCACCTTGTCTGGCGCTTTCCTCTCTCCTAGCTTTTCTTTTCATTGTCCTTCAGTCATTCAACAAACACTTAATTGAGCATCTGCTATGTGCCCGGTGATTTTTCTAGGTGCCAAGAACTTGGTGCAAATTTCCAGGACTCTTAAACTGATAGTCTGGTTGAGTGGAGATAAACCATGGGTTATATGACCTTAATAAGTGAAATGGATAGTAAATACTTTGTGATGAGCCATATGGAGGAAAATAAAACCAGGAAGGAACAGAGAGCAGGATTTTAAATGGGGGGTAGTCAGAGAAGATCTGAGTAAGGAAGTCAAAGGATGACTTTGCCTACTTCCATGTGATGGAAGGGATGGTGGAAGCCGGAAGGCTATTTGGGAGATGATTGGAAGGATGAATTTTCTGTTGACTCAGATGGGAAGAGGAACTCAGCTCCTTTTCACTTGCTTGCTAATGAGCTAAGCTATTGGGTTGTCCATCGAGTATTCAGAATCTGAAGTTCAGGAAGAGATGACAGGACTGGAGATATAAATTCAGGAGTCATCAGCTTGTAGAGGTTATTTATAGCTGTGAAACTGGAAACGGGGATGGATGTGAAAAGGCAGCAAGGACTGAGCTCTGGGGCTGGTTTGCCAGCTTTCAAGAGATTAGCAGAAGAGGAGGAGAAGGCAGAGGAGACAAAGAGGGCCTGAATGAGGGGAGTGTGAGTTCCAGATGTCAAGTGAGGAACATCTTAAGGCATTTTGAGTCAGAAAGGATGGTTGATAGTATCAATGGATGCTAATGGGTTGACTCAAGTGAGCAGTGAGAGTCAGCCATTGTGTTTTGTGGGATGGAGGTCTTGGGGCTTCTGGCTGGAATTGTTTTGCAAAACAAAAAGCTCTTAAGGAGTCCTACTGTGATGGATGGAGGGGGATGGATGGGATGTCAACTGAAGAGGAAAGTGGGGTTCAGAGCTTTCCCTTTTTCATCTTAAGAGAAGAGATAATGGTAGGCTTGCTGCTGATGGGAATAAGCCAGTAGGGGAAAAAACATGGTGGCGTGGCCGGGCGAGGGAGATCCGTTGGTGGCCTTGGATGTGCACACGGAAGGTCCACTTTGGGTAACTTATCACAGAAAGCTGAGGGAGTTTCTGGGTGCTGCGGGTGGTAAATGTAGTTTCAGGTACCGGTGGAAATTCTATTCTAATGCTCGCGTTTTCTAATGATACATCCAGGGCAGGTTTATGAGCAATGCACGCTAATGTATTCAGTCATGATTTGGAGATGTTTGCTTTATATCGGGTACTGTGCTGGGGATACGGGCCAAAAAAAGGGTGTGAGTAAGGCTCTACTGTACTTGTACATCCAGTCCAGTAGATGACAACACACACACACACACACACACACACACACACACACACACAGAGGATGGTTAAAAGAACAGGCATCTCAGATATCCATCCTTCTGGCTGGATTTAGATACCACCTCATCCCGGAAACATTTTCGCCCCACTCCCTACCATAGTCCTATCCTTACCCCAAGGCCAGCCCTCCATCATTCATGAAAAGCAAAGGTCCACAGAGTCAAGACTGTATCAATGAGTCCGTCTCCATGGCAACCATGATGAATGAGCCAGGCAAGGTAACCCGGGAGATGGAGTGAAAGAGAAGTGGTCCGTTGCCACGGAGATGTGCTGAATGGAAAGGCCCCACTAGCAAGGCTACGTCATCCAATGGGATAGTCAGCATGAAGTCAGGGGGCCTATTTTCAACTCAGAGTTACAAAAATACATTTCAGTAAAGCTCATGATCCACCTCGCTCCTCCTCTGGGCCTCCCACTCCTTCACCCTTCGTCCTACAACTCAACCCGGGCTCACCTTGAGGGGTCCTTGGAATCTCGCAGGGACACCATGGTGGCTGTTACTTGGTCACAAGTCTCCCCCCTCCCTGAGAGAGTTGGTGCTCCTTTGATCAACTAGTGTCTTCCTTGTGGGGACTAACAATCACCTCAACGTCCATGAGCTGGTGGAAAAAATATTAGCACTATTTTCGAGGGCAGCAACCTTGGCAAAGTAATACAATTTGGTTCACACCTGTAATGGTTGTCGGGTAGACCAGTTCTCCAACCGACATAATGCTCCTCACACGCTGGTGACATTGGACATAAACCCTTAGTGCCTCCTAGAAGTAGTTGGTATCTAGGAAGATCTCTGCGAGGAATTGTGAATCTCTGACAACGTACCCGAGTGCTTTCTCTCCTATTTAAAGAGCATGTCTTCATTTCTTTACGTTTCGTTTGCGTGTGCCGCCATGTTTATTCTGCATGGTTATAGCAAAAGGCTAGAAGTCATTCACATCTGTTGATGGAGAATTAGTCACTACATTTTGGTCCATCCATCTCTAGGAGGCTCTGAAGGCATTAAAAGAGGAAGAAGCAGATCTCCAGGTATGATCAGAGAGAGTATTTACAGAGCACCTTCTGTTTACAGAGACTGTCCTAGACACTGTTCTAAAATGAGTATTAACTCCTTCTTCTCACTAACTGGCTTGTAGGTAGAGTCTGTCGTGTCCTCATTTTTACAGATAAGGACGTAAGTATCTCTCTGTCCAAGATCATTGCCAGGTGGAAGGAACGTATTTTGTAATGGTGCATAAAGCAGCTACCACTTGTTTGTAAAGCCACAGGCTATTTCTGGAAACTTTCCTAAGCAACGAATGGTTGTGTTCGCCTCTGTAAAAGGATCTCGGGAGACAGAAGTATTCCGAGAAAACTTTACCTCCCTTGGCACATGCATGTAGGTTTTTCTGAATGGAATACCAGACTGTTTCCTTTGTATTCACCCATGTGACTGGATGACTTATAAACAAGAGGCACTGATTTCTCTCCATGTTGGGAGGAACAGTCTCGATTCATAGATGCCTGTCTTTTATCCTTGTCCTCACCCAAGGCGACCTTGATATCAAGTGAGCTCTGTGGGGTCTCTTTTATAAACACGCGGTAATGCCATTCAAGGGGCCCCCGCCCTCCCAACTTAATTAAATCCAAATCCTACCTCCAGATACTATCACAGTGGGTTTTGGGGCTTTATCATGAATTTTGGAGAGACACAGCAGGCTGTGTCTAAAAGCCACTAAATATGTACCTGGATTCTAGAGAAAGAGGGGTGAGCAAAAATGTTTTATTGGTGGGGGAAGGGGGAGTCCAGAGAAGTTCTGTGAGTTGCCCAAAAGGCAGAGCCGATGCAGTTTTGCCTGATCACCACAACGTGACTGGAACTGTGTGTGTACAGCTGTGTGTGTATGTGCGTGTGCGCACGCGTGTGTGCAGAAGCATGCCTTTGTGTCATGTCACAGTCGGTGTGTATTTGCTTGTGTGCTGGGAGAGGAAAGTGGCAAGAGAAGGAGCTAAGGAAGGTCAGTAGGGACCAGGCATGTTTAGAAGGGTTGGACCTTTATCCTGAAGGTACAAGGGAGCCATGGAGGAATCTAGACAAGGAGTGGATGGGTCCCAGTTTTTATTTCTTGATATCAGTCTGGTGGAAGTTTGGTGTATAAAAGGGTCACCCTGCCATTCAAGTGGGAGGCTGGACAGGAGGCTCCTGGTTGAGCTGGGCAGCCCCACTCTGAGGTCAGGCCATGAATATCAGCTCGAACTCTGAACTGAAGCTGTCTCATGAATGTTGGGAGTCAGGTTCTCTGGCTCATGACAGCAGGATAAACCTCACTCCACCACCTCCTGACTACGTGACGTTAGGTAAGTTAGCCAACTCTCCATGCCTTGATTTCCTCATCTGTAAAATGGGGCCAGCAAGAGCCAGTCTCAAGGGGGTGTTGCAAATCTTGTCAGAAACACAAAACGTCATTAGAATGGTGAGAGTGATGAGGGTGCTGTGTTAGCAGACCTGGCGGAACCAGCTCCTCCTGCATACTTGTGACGTGGGGCAGATTCCTAAATCTCCCTGGGCCTCATTTGTTTCATCTGTTCAATGTAGAGAAGAGCACTCTGATCTTCTAGAGTTGTGTAGGGACTTCATTGAAATAATCCAAGTGAAACTCTTAGAACACTGCCTGGCTCCTTGCAAGTGCTTAATGAGTATTACCAAGAATTTCACCATCTCCATCACCATCATCACCACCACCATTATCATCCACTTCATCATCCCCATCATCATCACCACCACCATCACCATCATCCCATCATCACCATCCTCATCACCACCATCATCCCCATCCCCATCATCATCACCATCACCATCATCTCCATCCTCCTCATCATCATCACCATCATCACCCTCATCCCCATCATCATCTCCATCCTCATCATCACCCTCCTCTTCCTCCTCACCACCACCATCACCATCATCACCATCACCACATCACCCCCTCCATCACCATCATCACCATCAGCCCCATCATCACCATCCTCATCATCACCATCCTCCTCACCATCATCACCATCATCATCACCACCATCATCATCATCACCACCACCATCATCACCACCACCACCATCACCATCATCATCTTCACCCCCATCATCAAATCATCATCACCTCCATCACCATCACCCCCATCATCACCATCACCACCATCACCATCATCATCGCCATCATCACTATGACTAAAGGCCTCTCACTCACTGGCTGGTCATTTTGCCAGTTTTCTTGGACTGGAGTTTCACACGTGTCCCCTCAGGATGGTCACAGTCAGCGTGGATGACCCATCCCTGGGGGGGGATTATCAGTTCATTTCTGGAAAGCACTTGGCAATGGCACACGCCTCCCAGGCTGGAGCCCTCACTGGGCTTGTAGACTATCTGAGCTGATGCCAGTCCTCTGTCCAGCAGGTGGCACCCTCTGAGGCCAGAGCCTCCACGTGTCGTTGCCCCCCCCCACCCCCTTGCTGCCAGACATTTGCTATCTTGTTTGGGGAAGGCTGGACCACCTGCAGCATTCTCTTGAGAGCCCAAAACCTGTAAGTCTGTCCATCCCGGTGTTGTTATTTAAAGGCAGCAGTTGACTGAGGTGTCAGCCCTAAGCTTGTCTTTAGAATTGGAGGAGCTGGCGTGCTCTGGTGGAGTAGTGGTTAGGTCCACTGCCTCTGCGTCCGCATACTTCCCAAGGACCCGGGTTTGCGTCCCGGGGCCAGGGGAACAACCATGGTGAAAGACTCATTAAAATCAAATCAAATGCTTCTTCTTCCTCTCGCTTCCTGCCTGCCTGCCTGCTTGCTTTCATTCTGGCCTGCACCTTTTCTTAAAAAAAAGAAAGAAATAACAGGAGCCATTGGAAGGCTACTCTGTGCCCTTTTGGCTCCATCACACCTTTTCCCAGGTGGCCAGTGGATGAATACTGTGCAGGCATTGACTGTACTCTTAGGGGCCCCGTCCTCTTTTCTTAGCTTCCCTTGTCAGGAACTGTGATGAGTATGCCAGTCCCCGGACATTTATGAGCTATCTCTCTGAACCGTCTTGTGTCTGTGTGCACACAGATACCCAGTGTGTGTGCATGCTTGTGTTCGCAGCCCTGAACGCATCTTACCACGTTTCATTCTCTGCAGCACCCACTTTATAGATAAGATGGAGGCACAGACAGGTTAAGTTACTGCTGCAAAGTCACACAGCTGGCGAGTGGAGGGACCGGGATTGATCACACATACCTCTCCATCCTGGTGACAGTCACTAGTCATAATTTTGTGAGCCCATCCCTGTCCACACTTCATATACCACACAGTGCATATTGTTTCAAACAAAACAGAATGAGCAGCTTTGCTTTGGGTTGTCTGGGGTTTGCCGACTCTATGACATGGGCGCAAATGAAGCAACTTAGACCCAGACAGACTGAGTTCTAATCCTGGCTTACTGCCTTCTTGAAGTTTGTTTTCGCATCTGTAAAATGGGCATAATTATAGTCTGCACACTGCCAAAGTTTTGTGAGTGGTAAAAATAAGTTCCTGTGTGTAAGTTTCCTAAGAAGGTTCCAGGCATAGAACAAGCAAGATTGTAATCAGTATCCATCCATCCATCCATCCATCCATCCATCCATCCCTCCAGCACTAGTGAGTTACCAGCTGATGGAGTTCTAGGTAATGGGGAGAACTGATGGGCCTTAGAGCTATTCAAGGGAACAGTAACCTTGAGTGCTGGAAGGTTGGAGGGAGCCCTGGGAAATGCGTAGACTTTGTAAATGGACTTGGGAGTGTTGGTAAGGAGTGCAGGATGGAGTACTCAATGGTGTGACCATCTTCATTGGGAAAGTGGCATTGGAAACTTGGAGCAGATAACAGAGATAGAGTTACTGCCATTCAGTAGCACACATGTGAGCTCGAATTTCACTTGGGACAAGTCTCACCCCCATTAATTAACCTCAGATTCAAGGCTCATCTGAGGAACCAGGCCTGTTGGGTTCCTGAAGACCTTGCCCTAAAGAATTCCCCTCCCTTCTCCACCCTACCCCGGGGGAAGGGACTTTGTCCCCACTTGATCTGCCAGGGCTCTGGGAAGGTGTGAAGGAGAGGATTTCAGAATGAGGAAATGCTGATTTGCTGGAAGGGAGAGAAAGAGCCATGTTGCATCTGAGGGAGGAAGCTGCGTGGAAGAGTATGAGAAGGTTTTCTTCCTGAAGCATATGGGGTGGGGAAATAGTATCTAGTCGAATGTCCTCATTTGGATTTCTAGAGACCTGGTTAGCAGGATTTCTAAGTTGCAAAGGGTGGTAGGTGAATGGTGATAACACACACTCCACCTTACATTTATTATTTTCAAATCCTCTTTACCTTCTTTGCTCTCCAAAATGATCACTCTGCTATCTTCCCTAAGCTTTTTATGTTACATCGAGTAAGTATTATAGATTCTATTTTTGTTGTTAAGGGAAAGGTGCAGGCAGGAATGAAGGTGAGTAAGCAGGCAGTCAGGAAGAGGAGGAAGAGCTTTAAACCATTTTTTTTAATTTAGTCTCTATCTTGGTCTCCCACCCCCCACACCCCCAAATCAACTCACTGTGCACCAGGTACTGTTCAAAGTGCTTCCCACAGCTTCACCCATCTCATGCACTCGTCCTAGTCATCGGGCATTTTTATCAGCCATATATTATGGGTGATCAAGTGGAAGCTCAGAGCAGTCAAGTAACTTGCCCCAGGTCACACAGCTAGGACTCTGGGATCTGGGATGCTGGCTGCAGAGGTCCAAGCTTAGCATAAATTCATTGTGGTTGGAAAGAGGCAGAGGAAGCCAAAAAAAGGACAGAGGTCCCTTTTTTGTTGATGAAGGAACTGACCACTTGTAAATGAGAATGTCTCCTGACCGTTCCAGGTGTCCCTATTTGCATCAGCTTGCGACATCCAAATGGAGTTGCAAATGGGGAGCATGGAGCTTTTGGGGGGTGAGGAGCAAATGGATGAAGCTTCAAGGTGGACTTCGACGTGGTAAAGAGCCTGCCAGTGCCTGAAGGAAGCAAGAAAGGAGATTGTCAGTGTTTCTTCAAACTCAGAGTGCCCGCGGGTCTGCGTCAAAGGAGAAAGAGAGGTCGCTCACTGGAGGCTTTGGCCAATGGGCCTTAGTAGGGGATCAGGGCCCTTTTTTCTACATAGACAAAGAATCCACTTCTCAGGTTCACTCTGCACTCTAAGTCCTGTCTCTCTTCTGCTCCTTTTTTTTTACCCCTTCTCATTTTTGAATCCGGACTTCTGCTGACTCATCTCCCAGCAAGGAAGGAGGGAGGAAGTCAGAATTTTTCATTGACCGTTTTCTTTCTTCAGTGACTCAGCTGTGATTCACATTTTAATTAATGGAAGAGAAAAAACTGGATCAGTCCAATTTCTCAGGCTTGTAGGCTCTGGTTATAATCATGAGAATATCTCCCTTACCCCCCCTCCAAAAAAAAGACAACAAACAAAATGTGGAATTCTTTGAATGAAACCCTAGCTCCTGCGGATGCTCACAGGTTCTCCAAATTCTGGGTCCCCAATGGGGCCCCTGATCCAGAGGCAGCTGGTTCAAGCCCCAGAGCCAGGGAGGGGTGGCTAATTCCTGCAGAGTTAGTCTGAGGTCAAGACTGAGGCTGGAGCCCTTCTGGGATCTGGGGAGGGTCATGGGAATGTACTTTGTCTCCTGAGTTAGTCTTTGGCTAGAATCCCAGGCCCCAGCCTGACTCTCGCCTCCCCCTCCTGACATTTGTCAGAGCCTATTGTGCGGGCATTTTCAGAGCTTCCGATTTGTCTGAGAATGAGAAATCTCTAGATCATCAGGATCGCTACTTCCTGAGGGCTTACTATACACTGGGGAGTGTGCTCAGCATTTTTTTATAAATGGTCGCTTTTTTTTTTATAAAGGAAAGGCGCAGGCAGGCAGGAAGGCAAGTAGGAAAAGCGAAGAAGAAGAAGAAACACTTAGTTGTTCATCTTGGTTGTTATTCCCCGGTGGTGGGACACGAACCTGGGTCCTTGGGATGTATGTGGACTGTGCCAACTTCTACTCCACCAGGGGGCGCTGAAGAGTCACATTTCATCCTCCCAACTGTTCATGTAAAAGGAAAGCTCTTGTCTCATCCTCCAGCCTCTTTGTGAGAAACAGGCTTGGGGAGGGGCCCCCTGTTGAAAATTTGTAAATACTTGCGCAGGATATGAACCAGCTCCTTCCTCCTTCTCCCTGAGACCCAGAATCACTGCCAGAAACTTGGCTTCCTTTCCCTCCACTGGAAAGAAATGTGGAAGCTACAGCTCACTTAGTGATACCTACCAAGGTCCACCATGTGTTGTGAGTGCTATTCTAGGCAGTGGGGTGGGGGGGTGCTTACCTGTGAATAAGAGACACGATGCTGCTGTCACGGAGAACCCACGATGTGCATAAGGACTCTCACACAGTGGATGTTTAGCTCTTATGTCTATGAAGACCAAAATGGGTGTTCAAGAGCGATGGAAACAAAGGGAGACCCAGGATCCTTCCCTGTTGTGGCTCCTCATCCTCCACCCATGGCTTCCAAGGTCTCCGCGTTCCTCAGCACGAAGCCACAGAAGGGAAGAGCAGAGAGCTTCAGGGAACTGTTTCTGGAAGCAGCCCACCTCACTTCCTGGGTCACCTCCTCCTGGCCAGGTGGCCACAGTCACCTGCAGAAAGCTGGGTGATCTAGCTGAACACCCAGAAGGAAGAGACAGCGGTCTCTGCTGGGGTCCTCATTGCCACATGTTGATGGATTGGACCTCACTCATTCCTCTGCAGGACAGTCTTCTTCCACCCACTTCCTCTGCTCCTCAGGCTCTGAGGAATTGGTCTTGCCTTATAAGAGGGTGGAGCAAGAGAGTCAGAATTTTTTTCCTCCAACATAATGTCTTATTTGAAAAAGTCAACAGAGCATCCTTGGGTGTAGCATCAAATTCTGCTTCTGCAAAGACCTTTGTCTCAGAAACTGGTGGAAGGGGAGCGATTTAGGAACTTTCAGATTAGGCTGACCATATGTACCATTTCTGACAAGACAGTACTGTTTCTTTCAAATTTCCTGACTGTCTTGCTGACTTAGCATAAATGTCAAATTTATCCCATTTTTCATAAACCAGGGCCATCTTTCCTATGGGGCAAAAGGGCCAGTAGAGTTTCCCCGGGTCCTGTCTGTCCAGGGGGCCCAAAAGCAGCTGCCTCTTAGGCCTCAAGTTAAAGACGGCCCTTGCTGGTGCTGACTGCAGTGGGTTGTGGCTGCTACTGCTGTTCCTGCCCCCTGTGAGGATACAGGAACCGTGTGGGAAGAGGATTTCCCCCCTCAACCTGCATCTCTGTTTCTTCAAAGAGAGCAGAACGCTGCAGTGTGATTGAACCGCAGGTAAGTACTAATGAGTTATCTCTGGCACTGTGGAGTTATCTCTGTCATTGTGGGGGTATCTCTGTCACTGTAGGGTTATCGCTGGCACTGGGGGGTGTCTCTGTCACTGGACTGATTACTGGGCATTTCTCACACTGGGGTGGTTAAAGCAGCATGTTTTAAGCAGGTCATTGAGAGTGGCGCTTATAGATAACACCAAATTTGGTTTTCATCTAAGATACCAAAATTCCTTGCACCAGTCCTGGTCATTTGTATGAAATCCCACTGGACCACACGGCATTACTATGTGATCACTGATGGGCATCACGTATACTTACTAGTTGCTGGCCTGGCTGCTCTGCTCCTGCTGGGATTGCTCCACCTCCTCCCCTCCCCTTAGTCATAGCGCAGAACACTGTCCTGTTTTTGCCATCCCCGTGTCTCATTATTGTCTCAGCCTAGCCTTGGATAGATAGCATTTCTGCAGCCTCCATTCCTCCTCCCTTTTTAATCAGCCAGAGAGTCCCAACAGGAAATAGAATTCACCCACCAGGTGGTTCCAAATGAAGAAGAGGTCATGAAGTTTCCTTAAAGACGCGAGGGCAGGTTAAGGAAACAGATAAGGAAGACTGAGTTTCCCAGAAGAAAGTTATCATCATTCCTAGGCTCCTGGAAACCAGGGGTGGCAGACCTGTGCATAAAGGCTAATACCAAGAACCCTGGAGAGAGCCTGGAAGCCATACTCCAATCCCTCTCCCTCCCTGGGCTCCTGCTGGCATCTCCCATTGGCCAACCCAACCAGGAAGCAGACAGAGCATTCTGGGAAATGTAGTCCATGGAGGTCAGCCATGCAAGGCACCCAGAGAATGGACTCTGGGTGCCCACTGGGACTCACCAGCATGGTGAACCAGTTGTGGTTGAAGGCCTGCCCCTGGGTTCTGTAATCTGCTCTCTAATGAAACCATAGAGATGTACTGTATGGCACCGGAGCCATTCACCACACATGTCTGTTGGCTGCCATATTGGATATAACTAAGAGTAGACCTTTTCCACCAATGCAGAAAGGTCTATGAGTGGTTGTTTCTGCTGTGGTCTAACTTGACCTTTCCCAGGTTATGCGGTGGAAGAGATGCTGGAGGAGAGGCTGAAGAGCAAAGGAGGTGATCTTGAAGGCAGGCAGAGCTGTGGATTCAGAGGGAGGTGGTTGTCTGGGTTAAGAAGCAGAGGGAGAAGCAGAGCGGTTGACGGATCAGAGTTGAGAAACATCTGTTCCAGGTCAGCTCTGAAGCTTACTGGCATGTGACCTCAGACAAGACACTGGGCCTCTGGGAATCTTGGCTTGCTCACTGGCAAAGTGGGTGTCAGCCCCCACCTCCCATGCTGATGACGCTGGTGAATGAGGCTTTGGGAGAGGGAGACAATCTGATGTGTTTGCTATTGCCCTGTTGGGAAATGAGCAATATGGCAAAACAGTACAAGAGATCCGGTAGGGACGATGCCTTTCCTTCCAGCACTGCATCCCCTTAGCTTGATTATCAGTGTCTTCAAGTTCTCTTCATCTTTACTCAATGCCCTGTTACATTCACCCCGCTGCTGCCTCAAATCATTCCCTGATGCTTTGGAATCTTGGCAGCCATTTTTGTAATTTTTTAAAGGAAAGGTGCAGGCAGGAATGAAGGTGAGTAGACAGGCAGGCAGGCGGGGAGAGAGAGGTGGAAGAAGCATTTTATATTGTCTTTATTTAGTTGTTCACACTGGTTGCTTCCGCCTCAACTGGGACTGGATCCCCGGAATATGTGGCCTGTGCGCCTTTGGTGGCCACGAACCTAACTGCCTCTCCACCAGGGGGCGCCACTTTTGAAACTTTATGTTGAAGTGGAACATCCGTGCAGAAAGACCCACAGATTCCGGTGCAAATGGATGATTTTTGAAAACTGGACAACTTGGTGTGCCCATATGGAAACAACCTTGAGGAACCCCCTCTTTACCCAACAGTCACCAGTAAGGATAGCTGGGCATGGGACGACATGGAGTCCCCTGGCTTGTTCTTGAATTGTAAAGCCACGGGCTATCATCAGTTTCTTGCCCTTTGTGTTTGTGTGTGTGAAATGCACCCACATTGTGTCTCTAGTCCTGCTCCTTCTCGGGACGGGGTACACTGCCTGCTTACTTCCTGAGTGGTGAAGGATGGAACTTTGGGAACACTCTCCCCTTGGACGATGTGACAGAGAAAAGCACTCTCAACACTCTGCAACTTGCTTTTCCAGGACGACCACTCACATTTCTCTGGGAGGTATTTCTAGGTGTGGAATTGCTGGGGTCGAAGGGAAGACTCTGCCTAAGGCTGGTGGAAACTATGGGAAACAATTTCTGCATGTGGGCGGGGTGGGGGGGTGCCCAATTGGATGCTCTCCAGCTGTGGGTGAGAGGAAACCTATAGGCAGGAAACAAGAGAAGGAAGAAGCACTTTATCTTAGGCGGTTGTTCATCTTGGTTGTTTCCATCTCCCCATCCCCCCGCCCCCTCCCGGCACCGGACCCAGGATGCGAACCTGGGTCCTTGGGATGTATGTGGACTGCGCTCGGCCAGAGGCAGTGGACATAACCACTGCTTCACTGTGGGGTGGGGGGAGTCGCCTGATTTATTTTTATTGGGAGTAGTTTCTCTATGAAATGTCTGGGAATTTCATCCACTTCCCTGAGAGTTTGACTCCATTAAACATTTTGTTCAGATCTTCGCACGTGAACTTAGACAAGTCTCCTTTATCTGGACGATATTTGTTTCCCCCGGCCATGGGTTTCGAACCCAGGTCCTTGGGATGTATATGAACTAGCCTCAGTGGGAGACCTAATTGCTACTCCACCAGGGCACACCCAGGAAAGGTTTTCTTCTCAGTCTTGTGATCTGCAAATTCCTACGACAGTGACCTTCAAGAGAGCAGCGACCTCTTGACTTTCACTGGCCTTCCCTTTCTTGTCCTGGGCACACTGCCCCCTCTGGAGTGTCCATCTTTTCTAGAATCATTTACCTCGTGCCTCCTGGGATGTTTGCATCTGTTCCTGCTTCTTTTTACTTAAGAAATACTGTGCTTTCAAAGGGCTTCAGGAATCACCCAAAATAGAAACGTGTCCTTTTGTGCAAATCTCCTCTTGAAAAGATAAATAAGAAAAACTTCCCTGCAAAGGTTAAGGTGCTTGAGACGAACTCTAATGAGTGCTAAGAACTTTATATTCAGTACAGAAAATATAGGGGAATTTCCGTGTGACCCAGGGAGGTGCGAAAGACCTCGTTACCAGAACTTTAAAAGCACAGGCTCTCAGACCAAAAAAATAAAAAGCAAAACCAGAAAGCTCGTGCCATTTCCTGTGCATCTTTGGGAAAGTTACTCAACCTCTCTGGGCCTCTGTTTTCTTGTCCATAAAATGGAAAGAGTAGTCTCTACCTACAGGGTTGTTAGGAGTTTTAAACAAATTAATACTTGTAAATCATTTAGAATAGCCCCTGGCATGTGCTAAGAACCAAAGTGGTGTTTGTAAATCATGCCTACACAATGAATGAATGGTAGAAAAATTTTTGACTGGGGATTAACATCCACACTGCCCATTCCAGCAGCCCCTAGCCACCTGTGACTATTTGAAATGTCAGTGAATTCAAATAAAATACCCTTTTCTTTTCTTAAAAATAGATTTTAGGCACACCCTGGTGGAATAGTAGATTACTCAGCTGCCTTTAACTGACAGGGCAGGCCACACACATCCCAAGGACCCAGGTTCAAGCCCCAGGGCTGGGGTGAAAACCAACATAAACAACCAAATAAAATTAAAAAATGCTTCTTCCTCCTCCCTCTGCCTGCCTGCCTCTGCTCACCTCCATTCCTGTCTGCACTTATCCTTTCAAAAAAATATGCATTTTAATTATCAGAGCATCAACTCACTTTTTTTTGTAAGATCAGTAAATATTTGGGCATAAAATAAGAGTCTTTCCTGAGGCCCAATCCCACTTCCCAAGAGTAACCACTGGAAATATATTTTTAAGGATTTTTAAAAAGATTTGTTGAAGGAACATCATAACACGATAAATGTTTCAAGTGGCCATCGCTGTAAATTAACATCTTATAGACTAAATTAACTTCACCACCCACCATGTAATTGATCGCTTATACCTGATTACTCATCCCACCCCTTCCCTTCCCTGCTGGTCACCTCTAATTGGAGTCTATAGACTAAATGTCTATTTCTGTTTAGTTTGGTTGGTTGATTTGATTGGTTTTTCTGTAGACCACTAATGTCCATCAGTGGGTGAGTGGTTAAAGAAAGTATGAGATATATATATGTGTAGATGGATATATTTATACATATGTATACATAGATGCACATTTATGTATATATGTACATATCTGTGTACAGATAAGATATATATTTGCACATACAAAACGGAATACTACTCAGCTATTTATAAAGAGAGATGGGTACTCCCTGGTGGAGCAGTGGTTAGGTCAGTCACCTCGGAAGGAGTGCAGGCCACACCCCTCTGGGTTCCAGTCCCCCGTAAAGGGGGAGCAACCAATGTGAACAACTCAATAAAAATCAAAGAAAATGCCTCTTCCTCCTCTCTTCCTGCCTGCACCTGTCCTTGCAAGAACCTGGAGAGTCCTAGATGGAATTATTCTCAGTGAGACACATCAGAAGGAGAAAGACAGAGTGTATGGTTTTGCTCCTGTGGTGTAAATGCAGTTTATGTCTGAAGCATCTTTATTTTATTTAGTTGTTCATCTTGGTTGCTCCTCCCCATTGTCTCCAGCCCCGGTTGTGCACCCGGGTCCTTGGGATGTATGTGGACTGTGTTAGGCAGACTTAAACGTAAGCCACCAGTTTGTGCCTTTTTTTCTTAATTGCTTTTATAAATACAATTGAAAACTCACTTCCGCTCACAGCCTGGTTAAGCCAGCGGTTAAGCCTGCACCTGCAGCCCAGGGACCCTGGTTCTCCACCCAGGATGGGGCTTGTGTGTGCGTGTGGGAGGCGGGGACAGCTAATGGAACAACTAAATGAATAAATGCTGCTTCCTCCTCTTGCTTCCTGCCTGCTTGCCTTCCTTTTTCAAAAGAAAATAACTGATGCATAAAGCTCCTCCCCACCACGGCACCAGCCCTTCCCGGGCTCCAGCGCTAAGTGGAGTAGCTTTTGAGATTTTCCCAGGGAATGTTTGCAAGTCAGGAGCCTGGCAGCCTCACCGGTGAGCGATGTAATCAGGTAGATTAGGGAAGAGACGTCAGCAGAGGTTATGCATGTAACACGTGGAAATCCAAAACCACTGGGCGTCAGAACGATGCAGGTTAAAACTGGGTGTGTTTCTGTATGCCTCTTAGAAGGAAAACAAGAAAGAGGGATAATTGGAGGAATGCTGGGACAGAGGCACGTCTGGCACTCCCGTGCCTCTCACGAGAGTGTGGCTTAGCAGCCCTTGGGGACGGTCACCAGTCATCGGCTGTACTGAGTGCGGTTAGGTCCGCCTGGAACAGCAGCACGCTCCTGGCAATCTTTCAAGGAGATTTCCCCCAGGGCTCCAAGGGGAGAATTCAAGATGTTCAGTCCTGCACCACCCACGGAGAGAGGGCTGGGGCCACCTGGGGGCCAGGCTAAGGGAAGGGGAGAGTGCACCTGTGCAGCTTGGGGTCCCAGGGTCCCCCAGGCGCAGGTCAGCAAACCATCCTGGATGGACTCCCGAGAGTGCAAGTGTTTTGCCAGACACACTCCAGTATTTTCAGATGGGGTGTTGTACTGGCCTCTTGGGGATAATTGTCAATGGAGAGTATGGAGATAAAAGGGGAGGGAAGGGGAGAGGAAGGGAGGAAAGGAAGAAGGAAAGAGGGAGGGAGGGACCAAGGAGTGGAAGGAGGGAGAGATGGCAGGATGGAGGAAAGGAAAAAGGAAAGAAGAAAGGAGGGAAGAAAGGAGGGAGGGAGGGAGGGAAAGAAGGAGGAAGAAGGGCGGAAGGTAGAAAGTAGGGAGGAAGGGAGGGGGGAGGGAGGGAAAGAAGGAAACTGCACAAACCGAAAGTGGAGAAAATCTGTCATGAACTGAGGAGAGTGATTCACTCAGCTCTGCATTGGACGGTGTAAAAACAGAATTTTAGAACTGGTTTTCCCAAGAGGAGGTAAATACCAGTTGATCGAAGAGTGAGCTTGAATGGGATTTGCACAGCCTGTCAGTGGAATGGAAGCAGTTCTGCTCCTCAGTACCAGGTGGCCAAGGCTTCATTGTACCCTAGTTATATCTATGCTTTCCTATTTCACTTCTTTATTCATTTATTGCACAAATGTGTATTGCGCATTTACTGTATGCCAAACATAATTTTAGGTCCTGGAGTTAGAGCTGTGACCAAGGGAAGTATTTCCTTGGGAGTGTAAAATGCTGACACCCTTATGGAAAGCAGTATGGAGATTCCTCAAAAAATTGAGAATGGAAATTCCCTCTAATTCAGTTATTCCTCTGCTGGGTATTTACCCTGAAAATACAACAACATAATTTGCAGATATAGATGCACCTCCCTCCCCAGATTCATTGCAGCGTCATTTCCATTAGCCAAGAGTGGGAAACAGCCTAAGTGCCCATTGATGAAGAATGGATAAAGAAGATGTGGTCTAAATATGCAGCAGAATACTACACAACTGTCAAAAAGATGAAAGTCTTCCATATACGGCAACATGGGTGGACCTGGAGGAAATTATGTTTAGTGAGATAAGTTAGAAGGAGAAAGATAAACGTATATGATATCACTCATGTGATATATAGACATATCAAGCAAACAAACTAAATTAAACAAAAGGAGACTTTTAAAAAAGGATCTTGGCTGTGCCCTGGTGGAGTAGCAGTTGGGTGCAGTCCACACACATCCCAAGGTTCCAGGTTCACGTCCCGGGACTGGTAGCAACAACCAAGATGAACAACTAAATCAAATCAATGAAGTGCTTCTTCCTCTTCTCTCTTCCTGCCTGCTCACCTCTGCCCACCTTCATTCCTGCCTGCACCTTTCCTTTAAGAAAAAATAAAAAAGAATTAAATCAAACAGAAATAGACTTTTAGTCCAAAAAGGCAAATCAATGGTTGCAAGAAGAGAAGGGGGAGCAGGGTAGGTAAATGGGGTCAAGGGGAATTCATTGCAGAGTGAAGGAAAAACTGGCGTTGTGGTGAGCTTACTCTATGATACGCTGATGCTCACTTACTCTGAGGCACACCGTGCACCTGTTCAATGTGATCATGTAATTGTCTTTCAATAAAATAAATTTGAAACAAGGCAGGCAGTTCCTGTCCTGAGGGGGTGGACATGGCAGGACAATGCCATCCAATGGACCTTTCCACAGAGACGGGAATATTTTATGTGATGGAAACTGGTCACATGTGACTATTGGGCTCTGGAAATTCAACTGGAGGCTGAACATCTGATTTAATTTTAAAGTGTGTTTAAATAGCTGTGAGTGGTTAGTGGCTGCTGTGTGAGGAAGGCTGTGCAGGTCATCGGATGCGTTCCTGACTTCACTCTCGACATACAGCCACTTCTCTCCCACCCTAAAAGCGCTCTCTTCTCATACTCAACTCCTCCCTTTGAGTTCCTGTCCTCTTGTTCTCTCCATGTGGAAGCCAACAGGAGATTCCCCAATGTCTTGACAGCCATCTTTGATATATTATATATGTGTGTATGTATATGCATATATATATTTATGCATTGAAGTCACGTGGATTTGCAAAATGACATGAAATGCACAAGTCCACTCTACATCAAATATAAAGCAACACCATACCACGTCCACCACCAAATTACCAAAAGTCCTCTCCCATTGTCCATGGGACCCACCATCCTTTGGTCCCACCCTACCCACTTCCCCACTGGTGATCTCCATTCTATCATCACTGTCCAAGGGTTGGGTTTTGTTTTTGTCTGTTCGTTTGTTTTGTTCCCTTATATTCCACAGATGAATGAGACCACCCAGTATGTATCTTTCTCCTTCTGACTTATCTCACTGAGCATCATCCCCTCTAGTTCTATCTAGGTTGCTGCGAATGGCAGGGTTTCATCTTTTTCGGGGCTGTGTAGTATTCCATGGTGTATATGAACCACATCTTCTTTATCCATTCATCTGACATTGGGCACTTAGGTAGTTTCCATTTCTTGGCTATTGGAAATATGCTGCAATAAATGGAGGTACATCTATTTCCACAAATTAGTGTTTTTATAATCTTTGGATACCCAGAAAGTGGAATGACAGGATCTTATGGGATTTCCATTCTCAGTTTTTTTGCGAGTCTCCATAGTGCTTTCCACCAAGGTTGCACCAATTTATATTCCCACCCACGGTGTACAAGAGTTCTCTTTTCTCTGCCAGTATTTATTGTTTAGTCTTTTGGAGAATCAGTCGTTCTCACAGGTGTGAAGTGAGATCTCATTGTTTTGATGTGCCTTCTGCCCATCTTACTCTTTTCTTTGTGACCCTAAAGAACAACGACCTCCCCTTTCTCAAAAGGCTTTTGAATTCAACCCACCAGGAATGGCACACTCTGCCTGGTGTCTTACCTCTCTGACTCCTCCCTCCTCTTCACCAATCTCTTTCCTCTACTTATCTTTCAAGGAATTATTCTTCTCTCTCATTCCATTGGGGACATCTGGGATGTCTGGTCTACCCTACCCTGCCCTCTACCATTCTTTACTCATCCACCAACTATCTGTTGAGTATCTGCTGGCCATGAAGGATGGTACTGACACTACAGTGAAAGGTCTCTATCCTCATGGAGTTGACATTCTTAAACTGTATAACACCAGAGAATGAAAGGTCTCTAGCTATTCAGGAGTCAGGGACATCTCTGTGAGTTGTGGCCTGAAGGATCTGAGGAAGGTCAACTAGACAAAGAAGGGAAATGTTGCGAGGATGAGGTAAGCGTTTGCAGAAGAGACCGCCAGTTTCCATAATGGGTAGGAGCTTTTCCTGTTGATGGAACAGGAAGTTGGACTGGCCGTAATCGGGGTGAGACAGGACAATCAGAGGGGGTCAAGTCATGAAGGGTCTCGTGGTAGACTTTGGATTGTAGTCGAAGTCTGATAGAAGCCATTGGAAGGTTTTAATGAAGTTTTACAGACTACTGGCAACTCACGCAATGTGTCCACATCTCAGCTCTCCCTCTTCAAACCCTATCTCTTCTCTCATCTTCCTCTCGATAGCCAGAGCCTCTTCATCCTTCAGGTAGCCCAACCCAAAGCTCTCCCTCCATTCCTTTGTCTTCCATTCCTCATGCAATCCCTTCGTCGGAAGCCTTGGTGGCTGCCATATTGTTTTTCCTAGAGATGCATAAGGCTATAACTTTTGTAGTTGGCGGCATCCTCAGCCCCTGCCTGAGTGCCTGACACGTCGTAGCTGCTCAGTAAACTCTTGTTGACTGAATGAATGACCAAGCCATTCTGCTCCTTCTGCCCCATGCAAAGAGCCACATGGGGTGGAGACCTGGAGTTCTCTGCTCTTTGGAGTTTGCACTGCCCTGCACTAGCAAATTCTCTGGCTTTAGTTTCCTCCTCTGTTAAATGGGCCGCCTCCCACTGACGGCTAGGATGCAGGGAGGAGGTGAGGAGCTCAGGCAAGCTCCCGAGTGCACACAATCAATGGCAGCTATATATAAACTGGGGCTCCTTTGTACTCCCACTGCCTTTGTCCTAGTTCAGCCCTCATTACGCCGGCCTGCTCCTGCGGCTCCCTCCTCACTCCTGCCTCCATCACCACCAATCTGTCCCTTCAGCTGTCAGGCTTGTCTTCCCCACGCCAACCCTAATCACATCCCTCCCCTGCTCCGAAACCTTATGTGACTCCCACTGTCCACGAGACAAGACGCCCAGCCTCCAGTTCCCAGCCCTCACCTGCCAGCCCGTCCGATGTCTCCCCGAACACATATACTGAGCAGACCCTTCTGCCTCGATGGGGCGTCCTTGGGCACAGCCCCCATCCCTCTTCCCGCTTCCTTCCTAATTCCTTCTCATTCTGCTGGGGAGAGAGCTCTCCTGGGTTACCCGAGGGGATTGCACTGGGAGGAGGGAGATTGGATTCTCTGCATTTCTGAGGGCCAAGAGAAATGCAGGTCTGAGATTTGGGGAGACTTGGTACCCTGCTGGCTTCTCATACGTGGACTCTGCAGCGATGCTGGCCATAGCCCTGCTGCCCGTATTCATCTCATCTTCACTCCTGCCTCCAATTACCTTAGGGCCAAACGACGGGTACATGACTCTCTCACCCACGTACTTGTGTGGTCCCCTGAGGGCCAGGTGAGCTCATGTGGACTCCCTGGTTTAGAGCTTTCCCTACTCACTAGAACCTGTGCAGCCATCCCCTCCCCACTCTCCCAGCTAAAGTCCTGCTCCCCACCTGAGGGGTCTTACCTTAATACAAATCAGATCAGCTCCCTCTTCTCAATAACCCTCCATGGCTCCCACTTCACTGGGAGAAAAAGCCAGGTATTTCTGGTGGCCCCCAAGGTCCCATATGATCTCCTGTCACCTCCTGCCTCACCTCCTATGCCCTAGATCACTGGGATGAGCTCTTCCTCAAAAGGCATCAGGTATGGCCCGACCCCAGGGCCTTTGCACTGGTTGACCCTCTGCCTGGAGTTTCCCCTGACTATGGGGTGCGTCTTACCCACCATTTCTTCACTCGCTCTCTTTGCTCAAGTGGAAGTCCTCTAGGTCCACCTCTGCACACACACTGTCTGATAAGTTCCCTTCTAGACACGTGCGACCTTTGAACCCTGAACTGGGAAGTCCTCCTCCTTCTTACCCTCACCTGTGGGAAGGACAGAGTTTGGATAGACAGGGTTAAATTAGCTCTAGGGTTAAAATGAAGTTCACTTGTTTCTTTTTATTCTTTTCATGTGTCTACTGGGAAGTTTTAGGTCTCAGACAGTTTTAGGTCTCTTATTAAATTTACTGGGTGGCTGAGGTCCTAATGCCATTAATGTTGAACTGTTTCCCTGCCGGGCAGTAAAAACCAATTCACATTAACCAACAGATACCATAATTTATAACACCTATCATAATCTACAATATTTTATAACATGTATGTGTAATAATAATATAAGCACTTTTATATATATACTATTATATATACACTATTATATAATAAACATGAAATTTAATAGTCTATCATGTGATACACTGTATTTATTTGATTCTAAGGCACTGCTGATTCTAAGCTGCACCTCAGTTTCTCAAGAGGTTTTTGTGAAAAAAAAAATCAAAAATAACATTTACAAAGTTTTAAAAAAATAAAAATGAGAAGGAACAAGGAGTGAAGAATTAATTTATTAAAAAATCTTAAATACATAGTAAGGGATTGACAAAATTAACAGAGTTTTACAGTTTAATAAGGGATCTATTATACTTAGCAACTTTCTTTTCAGGTAAAACTTAGCCATCTTCAAATGTAAGCTGAATCTGATTTGGGGAGACATTAAAATGGTAAAAAAAAAGTGCCGCTTAGAGTCAAATAAATACGGTATACTCCCGGTGTTGTGTATAGCATATAGAACAATTGCATACTGTCCTATATATGTAGCCATATAATATGTAGCATAATATACTGCGATGTATCTGATTTATGTCATATATATGATAAATATGTAATTTAATGATCTGTCATGCTTGATATAATATATACTATATATAATAATATGCATAGTATATAGATGAATTTATAATATTGTATAATTTAACATATAAGCTACATAGTATATCATACAATATAATTATATAGATTTTAATATGGCATATATAGTATATATTCATGTAGTATATAATATACTATAAATGTACATAATTTAATAGTCTATCACATGATATATGTTCTATATTGTATATAATTTATAATATGTTCTATGTTATATGCACTCCAATATGCATAATTTGATAGTCTGTCATATGATATAACATACTCCATGTTATATGGCACAGTATAGAGGATAATTTATAATATATTCTATATTCTATATTACATGTAGTTGTATATTATATAGCATAATTGTATATGCTATAAATATATATAATTATATATTGTATATGCATTTTAAACATGAAATTTGATAGTCATGCATGATATATGCTCTATTATATATTATATAGAGAGTATATAATAAATAGTATATAATTATATATTATATATAATATAGTGTATAACATAGTAACTATAATATAGTATATAAATAAATTTATAATATAGTATAATTTAATAGATAAACTATATAGCATATAATAACAAAATATAACTGTATAGAATGTAATAAACATATATTAAATATGTTATATATGCTATATACTTTAAAATGCATACTCCAGCATACATACTCCCTGTGATTATATATGATCGAGAATGACATTTTCTATACTATCAATATGTCTTTTAGGAATACAGTAGCCCCCTAGACGAGGGACCACAAGTGGGCTCTTAAAACGAGGTGTCTCAGGGAGTTTCAGCAGAAGCCTCGTCTCCTGTCACCAGGATTCTATTTTATTTCCATTTACTTGTTCACACTGGCTGTTTCCCCCTCACCTGGGACTTGAACCCAAGAGTAATGGCCCGCACTCCTTTGGAGGTGACTGACCTAACTGCTGCTCCACCAGGGGGCGCCACCGGGCTTCTTATCAGTCACATTCTGATGGTCACTTGGCGTGAGCCCAGGAGTTCAAAGTCCCTCCGCCAGTGTCCACCCCAGCGGCGTCAGACCCATTGTTGGAATTATTGCTCCATTTTCTCCTAGAAGGTTAGCGCCTTTCTCATGTGCCAATTCCTGGAATCGTCACAACCCACGGAGGTGTCAGCCCTGTAATCCCCGTTCACAAAAGGGGAAACCGAGGCACAGCAAGGACGCGACGGGCAGAGCTGGGCTCTGAGTCCAGGGATTGAACTCCCCCCCAACTCCAGGCCCCAGAAACGCTCTGGTGACTACCACCAATTCTCCAAGGTGGGGGGTCCTGGTTCCTCTGCCTTTGTCTTACCAGGCAGGAAGTATTAACACCGTTTCACAGGTGAGGAAACTGAGGCAGGGGGTGTCGAGTCATCTGGCTGCGGTCACCCGACCCCAGCACCCTCTCCGCCCACTTTCACCCCGAGACCCACCCTCTCTCCTGCCTTCTGTCTCTCTTCTAGCATCTTGGCGACAGTTGGGACGGAGTTTGACCTTCGGACACTGAGGGCTGTGCGAGTATTGCGGCCGCTGAAGCTGGTGTCTGGGATCCCAAGTGCGTGAGTTTCTGACCCGGGCAAGTGGGGTCTGTACCGGGGTCTGGGGAACCTCAATTTCCCTCCGCCGGACCCCTCGGAAGGGCCTGCTCCCCAGCCCACTCAGGGCAGACTTCTCTTGGGGAAGCCCCCCAGGAGAGCCCCCCAGAAACCTGGCTGCAAACCCCTGAGCCCCTAAAAGAAATCCAGGGCCCCCCATAAATAACCCCAACACCCGCTGTTTAGCAGGAGAACTACATTACCTCCCTCCCCACTCATGCCTCTGGAAATCTTCATTTCCACCTTCCAGTGGGGACGCCAAGGCTCCAAGCATGGAACCATTTGAGGATACGCAGTCTGAGATGTGGGAGCATGAGGACTTAGCATGTGTCACCAGTGCCTGGGAGCTGACACGGGTGGCCATGGTGGTTAGCATTTATTGAGTGCCTGCTGTCTACCAGGCAGTTCAGGAAATGTACAAAGCACTCTCTTTGTCCGTCCTCACAATCACCCGATGGACCCATTTTGCAGATGGGAAGACCGAGGCTCAAAAAGATCAGCCTAACAGAGAGAAAGCCCCCCCCAAATCCAAACTCATTCCACGTTGCTCTTCTCTCTCTCAAAGAGTGCTTTACACCCCACTCCCCATTATTTATGGGCAAAGAAAATGAAAACTAAACAGGCCTGATCTTCCTCTGTCCTGCTTCAGATAATTATAATAATAATAATAGTGGTAGTAGTTAATAACATTGTTTTATTGTATTTTTTTAGCGAGAGGAGGAAGCACTTTATTTTTATTTAGTTGTTCGTCTTGGTCGTTCCCTCTGGCCCTGGGTCTTGAACCTGGGTCCCTGGGTGGATGTGGACTATGTCCAGTGGCCTTATCCGTGAGGTCACCAGGGCATGCCAAGACTATTATTGATAAGCACTTACTATGTGGAAGAATTAGTCTAAGTACTTTCCATTTTTAAACTCCTTTACTGGAGCGCCCTGGTGGAGGAGCGGTTGGGTCTGCTGCCTCCGACTGAGCGTAGTCCAAGAACATCCCAAGGACCTGGGTTTATGCCCCGGGGCTGGAAAAAAACCACCGAGATGAACAATGAAATAAAATAAAAGAAAGTGCTTCCTCCTCCTCTCTTCCTGGCTGCTGCTCGCCCTCATTCCTGCCTGCACCTTTCCTTAAAAACAACAAAAAGAGACTCCTTTAAAATCCTCATCAGCCTGAGACACTGTCATTGTTCCCAGATGACATGTTTAAGTATCCCTGCGCCTGTGTTTGAAGAATGTGATCTCCCCAACAGCAGGCTGCTTTTGTAGAAAGAGGGCATTTCTCCCGGGGCGTCTCTAAGACTCCAGTTGGTCTCCCTCTGTGTTAAGTGAAGGGTAATCCCAAATCTCACACGAAAATGACTCTGATCTGTGACCCCCGAGTCATGCCAGGGACTTGGCTAGGGATCCACTGTCATCCTTCATTCGAGAGGAAGGGACCGTCCTAACCACCACTCATAGATGAAGAGACCCAGGGACAGGGCGGACCCCTGATTTTCTCAAGGTCCCATCTGCAGTGAGTGGGCGACTAGGCTGGGTCCCCTGGGAGCAGACCTAGGTCAGTGTTTGGAGGTGACTATAGCTTGTGATGACCGAGGGTGATGCTGTGAGGGAGACGGACCGTGGGCAGCCTGTGGCAGCTGACAGCTAAGTTGCTGGAGGGAGAAGGTGCCACCTGCCTCCAGCGTTGAGAGTCTTAACCGGCCACCACCGCGTTCTTACACTGAGAAGTCCCCTTGGGCCACTTCGACAGACCCCTAGCCCCTGGCTTCTCCCTTTGAGAGCTGCCATGGGTCATGGCTCATGGGAGCGTCTCCCAGTGAAGGTGGCCCCAGAGGGGAGTAGGCTAGAGAGCCGGCATCTGATTCCACTCACGTGTGCTGGACAAAGGCACAGGACAAAGCAAACAGCAGCTCTGAAACCACCCGAGCAAATGGCGGTGCTACAGGGGCAGAGGGGTCAATTGCATGGTGATGGGTAGAAACTGGACTTGGGGTGGGGGGACCGGTATAATGTAGTTTATGCAGATGTGGATTAGAGACATGGGTAGACCTGGAATGTTTATGGCAGTATAATTGTTGATAAAAAAGTAATAAAGGAGGAAGGGAGGGAGGGAGGGAGAGAAGGAAGGAGGTGAGGAAGGGAAGAAAGGAAGAAGGGAGAAAGGGAGGAAGAAGGAAGGGAAGGAGGGAAGAAAGAAGGAAAGAAGGAGGGGGGACGGAGAGAAGAAAGGAAGAAGGGAGAAAAGAAAGAAGAAGGAAGGGAGGGGGACGGAGGGAAGAATGGAAGAAGGGAGGAGGAAGGAAGGGAAAGAGGAAGGAAGGAAGGGAGGGGGACAGAGGGAAGAAAGGAAGAAGGGAGAAAGGGAGGAAGAAGAAAGGGAAGGAGGGAGGAAGGGAGGGAGGAAGGAAGGAAGAAAGGGAGGGAGAGAGAAGGAAGGAGGGAGGGAAGGAGCAGACGGGGCTGGGGGGAGGGAGGGAAAGGAAGGATGGGAAAGGAGGAAGAAGAAGGGAGAAGGGAAGTAGAAAGGGAAAAGGAGGGGGAGAAAAGAAGGAAGGATGGATAGGGAAGGAGGAAGGAAGAAAGGGGAAGAGAAGGGACAGGAAGAAGAGAAAGAATGAAAGATAAGGAAGGAAGCCAACCTCAGACTCATGTTGGAACCTTCATTTTAACCAGAGATGCCTTTGTAAAAACAAGGAAAATCTGTCCCTTCTTGGAGGAAAAAGATCGACAAACGCCACCTCCTTCTGGGGAAAAGCCACCTGCCTTACTCAGAAAGCAATGGCTTTTTGCCCCCAAATTCACCCAGTGAGACTCCCTGTTCTAAATACGCCTTAAAACTTCCTAAAACGTATAAATATGAGGAACTAGCCTGTTTTTATCAACGGTGGCCTGGAGGGGCCTTCACTCCCCCTTCCTGCACCATCACCCCCTCCCCAGCCTCTGGGTTCCCTCGGGAGGCATCTGGGAGTGGGGTTTGGAGGGTGGGTGTGGAGCACCTGCTCACAGGGCTGCGGGGGACCTCTCTCTCTGTCTCCCCAGGTTTACAAGTCGTCTTGAAGTCCATTATGAAGGCAATGATTCCTTTGCTGCAAATCGGCCTCCTCCTGTTTTTTGCAATCCTCATTTTTGCAATCATAGGGTTAGAATTTTATATGGGAAAGTTTCATACTACCTGTTTTGAAGAGGGGACAGGTAGGTCCGAACCCGGCAGCGAGGCGGAGGGGAAGGTGTGGGTGGGAATTGGTTGCACTTTTCCTCCCTTGGGCATAAGCTGGGAAGGACCAGCAGGACTAGCTTCTTGGTCCTGATGGTGGGAAGAACCCCTTTCCAAAAACTACTGCAGACAAGACCCAGGAGGACAGATGGGCTCGCCCGCCCGAGATCACGGTGGCCGGTCAGGCTGTGCCTGCGGACCGCTGGATGCCGATGGAGGGGCTGAGGGGTTGATTTGGAACTTGATTCCAGGAAAAGCCATGGAGAGGGGTGGGGGGAGAGAGGGGAAGGGAGGGGAGGGGAGGAGAGGAGAGGAGAGAAGGAAAGATTGTGAATCATTGGGGTGTCAGGCCAGAGGGGAGCAGAGGGAGCTGGGGTAATATCTCTCCTGCTTCTGTCCGACTCTGGTGGACATATCATTGGGCCGCTGGAGCTCGCTTCAAAGGTGCTGTCAGGGCAGAGCCTGGAGGGACAGGACCCTTGACCAGGGGATATGCACAGGTGCCCCCACCTGGCTACCTTGGGGCCAGTGGCCAGACCAGGAAGGGAGGCGTCTTGATTGCCGAATGACTCCCATCCCTTCAGAGAAGAGAGGACAAGTCCTCATGATCTCCCTGCCCAGAATTGGCTTGAAGACACCGCAAGGGAAGTCCCGACCCCTTGTGTCACCACTGTGACCAGGTCAAGGATGGGAATGGGGCCGGCTGGAGGAAAACCTGAGCAAGACTGGAGACACCCCTGGGACTGTAGTGGGAATCAGCCAGGGTGTTTCCAGAAGCACGTACCTTGCAATGCATGCTCTCAACCCTGGTTTCCTGAAGCCCAAGGAAGAAGAGAAGCCTGTATTTTTAACTTTGCACCACCGGGTCCTGGGTGCAGACGATTGGAATGACGGTTTCCGTCACGATGAAGCAAAATTTGGAATGAAAAAGTGGGCAGAGCAAGCAAGGGACCAGGAGGGGAGCTGGGTGGGTAAGGGAAAGATGGTTCAGAACTGTTTCATTGGGAGGTGGCTTCCCACCCACCTTCTCTACCCAGAGACCCCCCCAGGAGGCCCAGCCGTCTTCCCCAGTCGCCCCCAGAAAGGAACGTTTTTTTTTTTTTTCCCTTTCCTCTTTTTCTCTTACTCCTCCTGTCTTCTCTCCTGGGCTTGTGAAGTTTGCTGAAGATGGGATGTCCTAATTATTTCTTTCCCCGATGAAGAAGGTGTTAATTGAGGCAGAGTTATTTCAGTACCTGGTTTATCACCCAGCGGAAATGCAAAAAGAGGGAGGGCTGGGGGCCCAGAGCCCCAGGAGCCGGACACAGGGACTCCTGGGTCCAGGGTTGTGCCAGAATGTTTCTTTTTATCATTATATATATATATATATATATTTTTTTTTTTTTCCTTTCTCATCCAAAGGACCAGGTGATGGCTTGCCTGGGGTGTGAGTGGAGTCGGGAGGGGACAGACGTGGGTGGGGCAGCTGGAGGGGTAAGAAGCCTGGATTTAGAAAGATGACTTAAAACCCCCCAATTAAAAATATAAGGCGTGTGAGTAAGAGACAGATATATCCAGACACCCAGGCAGCAGGTTAATTTTAAAATATATTTATAACCAAATTCTTCAGATTCTCTGGACGGTGTCTTTTCTAGAAGCAGGTCTCCAGAGAGTTTGGTGTGGGCAGTGGGGGTGGTGTAGTGGGGATTGACATCACAACGACCCCCGGGCAGAGGTGCTACAGATGACAAGTTTTCCCTGCCGCCACCCGCCTCATCCTATGTCCTGGGAGACCCGGTCACGTGCGCCTCACGCTGGGCTGAACGCTCAGAGAAATGCCAGTAGATCATTTTCCACTTTCCAAGAGCTTCCCAAGCAGTATGAGAAGCTTTGCTCCTCACCCAATATCCAGGCGTTACTGTCACCCAAAGGAAAAAAATAGGGCTGGATTAGAGCCCCGAAGGAGGATGGTTCCTGAAAGAAGGAAGCTTCTGAATATACAGTGGTTCTCATGTGTGACCGTTCGTGAATTTTTCGCCCCCCTGCTTGCAACCTTAGGTTTCAAAGCTTTTTGCCTTCCAACTTGCATGGATTAAGTAACAGTCCCTGCACAGATGCCACTGGGGACAGAGAAGCATCTTCAACTCCTAGTGGCCGATGGGTCCAGCTTCTTGAGGACTAGATGTCCCTGCTGAGTGTGGGGGTGGAGATCTCGCTAGGACCTCCGATACGATGCACACATTCAGGGCTTGATGGCCACCTGCAGTGTGCAGACTGGAGCCTGGATTGTGATACTACCAATCCAGCGGCACCTACCTTAGAATCGATTTGGCTTTCATGGGAAGCTTGAGTTAACACGCTCAGCGGTTTGCTTGGTGGACCAGGTCGCTTTCTTTGGAAACCTAACTGAATCAAGTCCTCCCCTGTTCACTGTCCAATGGGGAACATGCCTTGAGCATCCCATGTTCTCCTGACCTCCTTCAAGGTTTTCCTGAAGCTGTCTGTCCTCCTCCCTCTCCATGAACACCCGGGACTCCAGTTCCAACTTCTCCGGGAAGATTTCTTGGGTTTCCAGCGAAAGGGACATCCATTGGCATGTGTCTCTCTCCTGGTGGCATCTGCACAGTCTGCCTCCTGTTCTTGCTGGGGGAAAGCTTAGCTTCTGTGCCTGAGGGTAGGAACTGTGAGTACTGGTCTCTCTTGTCACTAGAACAGCTCTCTGAGCTCAGTACATCTCAAGAAGGAAAAAAAAATCAACTGGCAAGAAAAGAGAAAGAATAAGACCAGCGATTGACAAATGTGTCCTTGTGGATTCTGGGGAACCTCATACAAACCCTGTAGCCATGCACACAAGGCATTTCCCAACATTGGAGACCGTGAAGCACATCTCAACAGATTTCAAAGGACTGAATAACAGAAACCATTCTCTAACCACCATGCAATTAAGATGGAAAGCAGTCTTAACAAGATAACTCAGAAAGCGTTGGGAAAGGAACAGACATGCTTCTCTTTTGTAGATGAAATAATTGACACCTGAGTCTTTTTAAAAAATAGTCAAGGAGCACCCTGGTAGAGTAGCAGTTGGATCCACTGCCTCTTGCTAGTGAAGTCCACAGGCATCCCAAAGACCCGGGTTCATATCCTGGAACTGGGGGAACAACCAAGATGAACAACTGAAATAGAAGAAATAAAATGCTTTCTCCTCCTCTCAAAGATAAAAAGATTCCAGTAGCATACCAGGTGGGTGGAGGGACTATAGATGAAACAAGATGAGCCCTGAATGGTAAGCATGGAAATGGGTGATAGGTGTATGGGAACTCATTATGCTGTATTTTTGTGTATGTACATTAGACAAATTTTTCTTGTCGGTAAATACTTCTCGGTTATCCATGGGTCAAAGGAAAAATAATCATGGCCATTGCCAAAGGTTTTACTTTAGCAGTGATGTTCATGAGAGGCAGGTAAAGCTGCACTCAGAGGGCAATGCATAGCCTTAAAGAGAGCTGATCCATCTCAAATGTTTAGGAAAAGAAGCAGCACTTAGAGAAGAAATTCATGAAATAGAAAAGAAGTAAATAGATCAGCCAAGCAAACCATTGCTTGCTGTGGTGGTTACTTTTTCAAAAGTGGCTGATAAATTCATCCCAATATCCTTTTATCCCCTACAGTGTTCATTGCTCACAGGTGCCTATTCCTTCCCTTCCTCTGATTTATCTCCCCTTCCCTCTCATTAGATGACATTCAGGGTGAGTCTCCAGCTCCATGTGGGACAGAGGAACCTGCCCGCACCTGTCCCAATGGGACCAAATGTCAGCCCTACTGGGAAGGACCCAACAATGGGATCACTCAGTTCGACAACATCTTATTTGCTGTGCTGACGGTTTTCCAGTGCATCACTATGGAAGGGTGGACCGACCTTCTCTACAATGTAAGTGCTGTGAGGTGGCCATGAGAGGACACCCTTTGGGACCAGCCAGCTCCAGAGGCTACCAAGGAAGGACTTTGAGTCAGGGAGACAGCCTAAGAATCGTTCAATATGGCCCTGGGAGAGTCAGGCCTTTGAAGATACGGAGTTGCTGGTAGGGAAGGCCCCTCAGGACCTGGAAATCTAGAGGGCACACAAATGCTGAGTGATGTTTAGCTGTGCATGTTTTGCATCTATTTTAAATCAGCGAATTAATAGAATCAGATTTTTGACTACATTAAGGTGGTGTGATGCACAACCCAACAAAGGTAAGACAGAGAATAATGTCCTTGGATCTTATGTAAGAGGGGCTGCATACTGGGGTCCTTGCTGACCTTCTCTCAGACATGCTCATTTCCTAATTTCTAGATCATGCTGTGGGTTATTATCCAGTATCCTCGAATTCCCTGCGCACACCAGATTCCCTGTGCATACCCTCAGGGTACCTCAGGTTGTGCTATGTGTTCTTTAAGGCATATCCCTTTTGGGGGATGGAGGGAGATGAACAAGAACCCATCCTTTTGATCAGTGGCTCCTTTGGGGATGGGGTAGAGGATGGGCAGAAAAAAACATGGACAGTTTTCCATGTTGTGCACTGCACAAGTCACCACAGCTCAGGAAGACTGTCCATACTGTAAATACGTTGGCATGAATATGGCTGAGCTTGGACACACAGGCAGGAGTGACACACCCCTGTGTGTAAGGAGACCCCCAACCCCTGCTGCCGGCCAGGACAGAGCTGGGAGTGGAAAGAGAAGCTGCCAGGCCAAGGTCAAGGGGCCGGGCTGGCTCTCTTGATACCCTGAACCTGTACAGAGATCCACCTTCTAAATTCCATCTTGACCTTCCAAATGCTTATGAAGGTATGTTTGTAAAGGAGAAACATACAGCATATTTTATTTAGTAGCTTTTAAATATTTACACGTATCTGTGGGCCTCCAAGCAATACTCTTGTTCCAGTTGAGAAAATGTTAGAGATAGGTTGAAAAAGATGTACACCCCTACCTGCCCCTACCCTCCCACTTCTACCCTCTTTCCTATCCCCTCTCGTGGGGCTGCTTCACACACAGACTGAAATTGCCAAGTAAGATTCTGTCTGTGTGCTCCAGGCCTTGTCCTATGGGGAAAGCAATACTGGGCTTCCTCCTGCCTGCAGAGAGGCTGTCCTCTTTCCCCAGGTCATGCCGTGTGTTCCTCAAGGCATTTTCCCCTTTGAGGGTGGAGGGAGATAGACAAGAACTCATTCTTTGGATCAGTGGCACCTGTTAGGATGAAGTGGAGAGTGGGCAGAAAAAGAGCCATGGACAGTTGCTCATGTCACTGACTGCACAAGTCACTGTATCCGGGGAGTGCTGTCCATACTATCTGTAACATAGATTTCTGCTGTTCTTATAACTAATTGACCAATACGAAGGATTGGGAAAGGGACATGGCGTTCCTATTTGAATGAAGACCTTTTCCACACACAGCCTCTCCAGAAACAGACAGCAGATCTGAGAGGTGCTCACTTGCCAAAAGTTTGAGCAAATGATGGGACGAAGTTGACGAGAGGTGGTACTTTTATGGAGTCCAGATGTTTTCTTTGAAAGGCTGATGTGAGAGGAGGCTTTGGGGGGAAAGGAGGTCTCCTGGTTGAAACTGAGGTGCAAGAGGAAGAAGGAAGGGTGTCGGGCAGAAAATGGGAGTGGGAAGCAGTTGCTGAGAATGGGGGACGTGGACACAGGTTGTGTCATGGGGTCAGATGTCTAGAGAAAGACCCTGGAGCCTGGCTAAGTGGTGGGAAAGAGAACGTGAACAGGAGCACAGATCTGTGTGTGTGGGGGGGGGGATTTTCTACCCTCCTAAATACTGTTGTCCGAGGAGCTCTTAGTTCTGGAAGTCTAGAGTTGAGTTTTCTCAGGGAGAGTGGTCCAGAGCACAGAGCTGCCTGAGTTCCCATCCTCAGCCACCACTTCTTTGCTGTGCAGCACAGGGCAAGTCACTTAGCCTCTCTGTGCTGACAATTACACGTGTAAATGCAAGGAGAAAGAGAAGTACAATCCTCCCTCCCTAATGGGACCTGCACCTTGTCCTTAAACAAATAAAAATTCAAATGTAAAAAAAAAAAGGCAGGAATGAAGGCGAGCAAGCAGGCAGGAAGAGAGAGGAGGAAGAATCACTTGATTTTATTTAGTCGTTCCTCTTGGTTGTAACCCCCTCCCGCAGCCCTGGGTCTCAAACCCAGGACCTCAGGGTGTAGGTGGGACTGCTCCCAGGGTGTTCTAGACCAATAGGCCGCCAGGGGGCGCCAGGCTCTATGAAATTTTCAGTGAGATAAGAAGCAGGTAGGGGATGGGCATCTTGTGAAATTTTCACGGGTCTGTGAAATGGTCCATGGGGATTGAAAGGATTTAGGACTTCTTAGGACTTCTGGTTTCCTGGGAGGCTTGAGGCCTCATGTGGTTAGTTTCATCAGGTCTCCTGCTGTTTGAAAACTTACAGAAATGCTTCCTTTCCTTATATCTCTCCCTGTTCACCGGGCCTGAGTGAGGTGCTCTGAACAAGACCTAGTCCCAGGGGAGCTCTGTGATGTCAAATTCTCCACCCCAATGGGTGAGCCTTTTAGAAAGTCACCTGGATGTTTTGTCATGAAAATTCCAGCAGTGCCCGAGGAGATCGAGCAAACTTGGGGTCCCACTTAGGAGACCCCACCTCCTCATCCTGCCGGTAGCTGCCACTAATGCAGAGCAGCCTTCTAGCCCTTTCTATCTGCTAGCACCCCACTGGCCTTGGGTAGAAAAAAGAGTAATGGTTTGGAGCCGGTGTGAGCCTAGGACAGTGGTTTGTAGGCAGGGGTGATTCTCTCCTCCAAGGGACATTTTGTAATGTCCAAAGACCTTTCTTTGGCAGGGAAGAAGATACTAGAGTCTAGAGGATAGGGGTGAGGATGGTAATCAACACCCCACAGAGCACACACAGGATGACCCCACCACCTAGTGACCAGCCCCAAATTTAGAGTTGCAGTTGGGGACCCTGGACCAAAAGACAGGGGCTCCTAAGGTTGGGATTTCTGCTGCAATCCCCTGTCATTCTCAAGGATGACTGCGCTCTAGGATACTTGTAGGGATAGCCCCTCGCTGATGCCCGGAGGAGTCAGTGGATAAATACCCCAGCTCCCTCCCCTCCCATCAGGCATGAAGACTTGTTTTGTATGCTCTAGACTCTCCTATAGGTTGGTCTTATCACCTGGAGACAAAAACGGGACAGGGTGATGTACTGGTGACTAAGGGAAGGGGAGGAGGTAGAGCAATCTGAGCAGGAGCAGAGCAGCCAGGCCAGCAGCAAGTAAGGACTGTGATGGCGATCACATAGTAGTGACATGTGTTCTGGCAGGGCTTCATACAAATGACCAGTGCCGGTGCAAGGAATTTTGGCACCTTAGACAAAACCAAATCTGGGGTCCCTATAAATCCCACCCTAAATATCCAGCCTAAAACACAGGCTGCTTTAACTGTCCCAGTGTGAGCATTGAGCCAATGCCCAATAACCAGTCCAGTGCCAGAGATAACCCCCACAGTGCCAGAGATAACCTCCCATATTGCCAGAGATAAACCCCCTGTGACTCAACCACACTGCTCCCTTCGAAGAAATGGGTGCATGGGCGGGGAGAATTCTCTTCCCGCAGCTCCTGTTTCCTCGCTGGCGGGAACAGCAGTAGCAGCCGTGGCCCACTGCAGTCAGCACTGGCAAAGGCTGTCTTTAATGCAGAGCAAAAGGGACAGCTGCTTTGAGGTCCCCTCCACAGACTAGGTCTACCAGCATATAGGATGTGGTGGCAGATGCTGGGACAAAAGCTGCACTAGAAGACAAATGATGGAAGGACGGAGGGGCTAGTTTAGATCAGGCAGTCAAGGAGGCCTCCTTGGAGGAGGTGGCACTTCCACAGAGAAGGAAGGAGCCAGGCAGATGTTTGGAGAGAAGCATTCTTGGCAGAGAGAAGAGCTCACTTCCCCTTTTGCCCTGTGTTAAAGATGTCCTCGTTTATCAAAAATGGTACAAAATTGACATTTATATTAAAATGGTGGGATGGCTAGAAGATATGAAAGAAAGAAAAAGGTACTGTCCCATTTAAAACAGTTTGTATGATCAGCCCTCTCTTCTGGGACACCCAGCAGGATTGCATTCAGTCCTTCATCGCATACAGGGTTGCCCTGCACCACAGACCAGGATCCCTCTGAAGGTTCTAGGGAGGGTCCTTCCTGCCTCTCCCAGCTCCTGGTGGTTTGCTGATAATCTATTTATTTATTCCACAAATTTTTTAAAAGGAAAGGTACAGGCAGGAATCGAGGTGAATAGGTAGGTAGGAAGAGAGGAAGGAGAAGCACTTGATTTATTTAATTTTATTTAATTGTTCATATTGGCTGCTCTCTCTGACCCAGGACATGACCCCAGGACCTTGGGATGTATGTGGACTGCGCTTTGGCCACAGGCAGTTAACCAAACCACTGCTCCACCAGGGCATGCCTCTTCCACAGTCATTTATTGAGCATCTCCTATGTGCTGAGAAAGGTTTAGGTGATCAGGGACATTGAAATGAAGACAATCATTCCTGCCCTTGTTTGGGGAGATAAGCACAAATAATAAACAGGTAAAAAATTACTCAGAAATGGGAGAGAGCGCAAGCAAAAATAAAACATGGGATGTGGTGACAGATCCTGGGGACAAAAACTGTACTAGAAGACAAGTAATGGAAGGACGGAGGGGCTAGTTTAGGTCAGGCAGTCAGGGAGGGCTCCTTGGAGGAGATGGCATTTCCACAGAGAAGGAGGGAGCCAGGCGGATGTTTGGAGAGAAGCATTCTTGGCAGAGAGCAGAGCTCACTGATGACTGTGTCTTCCAGCTCCTTCCAGTTTTCTCGTTTTTTTAACTGGTTTCTTTTCTTTTTCCCTTTTTCCCTATCTACCTAAAGCCCCTTTGGGGCAGTTGCAGGGGAAGCCTGACTCCCAATTAATTGGCAATGCTCCCAAAGACTGATACCAGGATGTGCATCCCAGCATTATTTATAGAAATAGAACAAAACTGGAAGCAACCAGTTAAATACCATATGTTCCTTCCATAGGATGAAATCTCGTGTCTCCCTTAAAAATCATCTGTTGGGGGGCTATTTAAAGATGCAGGGAAAGGCTCACCTTTTGGTGATGAGTGGGAGAACTAATTTTAAAAAAGAATCAAGGTGAGGTAAACCTTCTGTTTCTCTGTGCTCAGGTTGTGATTCCTACCTGCCAGGCACTGGGAGGCTGACAGAACAGAGATGACTTTCTCCCAGTGCCGGAGGCTGGAGGCACCCAGATCTGGGTACCAGCATGGTCCATTTCTGGTGAGGGCTCTCTCTCTGTCTTGCCAAGAGCAGCCTTCTTGCTGTGTCTCTCCCCGGGGTAGAGAGTGGGAAAGGAAACTGGAAACTGGCATCTTTGCTTACAAGGAAGGGCACCCATTTTATCATGGGGTTTCCATCCTATGACGTCCTCTAACTGATTCCACTTAGATCCCAGAGCCCCCGCCTCTGTGTACCAGGGCAGCGTGGAGTTAGGGCTTTAACATGAATTCGTGATTCAGTCCGTAGGACCTTAAGATTACACAAGTATGTACGCTTAAAAAATATAAAGATCAGTAAAGTGCTTCTTCCTCTTCTTTCTTCCTGCCTGCCTGCTTGCCTTCATTCCTGCCTGCACCTTTCCTTTAAACTTCAGGAATCTTTTGTGTTCTTGAGACATCTCTGTATTGTCCCGAGTTTCAACAATGAGCACAGTTGACTTTCATCCTCAGGGGAAGTATTTAAACTTGTCTTGTGACATGTTTAGGAGCCAAAAAGGAGATTTGGGGATCCCCTCCCTCCCTAGACCAGAATAAGCAATTTCAGGGTGCCCACTGTGTGCTAGAGACTCTTATGACATCTGCCAGAGAGAGTCCGTAGAGAAATAACACACGATTGGATGATGGGCATCATGATAGCGATCATTTAGATGATTTTGTTCTTAAAGAAACAAGATTAACCAAGAAGAGAAAAGTCTTGCTTATGGAGAAATTCTCCCCCTTTGACAATGGGCTGGACTGCATGACCCGCTTTCATAGTCAGGGAGGGAAGGGGAGATATAGTCCTTTCAGAGTGGAGAAACCTAGAAGATATCCATGGAACCCAGCCACAGAGACTGGCCTCTCTCGTGGATGAGTTATAATGGGAAAACTGATGAAATCCGAATCAGACCTGGAGTTGTGTTTCTGTGGGGGAAGGATCACTGATTCCTATTATACGAGCAAAACTCAGGGGCTAAGAGAACTAAGAACACAAACTTCCCTTTGTCTATCCTGAGCTGGTCCCAGAAAAATAGATAGAGAGGGGAGGGGAGAGAGAGGGAGAAATGGAGGGGAGGGGAGGGTCAGACAGTGATTTCATTTTTGACAGTCATTTTTTAAAACTCTCACTAAAATTTAGGACAAAAAAGGATGGAAGATAGGAGGACAGAGTTCACTTCTGTCTGTGTTTTTGTTTATTTTGTATTGCAATAACTTTGTTTTACACATTCAAATAAACTCAGATGTGAAGGGTCCCCATAGGTGCAGGTTCCCCATTCCTCAGATATGTGTCCACGAACCCTGCCTTCCATCATATCACCACGTGTTCTTCACCACTGTCCAGTGGGCTCCTCTACCCTTGTTCCTCCCCACATCCCATTCCCTATTGGTCACCTCAGTTCTGTTGCAAGTGTCCAAGGGTTGGTTTTGTCTCATCTGTTCCTTTGTTTTGTCTGTTCATGTTCCACCTATGAGTGAAGTCATCTAATATCTGTCTTTCTTCTTTTGACTGATTTCACTGATCTAGATCTAGATCCATCCATGTTGGTTCAAATGGCAGGGTTTCATTTTTTCAGGGCTGTGTAGTATTCCATCGTGTATATGGACCACATCTTCTTGACCCATCATCTGACGTTGGGCACTTAGTCACCTCTTTTTTGTTTCAGTTTTATTGAGATATAATTGACACATAACACTCTCTCAATTTTAGGTTTAAAATTACTTGATATGATAACCACAATGCCTTAACCTCCACCAATTCATATAGTTATCCAAACAATTGGGGAAGTTGTTTTGTTTTGTTTTGTTTTAAAGGAAATTTCATGGTAATGTGAAGCTTAGAAGACTTTGTGGACTATTTGTGAACTTCTTGTGTTCGTTCTTGGTGATGAGACTCCACCGTTGGGTCTGCTACCTCCCCTCATATGAAAGAAAATGCCCCTGTTCTGGTAGAAATGAGACAGGAAGGGTTAAGTCTTTCTGTTCAAATCCATAGATTCCCTGAATTCTGGCCTCAGATCCTCAAAGATATTCCTTCAACTGAGACAGAAGGACTCTCTTTATCTGGAGTCCAAATAAAATTTGCCGTGCCCCGGAAAACTCGCAGTGGGCGGGATGGTTCCCCAAGTAACTCAAGTTCTCCGTCTGGCTCAGACTCCACTGCAGGTTACCACGCCCAACATGTCAACAGCACAGAGACTGGAGAGCGTTGGGGATGGAGCCTTAAGACCCCTCTGTGCTGGAGTGAGAGCTTGCTCATGTCCAAAGACAGGTATTGCTTAATGCCAGGGACACGTTGAGATATGGGGACACATTTAGGTGAGTTTGTCATTGTGCAGATGTCCTAGAGACATAGGACACATACCTAGATGGTGCAGCCTACTTTTGCATTCACGTCTAGGGTATATGGTGCTGCCTGTGGGAATCACAGTCATATATATGCAACTTTTTTAAAGAAAAAGTACAGGCAGGAATGAAGGCGAGAAGGCAGATAGGCAGGAAGAGAGAGAAAGAAGCAGCATTCCATTTTATTTCTGTTTAGTTGTTCACACTGGTTGTTTCTCCCGTACCTGAGACTCAAACCCAGCAGGTACGTGACCTGCGTCCTTCAGAGACAATTGACCGCTGCTCCCCCAGGGGGCGTCCCGTCTGTGCAATGGGTTGTTGATTGACATTAAGTGGTCTGGCTGTGTGTTGAAATTCTGCCAATGGCTATAAAATGAGCCTCAGGGAGCACAGCCCGGCCCCGCCCTTGGCCCAGAGCCTGGGGGGGGGGGGGTCCCACGTGGCTGGTGTCTGCTGAGCGGGTCGCCTCCTCACAACTTCCTGGGGCCCACGCTGGCTCCCGGCAGACTTCTGGAAGCATGTTGGTTGATCAACCCTTTCCTCTGTGCTGTCCTGTTCTGGGTGCTTTTCTCTCCCCGTCTCAAGGAGGACCTGAAATCGCGCCCCGTCTTCCAGGTCAGGAAACTGAGTCTCAGCGCGGGGCGCAGGGAGTGGGGGGGTGACTCTGCCTCCTCGTCCCCGCCCACGCTCATGGGACTGAAGGCTCGATCTCCGTGCTGGGGGCGGGAAGGGGCTTCTCAGACTCCGGCCGTTGGCTGGAGCCTGTAGAGTGGTGAGTGTATTGCTGCAGCCACAGGTGGCTCCCGTTCACAGGGACCCGCTCACCATTGTGCCTGGCTCGAAAGAGCTAGAAGTCAGCCCCACCACACCCAGGGGGCATCCCCACAGCGCTCCTTGCCAGCGCGGGCAAAGCAGCTGGGGCCGCCTGGTGGGTGATGGGCCTTCCCTCCCTTGGGTGGCGCTAGGGAGGAGAGGTTGTGGTCCGTGGCCTTTGCAGTGCCCACAGGCGATCCTGACGGGACAGGGACATCAGGACCACGAGTTCGTTTGGGGTTGCCAGTGAGCTCGGAGCTGGTTGCACGCCACACCTCAACTCACCCATTAAACAGCCTTGTGAGGGGAGATTGTCTTTAGCTCCTTCTTCCACATGGGGAAACTGAGGCCCACAGAGATGAAGTAACCTACCAAGGTCCCCTAGCCAAGGGTGGTGAAGGCAAGATTCAAAGCTGGCCATTCAAGTGTCTAGTCTTTCTGACTCTGCTTCTCTTTGTTCTTTGTCTCTTGTTCTTGGTCCCTCCTCCTCTTGCTTCTCCTCCTGTTCCTCATCCTCCTCTTCCTCCTCCTGCTCCTCCTGCTCCTCCTCATCCTCCTCATCCTCATCCTCCTCTTCCTTCTCCTGCTGCTCCTCCTCCTCTTCTTCCTCCTCCTTGTCGTCCTCCTCCTCTTCATGTCCCCCCTCCTCCCCACCTCTCTCTCTGATTTTCTCTATTTCTCTTACTGCTTCTCCCCCTCAGTCACTGCCCATGAGGACAAGCAGCAAAACGTTGTTTAGCAAATGATTTTCAATGTGTGTCTCTTGATATTTCTCACTAGTGGAGCTGACCTTTGGCCTACACCCTTTCCATTCATAGTGGTTCATTTAGGCCTGGATCAAAGCATTCATTTCGGGGAACTTTAGATCACACATGCATCCAGCAAAGATGCACTGAATGCCTGTGTTTGCAGGCGTTCTTCTAGGTACCCAGGGTATGCCATGAATGGAGGAGCCCCAGTCCCCATTTGGGGGGGAGCTGACATTTTAGCGGAGGATGCTGGCAATAAAGAAGAGAACTGTGAGATGTAGATTTACTCTTACTTATGTGTGTGTAAAGGGCAGGTCCTGTCTTACATATTTTCAGACCTCTGCGCCAGACAGTTTCTACCACCATTACTCCATCAGCTGTCCTCACACATAGCAGCCACTGGGTATGGAAGTGGGTGGGTGTGGCTGATGTCAGAGAAGCTGCCATTTACAAAAACAGGCAACTAACCCGTGCAATCGTTTGGTGTGGAGATGGATGAGAAATCAGGAGGAAAAGAAGGCAGTCAAGGGGATGTGGAGTTTCCAAGTGAGAAGGCGCAGTCCTTCGCCCTTCTTCAAAGACCTGAAGGAGGTGAGGGATGGTGGCCTGGCAGGTGTCTCAGAAGGGTAATCCCGAGGGCCAGGCAGCCAGTGCAAAGTCCCTAAGGCAGGTGTGATCCTGGGGTTTGGGGAGAGCAATGAGGGGGCCTGTGAGGCTGTAGGGAGGGAGGGAGTGAGGGGGGAGCAGGAGTTAATGAGGCCAGGGGAGGTGATGGGGACTCGCCTAGCTGGAGACACCATATAATTTATTATCCAAACCAGGACAAAGTGGTTTTTTTTTTTAAGGAAAGGTGCAGGCAGGAATGAAGGAGAGCAGAGGCAGCAGGCAGGCAGAGAGAGGAGGAGGAAGCATTTTATTTGTTTTATTTAGTTGTTTATCTTGGTGGTTCCCGCTGATCTGGGATGCGAACCTGGGTTCTTGGGATGGATGTGGAACTGTGCTTTCAGCCGGAGGCAGAGGACCCAACCGCTCCTCCACCGGGGTGCTCCCAGGACAATTTTTGAGAGCAAACCAAATTATTGAAAAATAATTTGCAGTCCCTGCATAAGCTCTCTAATGGATATAAACTTCCTCGTGGCAATATGGGTCCCTTTCACAGTAAAATCCACGCCATGGAGCAGGGTTTGGAGTGGTGGGTAAGGATTGGGTGTTTTCCTAAACTGCAAAATTTTTCTCTAATGTTTCTGGGTGAACCATGCCCCCCAAGACAAGAGGAAAATGAGCCCTAAAGCAGAAGACACTTAAGGATTTTACTGGGAATCAGTCATTCATTTGTTCAGTGTCTTTATAAAGTACTTACTAAGTGCTACATAGCGCTTGAGACACCGGCAGAGCTGGGAGTACCCCGTGTTTTACCTGAAAGCGATCGTGGGCCAGTTTGTGTTTAGAAACATAAAACATAATGTAAGGCATCCCCTGGTGGCTCAGGGGTTAAGCCTGTGCCTGGGATGCAGTCCACCTAAAACCTTAGGACCCGATTTCACATCCTGGAAAACAACTAAAATGAACCATGAAATAAAAAGAAAAGGCTTCTTCCTCCTCTCTCTTCCTTCCTGTCTGCTGCCTGGCCACCTTCTCCTTTAAAAAAAAGAAAAGAAAGAGTGAAAAGGAAACATTATATAAGTGTAACTGAGGACTTGCACCTCAGAATGATCGTTTTCTCTTTCTGCCTCAGTTTCCCCAGCCATTGGGTAGAGGCAATGTGGGAATCAAGGGGTGTTTTGTCACCTCAAAGGGCTCTCATCAAGTAACAGGGGTGACCCCCAGCCTCTGCATTCCCCTAGGAATAGCCTGACCCCTTTGGACTCAGGATAGATGTTTTCTGTGCGTTATGTGTTCGGCATGACCAACGTTAAGTGAGGTCCTACTATGCAGAGTAGGATTCCAGGCTCCGAGGAACTGACAATCTGCTAACAAGAAAAGGCATCAGTCGACCAGATGGTTGAGGAGGCCGCGCATGTGCTGAGTGGTGGTGTGCTGACATCTTGGGTGGGGTCTGTCCTTGGGCGGGGCACAGTGGCGTCCACAGCAGGGCTGTCACCTCTCTCTGGAAGGATAACACACCACCTGGGGGCATTTGTGAGAACATCAGGGTTGCTGGAGGGTGTGGAGGGGCAGCCTGGGTATGAAGAGCCCTGGGCTGCTTCTTCGCATGCGCTCTTGCTCTCTCCCCAGCTCTGTCCCCATCCCCATCCCCAGCCTACTTCTCTCCCCAGGGCTATATTTAGCCCTAAGAAATGGGAACAAAAGGCTTTAGCCAGCCCAGCCTGGGAAGTTGAGAGGCACAAAGCCATTCTGCCTGCTGTCCAGGCTGATTCTGCTGTCTCCATTCTTTCTGGCAGAACCTTCCAGAAGCCAAGCATTAGGACCCACCGGGGCACATTTAGAACCAGGGTGTGGGCTGGCAGTGTGCCATCCCCTGCCCCAAAGATGATGTGTCCCTGGTGCCATCCCCTACCCCCTAAGATGATGCATCCCTGGAGAGAGTGGACTTTTATTTGATGTGCTTTCGATTTGTTTTTATTATGGTGAAATTGACGGGACAGGCAGTTTTCCATCAGAACCATTTTTAGGTGTGTAGTTCTGTGTCCTTCAGCTCCTGGAGATGGTTGGATGGCTATCCCCGCCCTCCAATGCTAGAACCCCTTTCCTCTTCCCCACCGAAGCTCTGAACCCATCAAACACTCCCTCCCTGCTCCCTCACTCATCCCTTGGCCTGCTGTCTACTTTCTGTCTATATATTTGACTCCCCTAGGGATGCCATGTAAGTGAAATCATTTGTCTTTTTATTCCACTCAGGCTAGTGTCTTCAAAATGCATCCAGGTGGTCATCTACATCGGAAAGTCCTTCCTTTTGAAAGAGAAGTTGACTTTCCAAACAAACAAACATGGCGCCCCCTGGTGGAGCTGGGGTGAGCGCATATCCATCCCAAGGACCCAGGTTCATAACCTGAGGCCGCCGGTTTGTATCCTGGGACTGACTGGTGGGAACAACCAAGATGAGCAACTAAATAAAATAAATGAAATGCTTCTTCCTTCTCTCTCTTTCTGCATGCCTGCCTCTGCTTGCCTTCATTCCTGCCTGCACCTTTCCTTGAAAAAAATCTTTCTAGGCACAGCCTGGTGGAGGAGTGGTTGGGTCCTCCACCTCTGGCCAAGCACAGTCCATCCACATGCATTTTGAGGACCCGGGTTCACATCCCGAGACCAAAGGGAGCAATCAAGATGAACAACTAAATAAACATAAATGAAATGCTTCTTCCTCCTCTCTTCCTACCTGCCTGCCCGCCTTCATTCCTGCCTGCACCTTTCCTTAAAAAAAAAAAAAAAAACTAAAAAACAAAAAAACTTGTTTTAATTGAAGTAAGATAGATCTACCCTGCAGATCATAATGGAGATGTTTGGTGCATTTTCTGAATACAAACTAAACACATGTCAGAAGGCAGGGGACAAGTGGTGGCAGAGCCCACTGGACAATGGTGAGGAAGGAATACTGGGTGATGTGGTGGAGGGCAGGGTGTGCTGACATATATCTGAGGAATGGGGGACCTATACATATGAGTTTATTTTACTATGTAAAATTAAAAAATGAAAGAAAAAAACCTTTTTTCTTGTAACTTCTCTAAGAAAGAAATTTTTGGCAAACCCTGGTGGAGGAGCAATTAGGTCAGCCTCCTCCGAAGGGGCGCGGTCCATATACATTCCAAGGACCCAGATTCAGGTTTGGGTACTTTGCGGGGTGGAGGGGAGACAACCTATGTGAACGATGAAATAGAAATAAAAATAAAATGCTAAGCAGATTGAAGAATAAAATAGAAATAAACACGTCCCCAGCATCCACATCAGATAACAGAATCCTGTCAGACCCCTCCCAGGACCCGCGAGGCATCATCAAGTGTTCTATGGCTGGGTCAGCTGGACCCTTCATCGTGTAACCTGTCTAAGGGGAGAGTGTGACTGTGTCGAGACACAGGTGGCATAATTCGTACCCGTCACTGGGTTTCCATTTTTCCTTCGGGAGTCTAGTCTGGTCAGTCCGCTTGAACTTCACACTGGCCCCCAGGTGCTCTGGGAGCTGCATGGTTAAGAGGGGGCTTCATCCTCCTAATGGTACCTCTGGGGGTTTCTCCACAGATTCATCCTTTGCCTCCATTTCTTTCTCTGAACTTCCAGAACTCCAGATTAAGATATTTGATGGCAGAGCCCTGAGAGGGGCTTTCTTGTACCCTTTAGGTCCTACCTGAGTCCCACTCACTGCTCACCTGCTTTTCCTCCTTCCCCCCCTTCAGAGCAACGATGCCTCAGGGAACACTTGGAACTGGCTGTACTTCATTCCACTCATCATCATTGGTTCCTTCTTTATGCTGAATCTTGTGTTGGGCGTGCTGTCAGGGTAAGTCTCAGTCACTTGTCCCCTCCCACCCCATCACCTTCATCTTCCCAGGAAGAAGCTTAATAAAGCTGTGTTTTCATTCTTTGGGCAAAGGGAAGGTTTCTTCCCTTGCTTTGGCTTAGCCACCATTAGAAGGCAGCCATATATAGATGCCCAGGTTACGCACTGCTCCAGACACTTAGAGAAGGGGTGCAGAGGGCCTGAAATGCAGCCCAGTCTTGACTCACCACTCTGGGCATCAAGCTATCTCCACCTAGGGTAAGGAGAACTCTCCAGCACAAACTGCTCATTTAGAAGGTCTTCCCAAATTTTTCAGATCCATAACACACCAGGAAAATCCTACAGAACTATAATTTCTGTATTTTATATTTTTTCAAAGAAAACAAGTGTTTTGTTCCTGCTCTCTACTGTTTTCCCAAATATAAACTCAGAGCATATAATCAAAGCTGCATTTTCAGAGCACACACTGTCTCCTATTCCCAAGATTTTTTTTTTTTCACTTAATCATCAAAAAGTTTTGTTTTTCTCACGTAAGAAGACTGAGAACTTGGGCAGAGTCTCTTGTACCTGGTTTCATGAGGGAACCCCAGCTCCTTCCAGCTTTCCACTCTGATCTCTAACATCCTAGTGCTTTCAAGCTCAGAGCTTCCTCATGGTCTAAAGTGGCTGCCTTGTGCTCACAAGATGGCCATCCCGCTTTCCAAGCAGGAGAAGGAAAGAAGAGACACAGGAAGGGGCGGAGCCAATAACAGGGAAGCAATGCTGCTGCAAAGTTCTTTAGCCTATGTCTCTTTGGCCTAATTTAGAGGAGGGCTGAAAATACACTTCCACCAGGAGGACAGACACTGAAAATGGCGTAGGCAACCAAAAGTATTGTGGTGTCTTTTATGGAATGTTTTTTTCCTAAATGGATGCAATTTAGGGGCAATGTGAGAAGCCACTAAAGATACCCACTCCTTTAATATTCTGATCTTCTCCCAGAAGACCTGATCTCTTGTGTCGGAACCCACTGCCTTCCAGGGAATTTCTGAATACACACATACACATCTTCCCTAAAATTTCTACCGCTGCCAACCCTGGCTTTTTGTGCTCCTCCAGGGAGTTTGCCAAAGAAAGGGAGCGGGTAGAGAACCGACGAGCTTTTCTGAAGCTGAGGCGGCAGCAACAGATTGAACGTGAACTCAACGGTTACATGGAATGGATCTCAAAAGCAGGTGAGGCCTTTTCATTCCGGGGCCCGGGAATGCAAAGCCCATCCAGGCCATGATGCTCACAGAGTCACATGTTCCGTTTGCTGCCGGTGGATGGGAGGCTCACGAGAGGAGTCCAGTTTTTAGCCACCTGATTCCAGAGCGGAAGGTTCACACTTTGGGAGTAAAACTGGGAGATGACCTCACAGAGCCTCCAAGAGCTTCAAAACCAGGCGTTAGTTGACATCCCACTTCTGTCTCCTCCTAGCAAAGCCTTGGCTTCTTTGCCTCGGTTTCCCTAGCTGGTAAACCCTGGTGATGGTAATGAGAGTACCTGTTTGAATATTCACAAAGATAGTCTCAGCTAAGTCACTTAGGCAGAACCACACCTGACACAGGGTACCTGTTAATGTCTTCGGCCCCTCCCCAAACACCTACGTGTGTCAGGCCTGGTTCTTAGCCTTGAATAAAACAGACGAAATCCCTGCCCACTGGGCTCTGATATTCCAGTGAGAGAGACAGAAAATGAATACCAGTAATGGGGGGCTTCCTTCTAAGGGAAGGACTTTCCAGGCACGTGCAAAGGTCCTGGGGTAGGAAGCCAGGATGGCTGGAGCAGCGTGAGTGAGGACGAGCATGTGGGAGGAGGGCTGTTTGGGGGTAGGACTCAGACCAGGCAAGGCCATATAGACCAGAGTGAGGGTGTTGGGGGTGCGGGGTGAAGGGATAACATTGGCTGTTAGATTATTTCTGGGGTGGGCTAGGAGTAATCTATAATGAAGCAACGCATTTATGGCTAATTGAGCCATCCCCATCAGCAAAGGGTGTTGAATGGGCTCTTCTGCTTTCTGGTCCAAGAGAGCTCATCTCCAGACAATGCGACTTAATTTTAACTCTGCTCCTTCTCCACAGAAGAGGTGATTCTTGCAGAGGATGAAAATGATGGCGATCAGAGGCATCCCTTTGATGGTAACTGCTCGAAACCTGGCTTGAGGGGACGATTCCAGGCCTGGGGCAGCCAGCTTCTTTGTTCTAAGGGGTTTCCGCAATGAATGTTGAGGGTCCAGATTACGCCAAGAACATCAGGTCAGGTCAGGCTTAGGAAGATTACGAGGGAGGTTGGGTGAACAGCTGATTCCTTTGGGAGTGTCAGGACCTGAGTTTACCCTGGCATCCCTCGCCTGCTTCTTCCTTACCCTGGGTCTCTATCTTTTGCATCTGGGAAGCAGCCATGTGGTTGACAGCTCCCCCTTTGGATTGCTTGTGAGGATGACATTCACAATAGCAAACCATGCCTCTAGCTGGCACCTGGCCTGGGGTCATTCCCATTGAATGATCACCAAAGGACTAAAAAAGTCAAGACTCAGTTCCACCAAGGCTCACAGCTGACTGTTCAGGACTGACCGTGATCTCAGAGACTTAGACTTGTGACCTCCCAGCATAATGACTTCTGATTGAAAATACCAGACATGAGAAGGAAATAAAAGAGTTAGGGCTCTACCCCACCCCCCTACAAAAAAAAAGGTTACAAAATGAATTGTCAAGGGGATAAATCTCCATCAAATTGTTGGAAGTGTATGCTTGCCCTCCTTGACAGCCCTTGGTGATGGAGTCAGTAAATAGGAAGGGAGACGTCCACAGGTCATGTCTCTCTAGCAAGTACACCCAGATCAGTGGGGTGGACCGTGTGACTAGGGATTATTTATATCCAATTCCAGGCCCTCAGATTTAGAATCAGACAGAATAGGATTTGAGTTTCATCCTGGGACCCGAGCCTCAGTCTCCAGAGCTGTAAAATGGGTATATTGGTCCCTCGCACCCAACGGATTGCTGGGAAGGTTAAAGGCAGGAACGCAGAGAAAGTGGCAGATGCCGAGGCCTGGCTGAGGAGAGGGAATCATTATGGTAGCAAAAAGGGTAATGTCTTCTTCTCTTGCCATGTGTCCATCACTGGAGCTTTACGAAGAACCAACATAAAGAAGAGTAACACTGACCTACTCGACCCCGAAGGGGCAGAGGATCAACTGGTGGATATTGCCTCTGTGGGTAAGTGCTTCCTTCCGCAGCTCAGATAGCATTTAGTACCCATGACGTCCAAAGGACGGGGGCCAGGAGCTTAGGAACCAGGCTGCCTGTTCCCTAACACCCTTGTGTCCAAAGCCAGGTACCATGATTATGGGACTAACCCCTAGTGGGAGCCCTGGAAGGGGATATAAATAATTCCCAGTAGAACAGTCTACCCCTGGTGTCCTCCACATTTGCTAGAAGGACGTGGACTGTGGATGCCTTGTAACATCGTTCCCCGGATGAAGTGAGATAATCTACATCGACCATAGGTTCTTCATGAATGATAGTAGTATTCATTCACATGCATGGAGGAGCTGTCTTTATTAGCTGCCGCTTGGTACACAAGATGGCAGATCCTTACCCAGGTAGAGTCCAGTGCAGGAATCAGATATGAAACAGAGAAATCAGCAATGACTGTGATGATAATGGAGTCACTGTGGAGATGCTCTGGGTTTGGTTGTCTTTGGAAGAGTGGGGTGTGATCAAGGAGGGCTCGGAGGAGGAGGTGGCCTTGGTGTGGAGAACTGAAGGGTGAATAGGAGTTCGCTGTGGCGGTGACATCAGAGAGAAGTTTATGCTGAGACTACTGGCTTTGGTTCTTCCACTGGGCAGAGTTTGAGGTGGGAGAGGTCATTCACTTTTTCCTGCTCACCCCTTTTGAATCAAGACTGCATTACTTTTGACCTTCTCCAAGAATTCCAAGAATTATTTTTGAATTCCAAGCATGTATTGTTAACTTTTTTTTTTTTTGAAGAAAAGGTGCAGGCAGGAATGATGGCAAAGCAGGCAAATAGGAAGAGAGAGGAAGAGGAAGCATTTTATTTTGCGTGTATTTAGTTGTTCATGTTGGTTGTTTCCCCCAGACCCGGGATGCAAACCCAGGTCCTTGGGATGTATGTGGATTGTGCTTCTCTGGAGGAGGCAGGATTAACCGCTACACCACCAGGGTGCACCATAATTTTTTTTTTTAATTCAATAATGAAAGAGTAGGTGAAAGGACATTTGGACAAAGAAAGTAACACAAGACTCCGAGGGGAGAGGAAACTGAGGTAGGAGAGGGGAGCTGATCAGAGCACTGGAGGAAAAAAATGCTGGAAGAGGGAGGATGGAGCTGAATATGTAAGCATGTTTCTAATTACACAGGCAGGCATCAACTATTTTATACTGGGCTTTTTTTTTTTTCACTCAAACTGAGTTTATAACCTCACTGCTGCTTTTCCACGTGATTTCCATTGCTGCCCTCCACCACTGAGCTAGTCTCGCGTGCTTAGCCAGCACTTGATGCTACGCTGTTGGGGTTTGTTCTGCGCTGACAAAAAGCACCGCTGTGAAAGTTCATGTACAATGACTTCCCCCCCACCCCCGCCCGTTAGGCGTATTTCCTTGGGGATAATTATAAGATCAAAGATATTAACAGCTTTTCAAACTCATTAGTCACAGAGCCATTCTGAGTTTCAAAAACATGGAACCCATTTATAAGCTGCTGCCTGTTACCCACCTTAAAGCTTGTTTTCATTTGCATTTTTAATTTCCCGGGCCAACACTCTTTTCCTGGGAATAATGAACCCGTTCTGTTTCCACTAGAGAATGAATCTGTTTTTTCCCTTCCAGCAAGTTCAGGAATTGGGACCGTGCTCTGAATATAACTGGGGGTTTGCCCCCTCTTCTTTGCCCGACTAGGTCGTTCTTATTTTTTTTCATTTAAAAAAAATTTTTTTTTAAGAAAAGGTGCAGGCAGGAATGAAAGTGATCAGGCAGTCAGGCAGGAAGGGAGAGGAGGGAGAAGCACTTTATTTTATTTTTATTTAATTGCTCACACTTGCCCCCTCACCCGAGGACTGGAACCCAGGGATTTGGACCTAACCGCTGCTCCACCAGGGGGCGCCCTATTTTTATTTTTTAAATCTCTTTTTGTTGGCTTTTTTGTTTGGCTCACACCACGTTATTAAATGCCAATTTCCAAAAAACGAACCAAAGTCCCAAGTCAGGCTCTCTTCCATGAATGAGTTTGCATGTCTTCCCCTTCATGTGCAGGGAGTTGTTATATTTTCATCAATCATTCTTTCTAAAAATATACATAACTTTTTTTAACTAATGCTACCCAAGGTTAGTCCCGATGTTGGGGAATGGGGATTCTCATCTGCTCTTGGTAAGAGTCATTCATATCATTTCTGGTCTTTGGTTTAACTTTTTGTTTTGTTTTTCTTTTAAAGGAAAGGCAGGCAGGAATGAAGGTGAGCAGGCAGGCAGGCAAGAAGAGAGAGGAGGGAGAAGCACTTTATTTTATTGAGTTGTTCATCTTGATTGTTTCCCCAGCCTCAGGTATTGAACCTGGCCTTAGGATGTATGTGAACTATGTTCAGTGGCCTTATCCGCTAGACCACCAGAGCAAACTTGCTTGGACATTCTTTCATTTAAAATGTGCATACACTTTGTCATAGCATTTCTTTGCATACGTAAAAGAGCTGAGTGCCAGCCTCTTCCCACAATACTGTTACTGGTATTGAAAGAAGCGAAAACAATAATAAGGGGGAGATAGTTAAGGAAATGTATGTGCTGCTTGACCACATTTTAGTTAGTAACACACTGGCATGTGCAGTGACGGTTCTGATAGGCTGTCATATCTAGCCTAGATGTACAGTGAACTCTCTGTTCTAGGTTTGTGTGATTACACGCTGTAGTATTTGCACAATGAAATTGCCAAATGATGCATATCTTAGACCGTCCCTCTATAATGAACGCTGATGACACATGGACAGTGGAATATTATGCAGTCAAGAAAAAGAATGGGGTTCCCCCTGGCATGGGAACCTATTTGATATATAGTTTTTGTTTGTTTGTTTAAGAGAGGTGCAGGCAGGTATGAAAGCAAGTAGGCAGGCAACAAGAGAGAGGAGGAAGAAGCACTTTATTTATTTTATTTAGTTGTTCATCTTGGTTGTTGCCCCTGGTCCCAGGTCACAAACCAGAATCCTTAGGATGTATGTGGACTGCACCTGGCAGACTTAACCACCAAGCCACCAGGGAGTGCCTGACATCTATTTTTCACTTTAGAGAAACAAGATTCTTTGTACGGATGGATGTAACATGTCCTATCCCATTTTTTAAATATTATTAAGGTGTGTAAGATTGATTAGTGCCCCCTGGTGGAGCCACAGTTGGGTCAATCACCTCCAAAGGAGCGCAGGCCACACGCCTCTGTTCACGTCCCAAGTGTGAGGGGAAATCAGCCAGTATGAGCAACAAAATAAAAATAAAATGGTTCTTCCTCCTCTCTCTCATTGCCTGCCTGCTTGCTTTCATTCCTGCTGCACCTGTCTTTTAAACAACAAAAATGTTTTGTTCTTCCTCTTTCGGGGTGAGACATGCATTTCTGACTTAGAGAAACTGTGAAATAAGTAATATGTACATTGCACATCGTGTCTGTGGAAATAACACAGGACTTCATAAGAAAACAGAATGCTAATTCCTGGAGCATGGGTCCCTGGTGTTGATGTGATGAACAACATTCCCAAGACTCTACTAAAACGAGAACGATATTGTTTCCATGTTTGAATTCCCTGTCCATCTCTGGACGTTGGTGTTCCCTAAGAGGGCGACTAAAATTACATTCAACTGTTCCTTTCAAAAATAAACCATGACGAGGAACAGAACTCACAGCCGTTAAGAACGCTGGTGACTGTCAGCTTTAGAACGGAACCCCAGATCCAGGCCACCAGCTTAGTCCCCTGCGACCAGGTGTGTTTCAGGCAGACCCAGAGAAACCCAGTTCTTTGACCTCGTAACTCCAAAACTCCACCTCCCCTAGCCAGGGGGTGTCAAAACCTTGCAAAAGAAAACTCTGGAATGCCGAGGTTCTGGAAGGAAGATGCTTTTTTCTTTCTTTTAAAATGATAATGATAAGAAGAAGAAGATGTGCTTTAAAGCAAGACAGGCTGTGGGGCGTTTACCCTCCTGTCAAAGCATCACAAACACAGTCCTGTACAGTCGGTGACTTCCCCTGTGCTGTTGAAAGAGCTGATACACACATGACAGAATGATCTCGCGTCTGCTGGATGAACTCCCTAATGAAGTACAGAACTGGAGTGCTTCCTGGAAAACCTGGAACCATGAATGGGAGCTGCATGAATGGAAGTTTCTTTAAATTGACTCCTGGTCTTCTCCTGTGTGTCTTCTGTGCCTTTTCCCCTCTTACCAGCACACACGACATTGGATTTAGGGTCCAGTCCAGTTGAGTTTGACATTGTCATTACTGAATGACGTCTGCAAAGATCCAACATTATTGCTGGGGCCGTGTTGGAAAGCCAGTTCCCTCGCCCCACAGTGAATGACCTTGAACAGGTGACCTTGCTTCTTTGGGATTCTAGTGCCCCACCTGTAAATGGGGCAAAACTACCTTTCCCACCTCAGAGGACCATTAAGGAGAAATCAATGAGTTAACACACCTTCACGTGATATTGATACAGATTCAGTGATCGGACATGAAATTAATCTACCGCATTCAGAGGTATCGGTGAGATGATTTAGACTTCATCCTGTCTTACTCATAACCTGATTCGGCCCACAATTGGGGTAACTGTTTCCATTTACAGATAATTTTTAGAGCATAGCTATTGCCCTCAAACAAACAAACAAAATCACCCCCAGATTAAGCTTGGTAGTGAACCCTGCTGGCCTCACCATGGAATCTTCCAGATGGGTGTGGTCTCCCTCCCTTGGATGGAGCTGAACTGAGCTAGGCTTCTTCATATCTCATGAGAGAGGAAAGAGGCCCAAAGTCCAAGAGAATAAAATATCTCTTTAAGACACTTCTATATTGATTCCCTGTAGAAATAAGAATCTTTGGAAGCTAAGGATGGCCGCCATTACCATGCCAGATCACAGAGGAAAAGTAAAAAGTCTTGATTTCGGCTCCTCAGGTGGGGGGTAAAATTAATTTTATGTCCCATCAACAGCGTGTCAATATCACGTGAAGGTGTGTTAACTCATTGATTTTTCCCAATGGCCCTCTGAGGTGGGAAGGTTGTCCCCAGTTTCCAGATGGAGCAGTAGAGTCCCACAATGTAAGGTCAGCTGTTCAAGGTCATTCACCAGTGGGTGATGGAGCTGGGTTTTCAATATGGCCCCAGCAACAATGTTGGGGGCGGAGGAACTCTCGCCACTAGGGTGTCTCTCCCTCCATCGCCCACTTCCATGAGGCCATAGAGCCTCCCTTGCTGCCACTTAAGATTTTCAAGGATCTTGTTCCTCTTGGTCAAGCCGTATAGATGACTGTGGGGCTGGGGAGATCTTGGGGAGCCAGAAATACCCCAACTGGGAAGAAACTTGCAAATCAATCTAAGCTTCCCAGTGCTTGTACAGCTGGGCAGGGAATGAACATGGAGGGAGGGTCTGGCCACCGGACCTGGCTGACTGTGGCTGGTGAAAATCTCTCCCCTCCCCACCCACGGCCACATGTTCCAGGAGTGGGTACAGTGACCAAGACCCCAGGCTCCGAACCGACTCCACCCTTCTTACCCATCACCAGGCCTCTCTCTCCCTGTTTCATGGGCCATAAAATGGAGACTAATGATTGGCTCCCGAGTCCTGAGTTTGCGATGAGGAGCAAGAATCTTATCATCTAAAATGTGTCTCGGGCTGTGTGAGGTGACTGATAAATGTTCGGTAAATGTCAGCTGTTGTTTTTATTCCTGAGACGGTGAAATCCTTATTTTTATGCAAAGTGTCCCCATTTTCAAATGTGGACCAGTAAGTTCAATGTTTACAAATCCAGGGTGAACCCGTCTGATCCCAGGGATGCCAGCTCGTAATCTCTGTTTAGAAATTTGCTCAGAGTAGGTGGCATTCTGCAATATGTTTGTAACCCATGCCTGTCTGGTGGGATGAGGCCATTGAACATGCTGAGTGGGATGAATGAGTGAACGAAAGGATAGATGGATGGATGGATGGATGGATGGATGGATGGATGGATGGGCGGGTGGATGGATGGATGGGTGGGTGGGTGGATGGATGGATGAATAGCTGGATGGGTGGGTGGGTGGGTGGGTGTATGGATGAATGGAGAGATGGATGAATGTAAGAATAGATACATAGAAGACAGATGGAGATATGGGTAGATGATGAAAATGGAGAGATGGGCAGATGCCTGGAAAGAAAGATGGATGGTTGGAAGGAGGGAAAAATGAAAGAACAGATAGAGAAAAGGGTCATAGATAATAGATGGAAAGATGGATGGATGAAAGATGGCTGGAATATGGATGGAAGAATAAAGAGATGGATGGATGAGTGGCTGAGTGAAAAGACGGTTAGGGAGATGGATGGATGGATGAACGGTAGATGGGAGGGTGGATGAATAGGTAGATGATGGATGCATGGAAGAGTGAATGATGAAGGAACAAAGGATGAAAGAATGAATAAATGAATGAATGAACAACCAAACACTAATGAAGGGATGAACAAATGAAGGCACTAATGAATGAACAAACTACTGAATGAATAACAGAAAGAATGAGTGAACCAATGAAGAGCAATAAACAAATGAATGCAGTCGAAGGTTTTCAAAAAGGTGTTTTAGAAGATAAAATCACTGCATCCAAAACTGAGCTCTGACCGTCTCCACAGATCTGCCCCTCTCAGCTCAGAACCCTCCATGGCTCCCACTTCACTCAGAAAAGGCCAAAGTCCTCCCCGTGGCCCACAGGGCCCTCCTCAGTCTGCCCTGCTCACCTCCCTGTCCTTACCTTGTCCCTCTCTCTCCCTCAGACACTCCACTCCAGCCACACTGATCTGCTTCCCCAAATATGTCAGGCAAGCACATTCCTGCCTCAGGACCTTTGCACGTGCTGGTTTCCTCTGCCTAAGATGCCAAAGTGACTTGGCTCAAGACCTTGACAATTTAATTTAATATTACAGCCTGCCCTGCAGTCCCTCCTGGAGGTCCAACATCCTTATACTCCCTTTTTTCTTTTTTCCAAGTATTTTTCACTTTGCATCATACTGTCCTTGTACTTCTTTATAGTATCGTCTTTGCTTTTTCCTTACCCCCCAGAGTGTCAGTCGCCAAATGGCAGGGCTCTCTGTTTTTCTAATGTTTCCTGAGCATCTAGACCAAAGTCTGGCTCACAGAAGGTGGTTCATAAATGCTTATGAGCAAACCTATGTGCAGGCATGAAGCAGAAATGTCCAAGGAAAACTAGCATTCTGTGCACACCTCCTCCAGGAGGCTCTCCCGCCCTGCTCCATGCTACTCTGTTGCCTGCCCCCTGCAGGGGGCCTGAGCCGCACCCCACCCTGTGGCATGCTCTCCCCAGGGTCCTCAGACATAGCCAAGAGAGGGAGAGGTGCAGAAATTGAGTCTAGCAGCAGACAACCATCAGCTTCCCTCTCTAACCCACTGAACTCTAGCCGGTTATTTCTAAACTGTTACTTTCATTGCCTTCTCCTAAGCGCCATCTCTGGAAAGCTCAGCCGGTGAATGGTCACAGTTCCCTAGGCTCCAGAGGACTGGCTGGGGAGGCTCAGGGATTCCCCACCAGCTGCCTGGGTAGACGCAACCTGATGCTCTCTGGCCTTCCTCCCGCAGGCTCCCCCTTCGCCCGAGCCAGCATCAAAAGTGCCAAGCTGGAGAACTCGACTTTTTTTCACAAAAAGGAGAGGAGGATGCGCTTCTACATCCGCCGTATGGTCAAAACTCAGGCCTTCTACTGGACTGTGCTCAGTCTGGTAGCCCTCAACACGCTGTGTGTCGCCATTGTCCACTATAACCAGCCAGAGTGGCTCTCTGACTTCCTCTGTGAGTACCAGCTGCCGCCGACCCCACTGGGAGCCCGATCCCTTCCTCACGCCCTTTTTTCTCGTTCTCTCTCTCTCTCTCCAACCGCTTCTTTGCTCCTCCTGGAATCTGCCTTTTCACCTGTCTACTGCAAGCCTCTCACGTTGTCACTGCTAGTGACAAGAGTCTAGTTCCTTTGGCACTGAGAGCTGGAAGCTGGCATTCTAGCCTCTTGCAAATCCTCTCATACAGACATAGTTGGTCCAAGCAAAGGGGGTCTTCAAAGGGAGGCAGAGAAAGCCAGGAGAGAGAAATAGATGTGTCATGTCTATGTGCCTCCCAGGACGTGTTCAGTCATTTGTGGTTGAGAGATGGCTGCCCCGTAATGACCAAGAATGGCCTGTGTGTTGTCCCCCTGTATCTGCTTTGCTTCTGTTTCTTTCTCATCCCTCTTCTGCCCTTTCTTGACCTCCTGATGGATTCATTCCTGAAGATCTCCAAGATGTGTAAAAGCATATTGCTCTTGTCTCTCAGGGGGTCCCCTGATCTCCAAGGCTTTGCCCCAGTCAGACTGGCCTTTTCCCACATTCCATTAATTAACCTGGGCTAGTAACCAGATGGATGGCTGTGTTGGGGAGGAGGGTGGAGAAATGATCAAAAATGGTAAGACCTCTGATGGGGACTTAAAAAGTAAAGAGCAACGAGGAATCAACAAGAGTAGAGTCTGGGCAGTGAGTGGACGGGTGGGCTCTGGCTGGTGGCCCTGACAAGAGGACAACCCAAGACCTTTGGGCAGACTGACTGCCATCCTGCATATATTAGTTTGTCTGTGCCCTTCTGACCTGGTTCATCATTGACCCAGACTGACATTGGAAATAGTCAAGATTTCAGCTCAGAGAGATTTGGAAGCTTGATCCAGGTCACTGTCTCCTTGTAACCCTCACTGTTCCCAGTCACGTTGGCTGACCGCCCCCTCACCCAAGACACACCCCCTTTCTCCCCAGGGACCAGTTCTTCCAAGAGCCCTGACCTGATTTCAACCTTCGTAATTGCATTTGGTCCCCCTGGGACTCCTTATAAATGAGGATGCTGCCTCTTGTCTTAACCTCCTCCAGAGTCTATTTTTAATCTCCCCTATTCTCCCCACTAATCACCTTGGTCTGTCTGCCCTAGATCAGGAATAGGGGGTTGGGATTTCCTGTCAGGGAGGAGAGGGAAGGTGCTCTGTGTCTCTGTAGAAAGGTCCTTTCATTAGTCCCATTTTTCTGTCGAAAAAACTGAGACGGAGAAATTCAGTAACTTGCCGAGGCTCACACAGCTAGTTAGTGGTGACATCAGGAGTCGAACCTAGATTCCAAGCTGTGTCTGAGGGCAGATTCCTGCCCTGGGCCCATCATCGGCGTGGTCCGGGAATTGACAAGGTCTTCCATTCGAAGGCACTTCTTGATTGTACGTGCCAATGAGAAATAGAGGACACGGCCGTCAAAAGTGGGGCCTGCTGAAGTGAAGAGACACCCTGGGTTCGAGGCTGTCAACATGGGAACCACAGTGCATGTCTTGAAATCAATGGGTGCTAGTTCTTGTTCTGGGTCTCAAATCCCTCATCTTGGTGGACATGGAATTGCGTCACTTTGAAAACCCTTCTGGACCCGCCAGTGAGATGCACAGTTCTCTCAGATCTGGCTCATCTGCCAGGGTCCTGTTTCCATGGTGATGGGAACACGCCTGCTGGAAACTCTTTAAGTTGCTCTGGGGAGTGGTTCTCAGAATCCACCCCATGTGGCATGGGTGTTTTTGTCCCGGGGACCCCAGTCTCACTCCAACACTGAGAACCCCTTGGGGTCTTGAAATGAAGGGGGACTTTCAATCAGGAATGAGTGGGAAGAGCGTCAGCTATGAATTCAAACCACCTCCTTTTTTTCATTAATAGTTTATTATTTCCTTGGTGTGCCTGATACTCTGCATTTTAGGAGCTTGAAATCACACCTCAGTCTGTGTGCATTTCACACACCACACCCACCACTGGAGACCCAGTGCCCTTCTCCTCCAACCTCCTTCCTTCCCTCCCCGCTTCCACCATCCTGGGAGCCATAGTTTATTATCCTGAGAATTTTTAAAGACTTGTCCGTTCATTTTGTTTGTTTCCTTACATTCTATGTAGGAATGAAACCATTCTGTGCGTGCCTCTCTGTCTCTGTATGTCTCTCTCTCTCTCTCTATCTTGTGGCTTATTTTGCTTATTAGCACAATCCCCTCCAGTTTTATCCACCTTCTTGTAAAGGGCACCATTTCACCTTTTTTTCAGCTGCATAGTATTCCATTGAATATCTAGACCGCAGCTTCTTTATCCAGTTATCTATTTGGTAGCTTCCATGTCTGGGCTCTTGTGAATTGTACTTCTGTGCACATAGGGGCACTGATATTTTTTCTCATGAATGTTTTTCTTTATTCTCTGGGCCCATCCGCAAACCTGCCTGTTCAAAGAATGAGGTAACAAATACCCTTGATTTTCAAGCAGAATAAACTATGAAATCATGACTGAAGAGCTTAGATGTTTGCATTCTCACTCTTCCCTTTCTGTCAGCTTTCCTTCCTCAGAAACCCTCCTCACCTCTCTTGCCCATCCAGTAGGTAACTCCACATCTTTCTACCCCACCAAAAAAGCACTCTCAGAGAAGAAGCTGATATTAACCATTTCTTAGCTTGAAAAATACACAGGTGTTCTCTTGCTCTCGAAGACTTCTGTATCATTACGCTTTTGTGCCAAAGAACAGAAGACTTTATCTTGCCCAAGATAAGCCAGATAAGATTTCCTGGGGACATCAGAATGATTTCCCAACTTGGGAGCCATCCCTGCCTTCGATCAGTTGCCTATGGTGATTGAATACCTAGCATCAGGATTGCAAATAGGACACCCTTATGATTTCTATTTCTAATTTTCCCTTCTGATGCTCAGGCATAGAAAAGTGGGTTTAACCATATGCTTGGATTATCACACACAGGTGTCACGGGTTCTTTGTTATTTTGTTAGCCAATTTGGTAACAAAAACTGTGAGAAGGAGAACTGCTGAACTTTTTCTCACTGCTTTTAAGATTAGTCAGGAATGGAGATGCGGGGGAGAAAGGGAACCCTTTGATACTGTTTGTGGGCGTGTAAGTGGGTGCACCCCTCTGGAAAGCAGGATGGAGTGTCCTCAAAAAGAGTAAGAATGGAAATTTCATAGAATCCCATCATCCCACTCCTGGGTATTTCTCTGCAAAACACTAATTTGCAGAGATATCTGCACTCCCATGTTCACTGCAGCATTATTTATAATAGCCAAGAATTAGAAACAACCTAAGTGCCCATTCTCAGATGAATGGATAAAGAAAGTGTGGTCTACATAAGTGGGTGGAACTAGAGGGGTGTCTGCTCAGTGAGAGAAGTCAGGAGAAAGACCGGTATGGGATGATCTCAGTCAGATCTTGAAGATAAACAAAGCACAGGAGCAGACAAAACTCAAACCAACCCTGGACTCTGACAACAGAACTGAGGTCGCCAGTGGGGAAGGGGGTGGGGGGCAGGAGCAAGGGATGGTGGGTTCAATATGGTGGACAGTGGGGGAGAACTGTTGGTAACTCGGTGGTGGGCAGGGCGTGTGGTCATATTTAATGAATGGGGACCCTGCACATATGGGCTTTGTATTGTTTTGGAAATCAAAGTGACCTCAGTCCAGTTTTTAAAAGGAAATTTGCTATCCGCTGTCAGCAAAATAAGCTGATGTTCTTAATTCACCTGTAGATCCACCCCTTTGATGGATAAATTGAAAGGTACATTCCTTCTCAGGAAAAAAGGTTTGGCCAATTGTTGGGCAGGTGGGAATGAAGGTGAGCAGGCAGGCAGGAGGCGAGAGGAGGAAGGAGCATTTTACTTATTTTATTTAGTGGTTCCTCTGGCCCTGGGTCTCGAACCGGATAGACGCTGTCTGATGGCCTTAACCGCTAGGCCACCAGGCTGTGCCATCTCGTTGTTCCTCTTCGACAAGGGGTAACCAGGTCCTGTGTTCAGGAAACCTTGGGTGGTATTTAGGCCAGACTAACAAAAACCGTCCGTTCTCCCTGCCTTCCAGGCCAGCCTTCCAGTTAACCAGGACCTTCCCACCCCACAATCCTAACCACCTTTCTGTTTCACCCCTCTTCATTCTAGACTATGCAGAATTCATTTTCTTAGGGCTCTTTATGTCCGAAATGTTTATTAAAATGTACGGGCTCGGGACGCGGCCTTATTTCCATTCGTCCTTCAACTGCTTTGACTGCGGGGTAAGTGTTCCTGATTCCTGGCAACTCTTTTCTCCAGTTCTTGCCTAGAATGATCGCTACCTGGGGAGACCCAAAGGGGAGACGGAGGGCTCCCCATGGAGGTGTGTGGCTTGACTGAATGCAAATGGGGCAAGAGGAAAATCTCAGTCGGGGTTTCTGGAGACAAAGAACCCAGAACTCACTGCCCCCACCCCTGGAGGGGGAGTTGGTGGGCACTTTTTGGAAAACTAAGAGTGACCTAGTCATTGAACTGCTAAGGTTTCTCCCAGAGTCACTCACACAGGTACCCAGGAGACAGGTAGCGGAAGGTCTTAAGCAGACTCATTTATAATCACCCCCAAGCTCCTGACCCCCAAGATCATGCAAGGCAGCTGCCAGCACCCACACTCCACAAGGACACACACACACACACACACACACACACACACACTTGTCTAGAAATAGGCACACACTAGCAACTCAGTCCCTCCAGTTCATTCCACTCATGAACTTCACAGGGACGAAATTAAACCCTCTCGCTCAAAGATGATTCTTGAAGCTTTTGTGTTTTGTTTTTTTTAATTTGAAACATTTATAAAAATCAAAGATCAGGTACAGGAAAGAAGACCACACAAAAGGAATCTCCAGGACAGGCAGCTCCATCGCAGAGAGAGAAGCTGGATGCGTGATGACCGGGGGGTGGGCCAGGAGGAGCGGCTGCTGGTGGGGACGGGTGGGGTGTCTTTCGGAGGCGATGAAAATGCTCTGGAGGTGATACTGCATGACCAAGGTAAGTGTCCTAACCGCAACCCAAGTGTGCGCTTGAAACGCTTCATTTTCTGCAACGGATGTGCATTTCTCCTGAGTGGGTTTCTCTGAAAGCGAGGACATGATTATAAAACTCAGGATGGTGGTTATGTCTAGGAGATCCCTGGAAGTTTATGGGGTATCAGCAGGTCCTCTTTCTCCAAGTAGATGTCAGTAGCACAGACCTTCCCCGTGGACACGCTCTGCGTGAGCTCCTGATCAGTCGATCAGCAAAGGGATGGGACTCTGAGACCCGGATTCCCCTTGCGTTCGCGGGTGGCAGGCAGGCTGGCTCGCCATACGAGGTCCAGGGTCGCCTTGGATGCGAGACCTGGCTCTTGATTCTAGGTTATCATCGGAAGCATCTTCGAGGTCATCTGGGCCGTCATAAAACCCGGCACATCTTTTGGAATCAGCGTGTTACGAGCCCTCAGGTTATTACGTATTTTCAAAGTCACAAAGTAAGTCTGTGGGGTTTCCCCGTCTTCCACAGGGCAGGGGACGGGGCGGGGCGGAGCAGGGTTGGAGACGCCTTCCTCATGGCACCCCGACCCATCTGGTCTCTGTTGGCAGATATTGGGCGTCTCTCAGGAATCTGGTCGTCTCTCTTCTCAACTCCATGAAATCCATCATCAGCCTCTTGTTCCTCCTTTTCCTGTTCATCGTCGTCTTTGCCCTACTGGGCATGCAGCTCTTCGGCGGCCAGTAAGTGTCTGGAAGATTCTCCAGGGCCTGCTTTCCTGAGGTCCCACCCACAGCCGTCCCCCCAACACACACCCTTCTCCCGTGTGCTCCCCCCGAGAGGGGTGGGGCCCTGGTTACCACTCAGGGTATCCTGGGAACAGAGATGCTGGAGTGGTTGCCATGGAGACAAGAAGCCGCCTCCAGCCCTCAGAAATCCTGGGGTGGGGTCAATGCCCTGTGTCTGTGTCCTCCCGGCAGGTTTAATTTCGATGAAGGGACTCCGCCTACCAACTTCGACACATTTCCAGCAGCAATAATGACAGTGTTTCAGGTAGGACCGTCACGGGGTGTCCTGGGGCCCCCATGCCATGCAGAGCTGCTCAGGGGAGCCCTGGAATCCGTCAGAGGCAGAGGGAGGGGTGGGATCCTTTACGGTGATTTCCAAAGGAAGGAACAGGATGGGGTGACAGTGGGGTTCAGGTCAGCTGGTTTAAATCATTCTAGAGGGGCCTGAGTTCTCAGACAGCTTGGCAGCATTCCCGAGGAAGTAGCCAGCTCTGACTCTCCTTGGGGGTCAGCCAGAGCCCAGATGTCAGGGGCTCAGGATACAAAAAAGATTTGGTTAGGACCTCAGCCTCACCCAGATTAGAAGACGCCCACATCTTGTTTTCCAGGCCAGAGAGAGGGACCCTGGGCAGTTCCCCCACTCCCAAGACCGACTTCTCCACCCATGTGGACACAGGCCCCGAGGTTCAGGACTGGCCGACTTAGGACTTCCAGAATCTTCCCTGTGGAAAGTGTGTGTATAGGAAGTGTGATTTTGGCATGGCCAGGTGGCTTAGAGGTTAAATCCACCAGGCGCAGTCCATAACATTCCCAAAGTCCTGGGTTCGAGACCCAGGGCCTGGGGGAGCAATCAATGTGAGCAACTAAATAAAAAATAAATAAATGCTTTCTCCTCCTCTTACTACCTGCCTGCACCTTTCCTTTAAAAAGAAAAAAGATTTAATTGTCTCCTCCTCTGGTGGTAGTTTCTAGAAAGGAGATTGGAAAGGGAATCACAGCGATATTCTGAGCCTTCACATGAGTGGTTATTTTCCCAACAAAAATTGTTTGCCCCCATCCCCTGGCCTTAGGTCTTGAACCCAGGTCTGCAGCTCCAGTGGCCTGTGCCTTAGCCACCGGAGCCACAGGGCATGTCCGCACAGGTGATGATTAACAGCAGCATCGCCAGCTCTAAATCTTTAACAAGGGAATTCTCACCCTACAGGGTGTCCGTCCTCTTAGGGACCTTGGGAGTATCTGGAAGCATTTTGCATTGTCACAAGGCGGGTGGATGTGCCTGGCATCTGGTGGGTGGAGTCAGGAGACTCTGATAACACCCCACAGTGCATAGGGTGACCCCCCACAGAGGCGAGGGCTGAGAAACCTGTGTGCATGGTTAGTTCTTTGTTCTCATGGGACTTTTACAAAGGAGGGAGATGGCTGTGTTTCTAACATGTGTGGGTGCCATTCAAGTGTTCGTCCTCCCTCCAGCATTAGAGCTTCTCTTCTCTGGCACCTGCACCCCCTTTTCTCTGGTCCCAGCACGGCCTGCCCCACCCCCGTGATCCCACAGGACCAGTGAGTGAGGTAGACCACATTGGAAGTGGGGGGCTGGAAGTGGGGGGCCCGGGAGTCCAAAGGGCTTAGTTTCTGGTGAGGACTCCCTTTCTGGCTTGTGGACAGCCGCCTTCTTATTGTGTTCTTGTGTGACGGAGAGAGAGATGAAGTATGGAGAGAGAGAGAGAGAAGGAAAGATGGAGAGAGAGATGAAGAGTGAGAACAAGAGAGGGAGAGGGAGACAGAAAGAGGCAAAGAAAGACAGAGACACAAGAGAAGCAAACAGGCAGAGACAGAGACAAGGAAAGGAAGAGCGGAGCAAACAGAATGAGTGAAAAAGGAGGTTAGAAAGAGACGGATAACAAGACAGGTTTGGCGCCCCCTGGTGGAGCAGTGATTAAGTCGCTCCCCTCTGAAGGAGCGCAGGCCACATTCCCCTGGGTTCAAGTCCTGGGTGAGGGGGAAACCACCAGTGTGAACCACTAAATAAAAATAAAATAAAATGCTGCTTCTTCCTCCTCTCTCTCCTTGCCTGCCTGCCGACTCGCCTTCGTGCCTGCCTGCACCTTTCCTTTGAAAAAAGAAAAAGATTAACAGGCAATCAGAGACAGAAGCAAACAGGGGCAGAGAGAACAAGCGAGAAAGATTAGAAAGAAGAGACAGAAAGACAGAAGCAGCAGATAGAGACAAACAACAAGAGAGACAGACAGACACCAAGTTTTCTGGAGATGCCTTTTCCTGCAGAATGCTAATCCATCTTGAGCCTCTCTCTGGTGACCTCATCTAATGCCAATTTCCACCCATCTCCAAGAGTTCGGGGCTGCAGCATATGAATGGAGGGGTGTGGGGCGGGGGAGAGAATTAGTCCCTAGAAAATGCCCGTATCCCGTCACGGGTGATGGGGCTGCAGAAAGGGGAGAGCAATGCCTCTGTACAGGGCTGACCCTCTCCACACCCCACAGACGACACCCCCACCACCAGCCCCAGACAAGGCCGGAGGAGGGCCCAACCAACTGGCAGGTTCCGGCTCCCCAGCTGGGCTCGGAGGGGCCGCTGGCTGAGAGGGGGGTTGGCTGTGTGTCTCTCCCTCCCCTTTCAGATCCTGACGGGCGAAGACTGGAATGAAGTCATGTATGATGGCATCAAATCTCAGGGGGGCGTGCAAGGTGGAATGGTATTCTCCATCTATTTCATCGTGCTGACACTCTTTGGAAACTGTATCCTTCCTGGGGGACTGCAGGGGACACCCTGGACCTCAGACAGGCGACCCAGAGAGCCAGGGTCCGTGTGGCCATGTTTTCCCTGACTCTGGCGTCCACAGACACCCTCCTGAACGTGTTCTTGGCCATCGCTGTCGATAATCTGGCCAACGCCCAGGAGCTCACCAAGGTTGTATGGGGGGGTGGGGATGCTTCTCTGGCCAAATTAGCACGTGCGCTTGGGAGATCAGGACATTGCTGGGCACAGGAGGGAGATGGAGACAGAATCAGAGCTTTGGTCCAGGATGCATGGAGCCAGGGAGAGAGTGCTACCTCCCTCCAGAAATAGACCGTCTCTTATCTACAAGGTTCTGCAGAGAGGAGGGGCAGCGGGGTGGTGGGGTGGGGGAGGAAACAGATGGTGAGCACCACCGGAGTGTCCATTTGTAGTGGCCAGGGACCTCTGAGAAACAGGCTAGTGGGCACTATCACCAGGCTAGATCTGGAAGGAAGGGCAGATGGAGAATAACCTGGCAGGGTCTTGAAGCTCAGCACTCATCCCCATAAGATAAGGAGCTGGCAGGACTTCTCTGTGGGCGGTAGCAGGAAAGGATGATCAGGGTGTCTGTGGGGCCAAGCATTGCTGTGAGCTCCCTATAGCAAGCGGGGAAACTGAGGCTCAGAAAGGCAAAGTCATTGGCTGCCAGATGGACATGATATGATATTATAACTACTGTGCTGGATAGTGTCTGCCCGTCAAACGCTCAGCACCGTCCTTGGTATACAGTAAGTGCCCAATAAAGAGAGCCTTTGTGAGTGGCTTGGCAGGAGCCGGGCCCTGGATCTCGATGGACAGAACCCCCCCAGGGGAGGCTGGGATTTGCAACCAGACCCTGAATTCTTAGCCTACACACCCTGATGGCTGACACGGAACTTCAGCTGAGCAGCAGATGCTCCATATCAAAATAATAGCAACTCCAGGAAAGTCTGATGAGCCTGCTTGGTGCAATCCCTAGTGAGCAGAAGAGGGAGGGAGATTCATGGCCCGTGTTACCAGTGCCATTGGGGGAGCCCATGAGAGTCAAGTCCACCTCATAGGCACAGAGGAGGCAACATTGCTTTCAGGGACACAGGCTCATGCCCCTGGAGTAGCTCAGGAGCAGGGTTGCCAGGGATGGTTGTATAGGTTGTGCACTGCACAGAAGAACCTGGGCACTTTTCTGCTATTTGGGTAACAAAGGCGTCTTAGGAACTGGCACTGGTGCAGCATCTCCATCACACTAAAAGAATGCATGCAGCGTCTTTCTCCCAGCCCAGCAGGGGCAGGTCTAGGGCCTCCCTTGGTTTTGCCACTCCATCCTCAGGACCTTGAGGGGTTCAGGACGTGTTTGTGGAACTGAATTGAAGTGAGCAGATATTGCCAACTCTCCATCTGCCAGTCTTGGCAGGATGGAGTGTTTCCCCAGCCTAGCTCCAACTGGGAGAAAAGAGACAGGTTTTAAGGGCAGGGTGGGTGTAATGGGGGGTGGTGGGGAGTCTCTGCCACTGCAAGCACATGGCTATGGATCTGGCCACCATGGAAGTCCTCCTTAAGACAGCCTGGGAGGCAACATTGCTTTCAGGGACACAGGTTCATGGTCGTGGGATAGCCCAGGAACAGGGATGCCAAGGATGGTTGTATAGGTTGTGCACTGCACAAAAGAAGCTGGGCACGCAGCAGACCAGTGTCCAGGATGCTCCAGGGGCTGATCCAGCCCTGAGCTCATCCTGGATTCCGAGATTGCATCCTGAAGACTCTGTCGGCAGATCTGTGGGAGAAGGGGAGGGAGAAAGGCAAGTTCATCGCTTGAGAGGCTTTGACGTTGTACAGACCCACATCTGTCCTTCATTTATTCCACAGACCTTTCTTGGGCAGTGAATGCTATATGACAGACACCGTACTCGGCCCCTGATGAGTTTTTAATCTCATATAAGGAGACCTCACTCCAGGAGACGAGTTCTCTGAGCCCCATTTTACAGATTTTATCATTTGCTCAAAAGCATTTTTGAGCAAGCTACTGTGAGCTAAGACTGGTCTAGGAACCAGTGAACACAACACCACACAGATCCCTGCCCTTGTGGGGCTGAACTTGGGGTTAAAGAAACAGACAAGAAATCGATTTGTCAGGTGCTAAGATTATCAAGGGAAAAGTTAAAAGGGGTTAAATTGGGGAGAATTGAAGTTGCAGGTGAGGATTGTGAGACCCAGAGAGGTTAAGTGATTTACCCAAGGTCACACAGCAGTAAGTGGGGAACAGGGATTTGAAGCCAGGAGGGTCTAGAACTGTGTTTGGGGCTGAACCCTGAGCATTTAAGCTCCATCATCCCCAGGGACTTTGTTGGGAATGTAGATTCCAGGGCTTCTGCCTGCTTCATTGGGAGAGCTGGGATTTTCATTTGCAGTGTTTTTGAGGCAGATGGTCCAGGGATCCAGGCTCCAAGAAATGTTGGGTGTGATGCCAGAGGGGACATTTTGTGAGAGCAGAGTGGCCAGCCAGGTCCCCGCTCCCGACATCCCCGGATGTTGTCACTGACAAAAAAAATGCCCTGATCTGAGCATTTCCAAGGAGCTCCATTTGCTGCTCCCCAAGAGATCCTGATACAGGGAGAGAAGCTCCATGCTACCCTCTTCTTTTTCTCCTTGGCGGGTTCATTTCTGGCTTTTCTTTCTTGCGGTTTTTTTTTTTTTTTTCTTCCTCTGTTGCCTTTTCCATTTTACCAATGAGGTCGTGCGTGAAGGTAGAAGATGGATTGAGAGCCCCCAAACATCTTTTTCTGTATTTTGAAACCCTCTTTTCCCCATCCTCCTCCTCTCTGAACCTAACTGGGTGACCACACCCTGGACACCTGGTGGTGACCGATCGGCCTGCCATCCCTCCCTCACCTTCTGGGACGGGCCTTGGCATGCCAGATCCTTCTGCCTTTGGGGGCTAGTCAGCACTTTTGGAAGGCTTGGTTCAGAGATCTTAAATGGCCTGGAAACTCGAGTCAGCGGACAATCTTTGCATTTATTTCCAGCTCATTGAGATAGGCTGCAGAAAATTTTCTATTCTGGGAAGGCAAGAGAGGCTTCCCTCCTCCCTTTTGTTTTTTGTTTTTTGTTTTCTTCTGGCTGGGTGTTAAAATAGGGTTAATACTGAGGCTGGACATCACAGAGATAACACTTGACCCACACTGGGCATGAAGTCAGCTGGGATGGGTCAGCACGGCTGTCTGTAAATATTTCAGATGTCACTCCTGGTTAACAGTAGGGTCAGGGCTGAGCCCCCAGGCCCCAGTTCGTGTTTTGTGAACACGGATTCCATGTTCCTTAGGATGAGCAAGAGGAAGAAGAGGCGGCCAACCAGAAATTCGCTCTACAGAAGGCCAAGGAGGTAGCAGAAGTGAGTCCTCTGTCCGCAGCCAATATGTCCATAGCTGTGTAAGTACCCTAGCCCCACCCCACCCCCATAGGGTGCTGGCTGGGCTTCTCGGCCTCTGTACCTTCCCAGCCACAGTTTGAGGGGCAGAGACAAGTTCCTAACAGGATTAGACTAAGTTGCCAGAGAAAGCAACAAGGCCGAAAGAGGTGAGAAGGGAGTCAGGGAGATCTGCAAGAAGAGCATCCTAAGCAGCAGAGCAGCATATGCAAAGGTCCTGGGGCAGGAATGTGCCTGTTTAGGGACCATGAAGGAGGCCAGTGTGATGGAAATAGAATCACTAAGGAGGGAGCCTGGGATAAGTGGTAAATAGATCATTCAGGGCCTGGTGGGCTGTGGGAGGACTTGGGCTTTTGCTCTGAGTCAGATGGGAGCCATGGAGGGTTCTTAAGCAGAAGAGGGGCAGTCCCTGATGAGGGTGTTCGCTTGCACCCTCTGGTGGCTGTCAGGAGAAATCAGGTTGAAGAATGCACTGGTGGGTGCAAAAGAGACACTGGATCAGGGCAGCAGCCCCGATATAGCAGAATTCTAAACAAATCGTGACCAGAGAGTAGACTGTGCTGGTGGGTGGAGGTGGTGAGAGGTAAAGCAACTTGATTAAAGGGAGGTTTGCTTACCTTGCTATTCTAATTTGTGCCCTTCTGAGGTGACCTGGGCATTTTGTACACTGCCAGGCAAAGCATCATGGGGAAATGGGGAGGGGGCTTTTATACTAAAATAGAAGTAGGAGGCTATGAAGGGGGACTCAGGGAGACAAGAGATCAGCCAGTGGGTTTAAAAGAGCAGCCATAGAATAGGCGACTAGAGTCTCTGCACACAGACCCCCAGGAAAATCTGAACCACTTCTGCTCCCCTGCAAGGCTGCGGCCTGGCCAGCCCTGGCTGCGGCCACTCTGGCTGTTTTGCACCTGTGGGTAATAGGCACTGCCCCCAGACCCCCAGGCCTACCCAGACCTAAAGGGCCTTGCAGACAGCCCCGGGGGCTTCCAGAACCTACTGCAGGCCAGTGTCCACTATGATGGGACTCCAGTCAGAGGCTGACGATTCTGACTCGCCGGGAGTCATGCGCTACAATTTGCAGGGGGAAGGAAGGACCAGGAAACACCACCTGGGCAGAGAGCAGCCCACCCCACCCCACCCCATCCCACCCCAACGCAATCAAAATGCCCAGCCAGGCTGTGATCCCTGCCGGAGGGAGACACCCAGCTGGGCCCAGACGCCTGTTAGAATGAGATATCCCGCCAGGTGGAACTGGCCACCGAGGTTAAGACTCTCAGCCAGGTCTAGACGCCCACCTTGGGGAGACGCTCACCTGGATACCTACTGGGTCAGGACACCCACCCGAGCTGGGACGCCTACCTGGTCAGAACACCTACCTGGGTCCAGAAACCCGCCTGGGCTGGGAGACCGCCCGGGTCGGACCGCCCGTCTGGAGAGCAGCGCGTCCCCGGGCCAGGACCCCCCAGGCGGGCGCGCTCACCTGCCCTCCCTCGCAGGAAGGAGCCGCAGAAGAACCAGAAGGCGAGCAAGTCGGTGTGGGAGCAGCGCACCAGCGAGATGCGCAAGCAGAACCTGCTGGCCAGCCGGGAGGCGCTGTACAACGAGCTGGACCCCGACGAGCGCTGGAAGGCCTCGTACGCCCGGCACCTGCGGCCCGACGTGAAGACCCACCTGGACCGGCCGCTGGTGGTGGATCCACAGGAGAATCGGAACAACAACACTAACAAAAGCCGGGCGGCCGAGCCCCCCGCCGACCCGCGCCTGGCCCAGCAGCGCGCCGACGCCTTCCTCCGAAAGCAGGCCCGCGGCCACGAGCGCGCGCGCGACCCCGGCGGCTCGGCCGGCCCCGAAGCGCGGCGGCCCTGGGCAGGCAGCCCCGACGCCGAGCTGAGCCGCGAGGGCCCATACGGCCGCGAGTCGGACCACCACCCGCGGGAGGGCGGCCCCGAGCAGCCCGGCTTCTGGGAAGGCGAGGCGGAGCGCGCCAAGCCCCCCGACGCGCCCCGGAGGCACGGGCGCAGGCCGGCCGCCCCGCGGGAGAGCCGCAGCGGGTCCCCGCGCACGGGCGCCGACGGGGAGCCCCGACGGCACCGACCCCACCGCCGGCCAGGCGAGGAGGGCCCGGAGGACAAGGCCGAGCGCCGGGCCCGGCACCGGGAGGGCAGCCGGCCGGCCCGGGGCGGGGAGGGCGAGGGCCCCGACGGCGGCGGTGAGAGGCGGCGGAGGCATCGGCACGGCCCTCCACCCACGTACGACGGGGACATGCGGAGGGAGGACAGGGAGCACCGGCATCGGAGGAGAAAGTAAGTGATGACAGCAGCAGGGATGGTCATAGCATCTCAAGTGGCGCTCCCCCCAGTGCCCAAACACGCACTGAATCTTCCCGACAGTTCCCTGACAGAGATCCCCATTGTCACGGCCCCATTTCGCACATGGGAAAACTGAGGCCTGAAGTCACTTGCCCAAGATCTAGAGGGCTAATAAGTGACTTGGAATCCAGGCTCTCTGGCACCAGAAGTGACAGGCAGGGCATCATGCCCTGTGAGACTGGGGGACTCTTCCCTGCGCACTTGCTGTGTGGCCTAGGAGAAGTAACTTGACATCTCTGGGCTTCCGGTTTGTCGCCTGTAAAATGAGAGTGGGATCCATCTGGGTCTTTGGGAGGATTAAGTGAGAGACTACGTTTGAAAGAGGCACTGTTTCATGAATACTTAGGAAAAGTAGCCCGTTTTTAGCTGGTTTTGAGCCAAGTGTCTTTTTCTGTTTAAGTTTTTTTTGTTGTTTTTAAAGGAAAAGTGCAGGTCAGAATGAAGGCGATTAGGCAGGGAGGACAAAGAGGAGGAAGAAACATTTTATTTAGTTTTATCTAGTTATTCATCTTAGTTTTTCCACCTGGGCGTGGCATGTGAACCGGGGTCATTATGATCTGCGTGGATTGCGCTCGGTGGGAGGCGGTGGACTTAACCCCTACTCCACCAGGTCAATCCTGAGTCAAGCATCTGTACCTGGCGCTATTCCTGGGGGATTCGAAAAGCCACTTGGGGGCCCTTGGAATTGAAGGGAGGACAGGGTTCAAGGTCTGGAGAGGCATCTGCTGACCAACACCTACCAACTGGAACTAGAACTCTTTTTCTCTTAATATTTTGTCATACTTTCTGAAAGGTCTTAGAGTGATTTTTATGTCTAGAAGTCCAAAAATGTACATGTTGAAGTGGACTTTTTTTTTATTATTTTTAAAAAAATCATTTCTTGAAGGAACATTGCATCATAATATTACATAGGCTGAATGTCTGCATCCTGGTAAATCCACATCTATACAGAAGATAATGAGTTTGATATTTCACCTTTGCCTTCACTATACAACCAGTCTCCTTTCCTCTGTTTGCCCCTTTTCTTCCTCTAACCACTGATTTGCTTCCTTCGTTCCTTCGTCCTGCACCTTGCCTTTAAAAAACAACAAAGTTGAAGGGGTAGAGTTGGGTTGGGTCTGCTCAAAACAGCAGGGGGAGGAGGTCAGAGAAGGAGAGTGAGTAGAATAAAGCATTTCGCCCAGGACGCAGAATTAAGGACCCAGAATTCTCTGTTGCTCTTGCTAGTATTGTTTTGATTAACTTTACCATGATTATCATCCTTCTTGCATTACCTGCTGTGATTGGAGGACACCAGCATGGGCTGGTATGGAAGGGCACGGCCCTGGAATCAGAGGTCACATTCCTACCTCATCCCCTCCTGGACATGTGATGTGCAGATGGTCATTCTCCCTCTGCGGACCACTGTTCCCTCATTTTGCAAAGTGGCAAGTAGAACAGTACCTACTTCCCAGAGTAGGTGTGAGTCTCGAATGAGTTAATGCATAGAAAATACTCGAAATGGTGCCTGACTTATAAGAAGTCATCGATAAATGTTAGCTATTTTTTAACATTGTTTTATGATGTCTTTTCTTCCCATGACTCTGCATTGTAGGATATTGAAATCACAGCTCCATCTGTGTGTATTTCACACCACACCCACTGCCAGAATCGCAATGCCCATCACCAGCACCCTGTCCCCTCCTCCCCCACCCCCTGGTAACCTCAGTTTTGCATCCGGAGAATTTTATTCAGATTTGTCTCTTTGTTTATTTCTTTATATTTTACATAAGTGAAATTATCCTGAATTTCTTTTGTTCTTTCTAGCTTATTTCACTTAACGTGATCCCATCCAGTTCCTTCCAGGTTGTTGCAAAAGACATGGTTTTATCCTTTTTAATGACTGCATAGTATTCCACTGGGTATCTAAACCACAGCTTCTTTATTGATGCGCATTTAGGTTGTTTCCATGACTTGGCTGTTGTGAGCTGTGCTGCTATGAACATAGGAGTGCAGACTTTTTAACATTCCTACCAAAATACTAGCTGTATTAAGCGCTTAGGAAGTATTAGCTGTCCTTAGTAACAATGGTCATTCAGTAAGTGTTCCCTGTTAATAGTAGCGTCACTGCTATTAAGGTGTTCTCTGGGGAGAATCCCCAGTTCCCCCAAGAGAGTATCCAGAATTTTATATATGGCATTTACTTAATTCTAATATCGTACACACTTTGTAGGTGTTAGTCACCCTGTTTCATAAATTCACTTGCTCTGTATCTCTTGTCATTAAATACAGCTGCCTTGAAAGAAAGCTTTCTTTTCCAAGTTCTACTCGTGATTCCAAAATCTCAGTGCTAAGCAGAAGCCAGGGCAGCCTTTGTATTTACAAAAACCACAACTTTGGTCTCGAGGAGGAAAAGATACTGATGGACATGTTTAACAACTGAAATACAAAGGAAAGCTTCTAGTTATTTACATGTCGAAATCAATCTTTGCATCTCTGTAGGGGGAGAAAGCAGAATCGAGAAGTTAGGTAACGTTTATTCATTCTTTACATATATTTATTTCCATATTCTAAATAGAAAGATAAATAAGATATCTTTTTAAGGAGGTTATAATATAATTAGTGGACAGATGATCATATTAAGGAAAGTATGTATACATCAGGAAAGGGGCTTTGAAACACATATACAGAGAGCTTATGACGGAAACACCAGGGAGAGAACTAATAATTCTACCTGGGATAAAAGTTGAAGGGGCTTGATATATTGATCAGGGAGGTATTTTCAAATGAACATAGTTTTTAAAGATAAAATAACTCAAAATGTAAATGATCAGTAGTTTTTTCAATATTAAAAATAAACACTGAATGCCAAAAAAATGAAATTAAAAGAAAAAAGATGTTCTCATCTCATATACCCTGGTGGCCTGATGGTCTAGTACACCCTGGGCACAGTCCACATACATCCCGAGGTCCCAGATTCAAGTCCCAGGGCCAGCGGGGAACAACCAAGATGAACAACTAAAATAAAATTGAAAAGTTCTTCTTCCTCCTCTCTTCCTGCCTGCTTACTCTCCTTCATTCCTGCCTACATCTTTCCTTTTAAAAAAATGCTTAAAATTGTATCCTGGTGACTCAGGTGTTAAGCCTGCTCCTGGGGTACAGTCCCCATCCATCCCAAGGACCCAAGTTCACGTCCTGGGGCTGGGGGAGCAACCAAGATAACTCAATAAAATAAATAAAATGCTTCTTCCTCCTCTCTCCTCCTGCCTGCTTATCGCATTCATTCCTGCCGCACCTTTCCTTTAAAAAAAAAAAAAGTTTTCATCTTTGAACATAACAAATAACTTTGGATTCAAAGCCTACAGAATGTCCCCTCCAACTCCTTCTTTTGGCAGATGGAGAAACTGATCCCCAGAGTGGGGACAGTCAGCCACTGACAGCAGTGCGACAAGAACCCAGCTTTCCCAAATCCCGCAGATGGTCCCTGAGTGTCTCACCCGCCCCCCAGAGGAAGAAAATACCTCCCACCTCCGCTCCCGAGAACTTGGGAGGACCCTGCTCTCTCCTTTATTAACAGGCCTGCCCGACAGCCTGACCAAAAGAGACCTTATTCATTTGGCTGCTAAAAAGGTTCCCAATCTCATTGGAAATAAAACTTCATGAAGCTTCTTCAGGCACTTCCGAAAAGAACCATTCATCTTCTTAAAAAAAAAAAAAAAATAGAATGCCAAAAATAAAACTGTATTCAAGAATTTAATATACTAGCAGGAGGTTTGGGGACTTCATCGTGACAAAGCCAGTGGCCTGGGGTCTATCCAGGCTCTTTTTCTCTTAGTTCTTTTCCCTGACACTGTTGTTTCTCATGCTCCAGAAGACTGATCGTCTACACCCTTGTGTTCTGTCTTACTACCCCCATTTCTACCCTCAGTTCTCACCCCTCCAGATCCACACCCCCTCCCCCAGCACTTGTTTTAAGCTGCAGGCGGGAATGAAGGCAAGTAGGCAGACAGGCAGGAAGAGAGGAGGAAGAACCCCTTTACTTTTCATTTAGTTGTTCACACCGGTTGATACCCCACCCCAGACCCGGGACTCGAACCCAGGGCTATGTGGCCTATGCTCCTTCAGAGGCATTTATGACCTAACTGCTGCTCCACCAGGGGGCGCCACCCCCGAGTTTTTTTTAAGTGCAGGTAGGACTAAAGGTGAGTAGTCAGGGAGAGAGAGGAGGAAGAAATTTTATTTATTGATTTACTTTTACTTATTGATTTATTTATTGATTCACTTTATTTATTGATTTTTTTTTTTTTTTTTTTTTTTAAGGAAAGTGCAGGCAGGAGTGAAAGTGAGCAGAGACAGGCAGGAAGAGAGAGGAGGAACAAACACTTTATTTTATTGAGTTGTTCATTTTGGTTGTTTGCCCGGACCCTGGATGTGAACACGGGTCCTTGGAATGTACGTGGACTGTGCTTGGACAGAAGCAGTGGACCCAACTGCTCCTCCACCAGGGCACACCCATTTCCCCCAGTTTTAAATCCCTCGTGAAAAAATTGGCCAGAAGCACATTCTGTTTCATAGCATTCCATCACTGCTGGCCTCAGTTTCCCTACATCAGCTGGCTGAATCAGTGATCCCCCTCCCCCTGACAAACCCTACAGAGCGAGGATGGGGCTTCTCTGAGCCCCAGGACCTCAGAGCATCCTCCCCTCCATGGCAGCCTCCTTCTGGACGTGGCGGAGCAAAGGGAGCGGTAGGCAAGACCTGCGCTGCCCCAGAATTCATATCTTGACTGCTGGCTTGTGAGTGCCGCCTGCTCCCGTTTCCACGACAACCTCTAATCGAAGAGCAAGAAGAGAGAGCTGGAGCCCCCTGGTGGAGAAGCGGATGAGTGCACTCCGCATGCATCGCAAAAGGTCCCAGTTTGCAGCTCAGGGCTGGTGAGGACAACCAAGATGAACAACTAAATAAAATAAACTGGTTTTTCCTCTTCTCTCCTCCCACCTGCCTACTCACCTTCATTCCCACCTGCATCATTCCTTTAAGAGAGAGAGAGACAGGTGGGCTTGGGAGTTTCATGGTTTATCCTCTAAAGGGGAAGAGTTCATCCTGTTACATCATGATTCTTTTTATTTTTATTGCGCTAACTTTGATGAACAGAACAAGTTTTAGATGTGCAGTTTTGTTCTTCATCAAATGCATACCAACACACCCTGCCCTCCACCAACTTACCATACATCCTCCCCCACTGCCCAGGGGGCCCCCACCCCTTGCTCCCATTCCCGCGCCTTCCCCTCCAGTGACCTCAGTTCTGTTGTCAGAGTCCAATGCATTTGCCTCCCTGGACTTCAGTTTTCTCATCTGTGAAATGGGCCTGATCGTGGGGATTAAGTTCCTGCATGTGGGATCTCAGGACAGAAGGTCAGGGTGGCTGTCCACCCTCCCAATAACGGACCGTCCTTTGTATCCAGGCGCCTGAGTATGTCCTGGGTGAGGCGTCCACAGCCTTTGGCAGAGGGATAGCAAAGAAATTAGCCGGTCAAGGGCCGCTAAGCAGAACAGCCATGAACAAGGGGAGGGGCCTGCTTTCCAAGTTTTCTGCCCTTGCTGAGTCTCCTCAGAAATGAATGCCCCTGGAGGGAAAATGGGTGTCTGCAGGCTGAGCTTGTTAAAACCCCACGACAGGGCTCCCCTGTCTCCCCGGTGGAGTAGTGGTTGGGTCACTTGCCTCCGAAGGAGCACGGACCACACCCCTGGGTTCAAGTCCAGGGTGGGGAGAGGGGAGACAGCCAGTGTGAACAGCTAAATAAAGATGAAACAAGATGCCCTTCTCTCTCCTCTCTTCTGTCTACTCACCTTCATTCCTGCCTGCACCTTTGCTTAAAAAAAAAAAAAAAGGCCTCACAGGAGAGGAAGCCAAAACAAGACCCAGATCTGACGGTCACCCTTCCATGTGAAAAAGAGGCTCTTGTGTGAGGTCCGGTCCTGAGGCTGTCCCTGGATAAAAAGTCCCTGTGAGTCTCACCAGGATCTCTTCCATCACTGGCAGGAGCAGGTTCTGAGAGCTGCATCATTGGCCTCATGGTGGTGGTAATGTCATGGGTGGTCATTTACAAACACCACGATGGTGGAGTTTCCTACACAGGACCACAGAGCCTGACATCTTGTAGGGATATCTCTGTGTACACGGAGAAAGAAAAGTATTAACCCATCATCAATGTTCGACTTCTAAGGAAACACCAGGGGTGGGTTAGCATTCGGAAGCTTGGCGCCCCCCTAGTGGAGTAGTGTTTAAGTTCACCCCTTCTAGCCAAGCGCTGTCCTCAAGGACCCAGGTTCAGCACCTTCCAAGATGAACATTTAAATAAATGTTTCTTTGTCCTCTGCCAGCAGAGGACCAGCTGCGTCCAGACCCCAGCCATCCTCCCTGGGGTGCATATAGGAGGAGGCAGGGGTTCATTATAGGTCTGAGCCTGTGTCCTCATCTGAAAAAGGAGGCCATCTGGGTATCATTTAACAAGAAGTGACCAACATTTACTGAGAGACAGGCCCTGTTCCGGGCACTGAAATCACAGTGGTGAACAAGACACAAAAATAGAGCCCTTACCTTGCAGAGCTGATGTCCCAGTGGACACGGAGAGAGAGAGAAAACTCATGGAGAGAGAAGGACCTTTTCCTTCTTTCCCTCCTCCCCATTACCGAGCACTCAGCCTCTTCTGTCTCCATCAGGCATGGTGTTGATTCTTTAAGTCAGAGGCGGAAAAACTCTGCTTCTACCTCATGGCAGTCACACCCTACTGAAACTCAACAGACTTAACAATCGTCACCTTCGTATCCGTAGGAGAAACTCTCGTGCTCACTTACTAGCTGTGTGGCCTTGGGCAAGAGACTTAACCTCTCTGAGCTTCCGTTTTCCTTCTCTCCAGAATGATGCTAATGGCTCCCCCTGATGACTGAGCCGTTTAATCCACCAGATGGAGTTCACAGACATCCCAAAGTCCCTGATTCAAAATTGGGGGCCGGGCCAGGGAACAACCAAGACGAACAACTGAAATAAAATAAATGCTCCTTCCTCCTCTTTCTTCCTGCCTCCCTGCCTGCTTGCCTTCATTCCTGCCTGCCTCTTTCCTTAAAAAAAAAAAAAAAAAAAGTATGCTCATAATTGTCCCTTAGATGGAGGATCAGAGGGGTATTATTAGGCAGGCTGTTAGAACAACAGCTGGGAGTGTGTGACAGAGTGTTTGCTGGTGTTATTTCTTTTGTTATTTTGTAGCATATGGGTATCATTTCGGTTGTTGCTTTGTATTATGTTTTCATGTTTATAATGCCCTGCTTCCCTAACTGCTTCTCTAACTGGCTCCTGGGAAGAGACAGGTGTTGCGGGCTTTGAGCACCATGAGCAATTCTCTGTGCAAATTCTAGCCACACCTGGCAGATTCTGAGCTCTCCAAGCAGATGTCCGCCGGGGTGGAGGAGGCGGGGGATGGGGGATGCAGGTTCTGGCTGAAAGTTTCTGGCTGATTTTTGTCTGGGAGACCTGCCTGGTCCCCAGACAACCTCCTCCCTCCTGGCAGACGTCACAGTTGCATGTATTTTTTTTTCCCCTTTGGTTTGCATTGCTGTATGTTTTATTTATTTATTTTTTCTAAGGAAAGGTGCAGGCCAGAATGAAGGTGAGCAGAGGCTGGCAGAGGAGGAAGAAGCTTTTTATTTATTTTTTTATTTAGTTCACATTGACTGTTCCACAAACCCCGGGTCCTTGGAGGTGTCTGTGGCCTGTGCTCCTTCAAAGGCAGCTGACCAAACCGCTACTCCACCAGGGCATGCCATACGTGGTTCTATTCATTTTAGACTATTGAATTTGCACCTCAGTCTGTGTACATGTCTCACCCCACCCACCACCAGAGTCCCAGTGTCCTTCACACCACCTTGTCCCTTCCTTCCATTGTCCCTCTCCTCACTCCCCTGGGAGCCAGTCTTATGTCCTGCAAATTTTGCTTAGATTTCTCTGTTTCTTCTTATTATTATTATTTAAGGAAAGGTACAGGCAGTTCCGCAGGCATGGGGAAGAAGCATTTTTATTTATTTTAATTTTAGTTGCACATCCTGGTTGTTCCCCTTGGCCCCAGGGCTGTGAACCCGAGTCCTTGGGATGTTGGTGGCCTGCGCTCCTTTTGAGGTGGCTGGCCTAACCACTACTCCACCAGGGTGCCCCTGTTTTGTTTCTTTTTTTTCCATATGCGTGAAGCCATTCTGTATTTCTTTTTCTTTCTGACTTATTTCTCTTAAAATCACTCCAGTTCCCTTCAGGTTGTTTCGAAGGGCACAGTTTCATTATTTTAAACAGCTGCCTAAATTCCAGGAAGTATCTCCGTCACTGTGGGGGTTATCTCTGGCACTGGGGGGCTATCTCTGACACTGGGGGCTTATCTCTGGCACTGGGGGTTATCTCTGGCACTGGGGGCTTATCTCTGACACTGTGGAGTTCTCTGGCACAGCTTCTCTGCAGTCATCTGTGGACAGAAATTTAGGTGATTTTTATCCCGGGCCTACTGTGAATTATGCCCTATGAACATATGGCTGCAGTAGGTGTCAATCTCGATAGCAGTGTCAGGACACGGCCCCTTGGTGTCCCAGCTGTCCCCTTGGATGGTGGTGTCTGGGGCAGCTTCAGAAGCATCCTCACGGTCCTTCTAACTCCTCGTTGGGTCCTCTTTCCTTGGTCTGCTTTTTTCAGAGAGAACCAGGGCTCTGGGGTCCCCATGTCGGGTCCCAACCTGTCGACCACCCGGCCAATCCAGCAAGACCTGGGCCGCCCTGACCCGCCGCTGGCTGAGGACATCGACAACATGAAGAATAGCCAGCGGACCACCGCGGAGTCCTCTGGTCCCCACGATGGCTTCGGCCATCCTGGCCGGCCCCAGAGCCCCACCAAGATGGGGAACAGCACGGACCCCGGCACCGCGCCGGCACCGCCCACCACCGCCACCCACCCCCAGAACACCGCCAGCCGCCGGACGCCCAATAACCCCGGGAACCCGTCCAACCCCGGGCCCCCCAAGACCCCCGAAAACAGCCTTATTGTCACCAACCCCAGCAGCTCCCAGACCAATTCAGCTAAGACTGCCAGGAAACCCGACCACACCACGGTGGACATCCCCCCAGCCTGCCCGGCCCCCCTCAACCACACCGTCGTCCAAGGTGAGACAAGCACCCCCAGCTGCCTGCTCTCAGTCCCGGGAGGGTGAATCCTGGGTTGAGTTATATGCTAGAGTGCAGCCCCATCTCTGTGTCCTCAGTTTCTTTCTCTGCAAAATGGGCGTAGACATCTTCCCAACCTCACACGGGCAGTGGGACTCCTTCCCTCTGCCTCCAAGTGATGGGAGGTGGGACAAGTCTGTGTTAATAGTCCCTGAGGGTCCCGGTAGACTTCAGTCTGTTTAGACGTGGTGAGTAGACACCCTGGAGCCAGGCCGCCCGGGTTCACAGTCCTGCTGTGTGACCTTAGGCAAGTCACTTTGCCTCTCTGTGCCTCCATCTCCTCAGCTGTGAAATGAGGGTCAGAAAGTACCAACCCCACGGGGTCATGTGTGGATGAAATGACATGACGTGATGCCTTGATGGCTGTGAGCTGCGTGTTGTCCACTCTGGGGACTGGACAGGAGCCCAGAGGCTTGAGGGAGATCATGGAGGGAGCCCCAGGTTGATTCTTGTCCCAACAGTGAACAAAAATGCCAACCCAGACCCACCGCCCAAAAAGGAGGAAGAGAAAAAGGAGGAGGAAGAAGATGACCCTGGGGAAGACGGCCCCAAGCCCATGCCCCCCTATAGCTCCATGTTTATCCTCTCTACAACCAACCCGTGAGTATGGCCTGGGGCAGCCTGAACAGAGGGTAACAGGGTAACAAGAGAAGAGTTAGCTCTGAACCCACCATTGGTGCCTAGGGGAACCTCAAATTTAAAAAAAAAAAAAAAAAAGTCCCTTTCTTAGGTCCTAGAAAATAGAAATTAGCCATAAGGTCCTGATGTTGGTCAGCCTCTGAAAAATGTCAGTCTTGTGCCATGCACAACCTCAGCAACCATACATGGCGGCCCTGTTCCCTGAGTTGTGTTCCTAACTTTTGCTCATCAGAGTTTGGGTTCTGGGCTGATGGTCTCTGAGTTCCATGACTTTCCATCTTGGGCATCCTTGAGGAAGATGGATTATTTAGAGGAGAAATATATCACATTAGAGATATCATGGTAGCTCAGAGGTGGTGTTTGCCTTGGATTCTATGACAGGGGTGTTTTGGTTTTTGTTTTGAAAACTTGGTCCCTCAAAATGCTTCTTCCTCAAAGCTTCTAAAAGAAACATCAGGTCAAATAAGCCTTCCTGTTGGACACTCACCTTGTAGGCCTAGCTTTCTATTTGTTAATATTATCTACTGACACTTACTAGAGAAATCCTCGTGTGGCATCTTGTTCCAAGTGCTTTATCAATGAGATAACAATTCTCATCATCCCTCTGTGAGGTTGGGCCTCTGCGGATCTCTGTTTCACAGATGAGAAAACTGAGGCCTAGGAGAGCAAAGTCACCCCCGTGAGGTCATAGTGGGGGCGCCCAGACAGACTCCAGCACCTCTGTGCTTCACCACTCAGCCCCGCTGCCCTGCAGATAACCCGTCTTATTTACCATATTTATTCGATTCTAAGTCGCACCCCAATTTCTCAGGATTTTTCATGGGAAAAAAAAATCAGAAAAATATTAAGATTGATTAACAAAGCCACTTTTTGCATGTAAACCACACCTGACTTGGGGAGACATTAAAAGGGGGAGGAAAAGAAGTGTGTGGCCACAAATCAAAGAAATGCGGTATTAGTCTTCATTCCCCTTAAGAGGTTAAGTGCTTCAATATCATTACCTTATTAGCTTGCAAAAGGCTCTGATAAGGCCTGCAAGTGGTCATTTCTGTAACTAGCTTAGCTTATTGGAGCCCCTCCCCTACCATGTGCCCAGCCCAACACACACACACACACACACACACACACACACACACACACACACACACACACACATATATATATATATATTTATGTATTTATACTTTTTTTTTTTTTTTTTAAGGAAAGGTGCAGGCAGTCATGAAGATGAGTAGGTGGGCAGGCAGGAAGAGAAAGGAGGAGGAAGCTTCTCTTATTTATTTTTTATTTAGCTGTTCACACTGGTCGTACCTCTCCCGCCCAGCCCCAGCGGGTACGTGGCCTGTGCTCCTTCAGAGGCAAGTGATATAACCACTTCTCCACCAGGGGCGCCACCCAGTATACGTGTGTATAGAATCTCAATCCTCACATTCTTGTGAGGGAGGCACTGTTAAGGCCATCTCACAGATGAGAACACTGAGGCGCAGAGGGATGAAGTAATGTGTCAAAGATCTTCCAACTGATTAAAGAAAAGGAAACAAACTTAATCCAGAGGTCGCTGAGTTTATGTGACCATTGGGCTTTTTAAAAAGAAAAAAAAAAGTACAAGGAGGAATGAAGGGAAACAGAGTCAGGAAGAGGAAGGAGGAAGAAGCACTTTATTTGCTTTTTATTTAGTTGTTCACAGTGGTCATTTCCCCCAGACCTGGGACGTGAACCCGGGTCCTTGGGATGTATGTGGACTGCACTCCTTCAGAAGCGACTGGCATAACCGCTCCTCCACCAGGGGGCTCCCTACCGTAGGAATGTTTATGCATGAAAAACCTTTTCATCGGCTACAAATGAAAGTTATTGTTTCTTTGTGAATTCAGGTGTTCCGAGAGGGTGGTGATAGGAAATTACAAATAGGACATGAGAACATCTGCTCTCATTGAAGACCCCCAGATTCTTGGGGTTCCCAGACTCTGAGAGAGCCCCCTAGGTATAGGAGTGTAATGGTTTGGGAGTGGGGGACCTGGGGAGTTAGAGATCCAGGCAGTGGTAAATGACACAGGAGATTCCGGAAGGGGAAAGACTCAGGAGCCTCTGGTCTGACTGGACCACCCACCCATCTCTGCAGCCTTCGCCGTCTGTGCCATTACATCCTGAACCTGCGCTACTTCGAGATGTGCATCCTCATGGTCATTGCCATGAGTAGCATCGCCCTGGCAGCCGAGGACCCGGTGCAGCCCAACGCGCCTCGGAACAATGTGAGTCCCACCCTGCGATCCCCTTCTCAGCCCAGTCCTTGGTCACAGCCACTTTGTCCTGCATCCAAAAGAGAAGCTCATGCTTGGGAGGAGGGATGTCTTGGGCACCCCTGGGCACAGCCCCCTGGGTTTCTGGTTGTAAGATAGACTGACCACATTTCCTTGAGACAAAAACAGGACACGGGAATGGCAAAAATGGAACAGGATTATGCACTGGTGACTAAGGGGAGGGGAGGAGGTGGAGCAATCCGAGCAGGAGCAGAGAAGGCAGGCCTGCAACTAGTAAAGACTACATGATGACCATCGGAGATAGCGTAGTAATGACGTGTGATCCAGCAGGACTTCATACAAGTGGCCAGGGCTGGTGTAAGGAGTTTTGACACCTTAGGTGAAAATCAAATTTGGCATCCCTATACACCCCGATCTAAATGCCCTGCCTAAAATACATGCTTCTTTAACTATCCCAGTGTCAGAAATGCGCAATAATCCCCACAGTGCCAGAGATAACCCCGAGGTGCCAGAGATAGCCCCATGGTGCCAGAGATAGCCCCACGGTGCCAGAGATAGCCCCACGGTGACAGAGATAACCCCAGAGTGCCAGAGACAGTGCCAGAGATAACCCCAAGGTGACAGAGATAACCCCACAGTGCCAGAGATAACCCCACAGTGCCAGAGACAGTGCCAGAGATAACCCCAAGGTGACAGAGATAACCCCCACAGTGCCAGAGATAACCCCCCACTGTGCCAGAGATAACCCCCATGTTAATTTTTGTGTCTTGACCACAGTGCAGTGTTCTGCTCCCTTTGAAGAAACAGGTGTACATGGGGCGCAGGGGGCATCCTCTTTACGAGGCTCCTGTTTCCTCACAGGGGCAGGAATAACAGTAGTGGCCATGGCCCACCACAGTCAGTGCTGACAAAGGCTATCTTTAATGCGGGGCAAAAACGGGCAACTGCTCTTGGGCCCCCTCCACAGACTGGACCCAGGGCAGCGCCCCTGTGCCTTTTGCCCTGCCTTAAACACCACCCTGGTTTATTAACATGGGACAAATTTGACATTTATATTAAAACGACAGGACAGTCAGGAAATATGTTTCTTTTAAATGGTACTGTCCTGTTTAAAGCGGTTCCTATTGGTCAGCCCATAGGGAGCAGACCTTCAATTTTTCAGGGATGCTTTTCAGGGTAGGATGTTTGTGGAGGAGGCGGTGATGGGAAGATGGGGCTGGAATGACTGGAATCGCTGTTGGGGGGACTTAGTTGTACCTGCTCTTCATGGAATGTGGGGGTGCTCCGAAGGGGCGGGGGCTCCCCCAGCCAAACAGCCCTCACCAAGCTTTTTCTATTTTGACATGAAGCTTTGAAAGAGTTTGACTCTGAAAGAGCCTGAGCTTTAGGTTTGGGGAGAACTCAAAAGTGCTCCCTGGGGGAGCTCAGCAGCCCAGTTAAGTGAGCACTTACCATCTCCAGACGCGCCCCCCGCCACGGGGAACGCAGCCCTCCCAGATGTGCCCATGTTCCAGATGGGGAAACTGAGCCCCGGCGAGGTTAAGTGACCTGTCTAGAGTCAAGCAGTTCAATTCCAATTCCAATTCTACTTCCCCCAGTAATCCCTAGCCTCCATCAACGTTACATCTCTTGTTTATTAAGCACCTACTGTGTACCTAGTCCCCTTGGGTCCTGTCCACCAGAAATGTGTACCAGCTTGAGAGGGGAACTGAAGTACAGGCTGTTCACTCACCTGTGGATGGGAGAGCAGGGGCCTGGCCCCAGGGCCAGGCTGAAGCTGGCCTGGCAGTGCCCCCTACTCTCCCAGGCCCTGCTTTGCTGCCTGAAGCCAAAGGTACATTTTCTGCAGGGAACCAGGCCCTGCAGTCCCAGCTAAGTAGGTTAGGAATCTGGCAGGCCCCATAAATCAAGCCCAAGTACAGCTTACCTTGCACTTTTTCTTCTTTTACAGGCCTGCCAGGCCCCCTGGGGACCCAGCAGGGAGATGGAAGGAAATAATTAGAACACGGCTCCCCAAGGAAGCCAGTACTGGGGCAGGGCTGTGGCGTGCTCTTTACCTCCGGCTGCCTGGGGTCCCCAGGGGTCCCCGGGAGCCTGGCCTGGAGAAGGGGTGTGGCCAAAAGGTCTACACACCTTCCTGCTCTGGAGACCAGAGGAGGTGCTATCTCTGGCAGGAGGGGAAGGGCTGGGGTGCTGGGGGAGCAGAGATACCCCAGGACCCTCTCCAAGTGCTTTTTTTTTTAAAGAGAGAAAGGATGGAGGGAGGGAGGGGAGTAGGGAGGGGAACAGGGAGGGAGAGAGGGAGGGGAAGAATCAGGGAGAGAAAGAAAAAGAGGAGGAAGGAGCTTTGTTAAAACTGTGTTTATTTTTAGTTCTAGTTCATTTTATTAGCTGAACTAGAACTCAGCTCAGGAAACTGCATAGTCTCTTTCATATACTCAATCACTTTGATTGTTCAAATGTCTAATAAAACACAATACAATCACAGAGCTGAGTAACCACTGTCATCAAGATAATGATAATATTAAGAGTGACCGTGTCTATGAAATGCCAAGCCAAATATGGAACGTCTTGTGTTTAATATTTTATTGGGAATGTTGTCTCAAATAGCCTCATGTCATAGAAATGATCAGCTCAAATATATAATTCTAAAAAGGAAAGAAAACTGCCTAGAATGCATAGGAGCCATTCATCAAGGATTTTCTTTTTTAAAGGAAAGATGCGGGCAGGAATGAAGGCGAGCAGAGGCAGTCAGGAAGGGAGAGGCGGATGCAGCATTTTATTCGTTTTTACTTAGTTGTTCATGTTGGGTGTTCCCCTGCCTGGGACAGAAACCCAAAACCTTGGGACATATGTGAACTGCACCAGCCGGAGGCTGCAGACCTACCCACGTCTCCACCAGGGGGCGCCCCACCAAGGATTTTATTTTATTTATTTATGTTTTTAAGGAAAGGTGCAGGCAGGAAGAGAGAGGAGGATGAAGCATTTTTATTTTATTTTCATTCAGTTGTTCACACTGGTTATCCCGCCCCCCAAAAACCGAGGAGTTTGGGATGTAAGTGAACGCTTCAAAGGCAGCTGACGAAACTGTTCCTCCACCAGGGGGCGCCTCACCAAGGCTTTTCAATGGTACACACGCCCATGTAACCGTCCTTTAGGCAAGACCTCCAGGCGCCTCTTCCTTCCCTCTGGAGTCCGGATTCCCAACATGTGTTTGGTCATGGTCATCAGTGCCCATGTTGACAAACCAGAGTCACACGGACCCTGGCTTCTGGAACGAGCCTTTCTTAATCTTTCTCACTTTCTCATCTGCACCAGCCTTCTGAGACCCTAGAATGTATTTTTGCCCATTTGTAACCCTAAACAGATGGACTAACTCAGGCTGTGTCCCACCACTCATTCTTTTTCTTTGTTGTGTAATATTCCTCTCTGTGGAACCATCTCTGTGCTGTGGGTAGGCATTTGGGTGTTTTCTAGTTTAGCGCCTGTCACCACACCCCTCGCCCCCACCCTGGGGGTACCTGGGTGTGACCCCCTCTAGGATTTAAGAGCAGAAATGGAGTCTGGATTTGCACATGATCCACTTCGCCAGACACGGCCAGAATATTGGTGGGACCACGCGGCGAGGCACCAGCAGCAGACAGGATCTCTGTGGACCACAGACCTGCCAAAACTTGGTGCCGGTGGCTCCATCATCGGGCAGACCTGCTGGAGTGAATCTCACCCAGCCTTTCAACCCTCCTCCCCATCATTTGCCCATTCAGATCCTTTCAGTCCCTTGCCATTGTCCCAGGAACCAGTGGTCCCCATCTCTCTGGTGTCAGGTAGCGCATCAAGCAGCACCGTAACAGGAAAATGAGTCAGGGCCACACGCATCACAGAGGCCAGCTCCTGTGGGACCCAGGACAGCCCCAGTGACTCAGGCATTCACTCAGCAAACATCTCTCGAGCATCTGTTTGGCCCTGTGCCTAGGAGCTGGAGACACCACAGGGACAGACAGACCTCCCTGCCCTCCTGGACTGACATACAGGTGGGGAAGATGGATATGAGAGTATTCACAGCTCGGTTTGTTTTTGTGTGTGTGTGGGTTTGTTTTTTTTTTTAAAGGAAAGGTGCAGGCAGGAATGAAGGTGAGAGGCAGGCAGGAAGAGAGAAAAGGAGGAGGAAGCACTTTATTTGATTTAGTTCATGTTGGTTGTTTCTCCCCACCCCAGGTCTTGAACCTGGGACCTTGGGACGTATGTGGACTGCTCTTGGTGTACTACCACTAGGCCACCAGGGGCCGCTCTATTCACAACTCTTGACACATAGCATGTCAGGAAGTTTTTAAGTATCTGGCGGGAGGTGAGGGGTGATAGGATTGGGAAGGAAGATAGAAAACACCAGAAAGAGGCATTTCTCACAGGTGATCCTGGCAGGCCTCACTAGGAAGCCAAGCCATAAAGGAAGAAAGAGAGGGGATCTGGTGTCCTGGGGAACAGCAGGCAGAGGGAACAGCCTGTGCAAAGACTTTGAGGAGAGGCCATTCAGGGTGGCCGGTGGTGAGAGCAGGGAGGTGACCAGCAGGTGGTGTAGGGGCTTGGAGGCCGCAGAGGGTTTTGGAGCCAAGGAGTGTGACTTGGCTCCCGTGCGCATGGGCGTCCCCTGGTGCCCCTGCTCGGTATTTGGTAGCCCTCACTTCTTAGTGGCGAATCTGATGAATGTGCCGGTGTGTTATGGAGGCGGGTGGACTGCAGTAAACCTCCGGAACTTGGCCCCTTGTAAAGGGCGGAGGGGCAGAATCCACCCACCACGTCTGACCCGGAAGGTTGCTCATACTTAGGCAGCGCTCCCTAGGAATACAGTCCTCCCTGAACTTCTCTGGAACCAGCTCTAATCCAGGCAGAGTTCTGAGCAAATTAAAAAGAAATAGCCCTTCCCATTGGTGGGTGAAGCAGCTTGCCTAATGGAATGATATTCGTTAGACCTCTGCTGCCATCTGCTGGAAAGTTCCCATCACAACATGCAAATCTGCGGTGTGAGGCCGAGTGGGCGGAGCCCTTGCGCAGTGCATGCCCTGCCCGACCGTGCGGAACAGCCCTGTTTCCTTCTCTGGGTGGAGACTCTGCGCTTGGGGGTACGTGGCCAGAACAAGTCCATGATCCTGGACCCCCTTGCTTTTATCCCATGCAGGTGCTACGATATTTTGACTACGTTTTTACAGGCGTCTTTACCTTTGAGATGGTGATCAAGGTGAGTGATGACTGAGCTCAGTGATGCTCAAGGATGACACCCCCACTCCCACCCCCAGCGCAGGTGACTGGCACCCCCCCCAGATGTAAGAAATAGGTGGGGTGTTTGAGGAGCAGGGAAGAGGCCAGTGTAACCAGAAGGGGTGCGAGAGTGTGGAAACCAAGGCAGGGAGATGAGAGCAGGGGGGTGGTGAGACAGATGGAGCAGAGTTTGGAGAGCCACGGGGAGGAGGACTGTGACTTTTACTCTGAGCAAAGGGGCGTGACTGGGCTCAGATGGTCACAGGACCCCTCTTGTGGAGGACAGACTTGGGGTAATGGGGAGCAAGAGGAGGGACACCAGAGAAGTGGGAGCAGACAGATGATGGGAGTCAGATCCGAGGGGGTGGGGAAGTGGGCAGGTTCTTGGAAAGCCTGGATGGCAGCAGCAATGAAATTTGCTGATAGATCCAATGCAGGGGTGACAAAGAGGAGTCAAAGGGACCCCATTTTGGGACCTAAAAGCCAGCCAGTCAGAAGTACCTTTCATGAAGTGGCGAGTGCCCAGGGCAGAGGCTCCTGACTCCTCCCCCAGGTCCTCTGGCCTCTGTCCCACCCCATGGTGGTCCCCTTGGCTCACCATGCCCCACCCATGTCCAGGCTAGAAGAGTCGGTGCTTCTCCCCAGGGTGGGCTGGGAGACCTGACTACCATCTCTTCTCCCCACGCAGATGATCGACCTGGGGCTTGTGCTGCACCAGGGTGCCTACTTCCGTGATCTCTGGAACATTCTCGACTTCATAGTGGTCAGCGGGGCCCTAGTGGCCTTCGCCTTCACGTAAGTCCCCTCATGAGGTCTCTTTGCCCTCGAGGCCCCCAGCCTGGGGCCACTCCTGGATCAGAGGATGTGTTCGCAGGATGTAGAGATGGGAAAGTGGGCTTTGGGGTGGCGGGAGGCACCGCATGCCACCAGGGAGAGCTTCCATTGGCTTCTGCATGGTTCCAACATGGAGGAAGGAAGAAGGCGAAGGGGCTCACCCCTTCTACCTCCTCACACATCTACCTCACCAGCCCTCACTGTGCTGCTTTCAATAGACTAGCCCCACCGGGACATCTCATCTTCCTCTGATCCACATGCTCCACCCAAACTTCTGTCTCTTTGGGAATTCCCTAAAAAGACAATTAGAAGATGTGTGTGTGTGAGAATCTGGACCCTCACCCTGTGCCTGCAGGCGTCTTTGTTGCAGACCTGGTGATTCTTGCCCGCCCCCCAAAAGTGTGTCTTTCACTTCTGGCAGACCTAGGACTCTCTACCCTCTGAAGGCCATGTAACTCCCAAGTTCCAGGCAACCATTCCAAGATGGTGCCCAAGTTGTGGGCAGCCATTCTAAGACAATACCTGAGTAGTGAGCAGTCCTTCCAAGATGTTGCCCGAGTTACGGGTGGTCATTCCAAGATGGCGCCCCAGTTGTAGGCACTGTTCTTAGATCTTGCTTGAGTTGTGGGCAGTCATTCCAAGATGGTGCCTGAATTCTAGACAACTGCTCCAATATGGCACTCAAGACATGGGCAGCCATTCCAAGATGGCGTCCAAGTTGTGGACAGTCATTCCTAGATATTGCCTGAGTTGTGGGTGGCTATTCCCAAATGGCACCCAAGGACTAAGTAGCCATTCCAAGATGGCACCTCAGTTCTAAGCAGCTATTTCAAGATGGCAGCCAAAAGCTTAGTAGCCGTTCCAAGATGGCACCCAAGGATGGAGAGGCCGTTAGCTCTTAGGGCCCTGGGAGCAAAACCTACCACTATATTCCTTGAGTCATAGAGTTGGATGAAAAGACCTTATCTGCCTCTAATTGAAACACATCCTTTGGAGGACCCTATCTATGCCCATCATATGACTCTTTCCCAGGAGAAAAAGGCTCAGGAATTCTGACCCAGCTCCCCGAGTGAGAAATCAGCTCCCTTCTCAGCAGATCCGCAGAGGCTTGTGAATGTCCCTCTCCAACAAAACAATGAGGACTTCATTTATCAGGGGGTCAGAATGGTGGCCCATGTCCAGTGTAAGGGCTAAAGTGGGTCACGCTCAGGTTCTCCACCTTTCAGGGGGATACTGTGTAATCAAGTTGTGTTCAAAGAACAAGAAATCTCTATAGTTTCTGAATGCCTTTGAGCTGGTACCATGGAAACCAGGAAGCTGATTGTATTTCTAATTCTGGCCAGACTTCCTCCCTTTCTCCTCCTATCTCGGCTCTATTTGATTCCACTCTTTCTCCTTTTTATTTATTTTTAAAGGAATGTGAGGCGGGAATAAATGCATGTAAGCAGGCAGGCAGGAAGAGCGAGGAGGAAGAAGAAGCTCTATTTATTTTTATTTAGTTATTCACACTGGTTGTTCCCTACCACCACCTACCCGCACCCGGGACTCGAACCCAGGGGTATGTGACTTACGCTCCTTCAGAGGTAAATGACCTAACCACTGATCCACCACAGTGCTCCTCTTTCTCCTGTTCTTTCTCTTTTTCTCTCCCTCCTCTCTCTCTGCCCCCCTCCCCGTTTTAAGTAATCAGGTATTCAAGGAGTAGGATTATGGTAGAGATTGTTTAAAAGGTCAAGAAGGATGGCTGCATTCTTATGAAGATGTACTATAGGTTTAAAGAAAGATGAAAATGCACCAAAATCACAATCTAATTGGCACAATTAAAACAAGCAGTTGATGACCTCTGTATGTAAACAGCAATGACAAATCAGTAGGAAATCTTAAACGTTATTATAGAGACGATAACTAAAGGACCAAAGGTTATCAACAGAAATTCCATTCAATGCTGAAAACTCATGAAAAAAGGGGTGGGAAAGTCCACCTATGGAAATCTGGAGAAAAGTAAGAATGCAAATAAGATGTAATTTTTCCCTCTTGAATTAACACCAGTTCCTTTCTTTAAAAAAAAGATTTTTAAAGCAGTCATAACATATATATGAGAATGCCATGAGTGACAGTCACTGTCCCTGCATCAGCTCCAAGGTGTCACGTCCATGGAGAAAGTTTACATTTCGAAGAACCAAAGCATCTTACCGCCCTCAGCTGAATACAACTACATCTCAGATTCCTCTCTCTGACTCCCTTTTCCACTCTTTCTCCATCCTTCCGTTTCTCCCCCGCTTGGCGCACATCTTTTTGGTGATGTGACCATCTGCCTGTCCTGGACCGTGTGTCCTGAAGAAGGCAGATATTTGGCCATATGCTCTGGCTTCATGAAACCCCATCCCACCGTGTCCTCACCTGGGGCAGTCTTCAGGATGGACGAGAGCAGCTCATAGCCTTCCAGGATGACAGCTGCCCGGTAGTTTCCAAGTCCCCCTCGCCACCAGACTCAGCATGTGTCAGACACAGCCAGGCTCCTGTGGGATGCTTCTCACACATAATCCTACCCTGGACCGCATATGATGCAGGTGGTAAATTTCGCCCTCAATCGCCACTTCCCCGCTAAGGATAGGGCATCATGACATCTCTGCTCACCCTCCATCCACCCTCCCCAATTTGATCCAATTTGGGGAAAGATTGACCTTTAAAAGCCCCAGAAACAAACCTTTCACCCACTGAACTATTCATGTGTGCAACTACCTCTGTTTTTAGTCTCCCTGGCATTACACCATTAGGCTTTGTTTGAAGCAAAGCTAAAGCTGCAAAAACAAAATCCATTTTCCACCCAAATCGATCTGCAGAATAATTCTGTGTTGCCAAAAAGTCCTGCTCCAGAAAGCTAAGAACTGATTTTTTTCAGCTTTCTTTTGAAGTAGAAATTTAGACCACAGTGTTCAAAAGGAGCCTGCTGCCCATAGAAATTTGGCCGTGTGTTTTTTAAACAATATTTTTAAATGAGTTACAGGCAGAAAGTCTGCCAGCCCCAGGCCCTTGACAGTCCCTGTTTTGAATGGTTTAGTTACCTGTTCTTCAGCAAGGAAGAGAGCCACACCACGATTTTTGTATGATCATCCTGAGAGAGGTGTAAATACATGGACCTCAAAGAACTGGAGAGTGAGATTTTGCCAGTGTGAGATTTTGACAGCTGTTGGGGAATACGCCTTTACATGATAGGCATAGAGATGAGAGAGGAGGCCCTGAGACCCAACCTGACCACATCCTTCTCAGGTAACTGCCTAGAGTCCATTTGGCCCTGACATTCCTCCTCCAGACAAATCTACAGGCCTGGCCCAACTAACCAAGCACTTTGATCAAGCCATTCCTGCATGCCCCAGAGTCAAATTGCTGAAAGTTAGAGTAGGAACCCTCAAGCTGGTACTTCTTTCCCTCAGAATCTTTCCCCTGCCTCTTTTCCCTGAGAAAGTTTCTTGTTTTACAAACCAGATAGCTGTCATGTCAGCAGAAATAGAAAATTGCTCTGAAGGTCTCCATCTAACTTCCCAAACCCAGCGTCCTTTCCCTCTTTCCTTTCTGGCTTTCATGCTTACTTTTTCTGTCTTGAGTGTCCAGGCTGAGACACCAGCCTCATTGTTTGAGAAAAAGGTTCCTGCCAGGCTCTCTGAGCTCTCCTTTAGCCGCACCATGACTCAGTTTCCCCTTGAAAATAGAGAAGCCAGGCTTGGTGATCAGAAGAAGAGTTACAGCTTCCACTTATTTAATGTACACACACACACACGTAGAAAGCTCTTTTCCCATTTGACTGATGGGGAAACTGAGACCGAGAGGGATTGTGGAGGGGAGCCAATCGAGCAAGATCATGAAGGTGGGACTCAGCTCTCACATTAGGGAGTGCTTCCCACCTCCCAGCTCTGATCACCCAGGGTTCCCGCAGTTGTCATCATGAACCTGGGGAGTCCCGCCAGGCTGGGTTCCTCGGAGGTTCCTTGCAGAGCCCAGAAACTGAAGAGAAGTGGGCGTGGGGTTACTCCTTGCCTGGTGCAAAGGAATCTTGAGGTTCTGTCCTTGTGGGGTGGAGGCAAGGATTCTGTGACTGGAGAAAGGATCCTTATAATCCTCCAAGGGGTGCAGGGAAGCGTTTTCAACCATCTCCACCCCCTCCGGCACCTCGCCAGATAGCTCTGTGTGTGTGTGTGTGTGTGTGTGTGTGTGTGTGTGCGTGTGTGTGTGTGTGTATGTGTGCGTGTGTCCTTCCTCATTCACCAGCAGTGCGCCATGTCCATGCAGCAGCGTGAACACACCATTTCATGAGCCATCCCTCATGATACTACACCGTGTGCCCATGTACCCGGCAGCCAACTGACATTTCTCAACAGCTGGCAGATCATGACCTTGCCCTGCCCACCCAGAGTCCATCTGGCGCTGCCTCCCTCAATGCACGCCAGCATCACTGCCTGGGCGCCTTGATCAAGCCACTCCTGCATGCCCAGGTGCCCAACTGCCAGGAAGCCAAAAAAGAAGCCCTTGGGCAGCCTTTTTTTTGTTTGTGTTTTAAATCCCCACCCTCCAAACAGCCCCTGACTCCTCCCTGAAGGCAGGAGACAGGAACCTGGGTTTGAATCTCAGTCTTCCACCCCGAGCTGTGTGACCTTGGCAAATCATTCTCCCTCTCTGAACCACCATGTCTTGCAAAGTGAACTGACTGGTACTGTGTTTTCCACACTTCGACATTCAGAGGCATCGAATAGGACACCTTAAATCAGTAGATTAGGTAAAAATCACTCCCATTGCAAGACCCCTGGGAACCCTGAGAGAGAATCTGCAATTCTGGATATGCTGTCATTTGCAAGTAACTTGGACTTGCAGAGCCTCTGAACTAAAGGGAAAAGGTATGGGAGAGAGGAAACCCTCGAGGGGTATTGGTAAGCATGAGAAATATCACTAACCTGAAAAGGAGCAGTGGAGCCCTCTATCCTATCTGCTGAGCAGTAAAGCTTTTATCAGCTTGGTGTCCAGTCCTTGTTGGTAACAGACGACAGACTGCAACCACAACTCCTGAGAGGGGCCGAGGACTTTGTGAGGACTCCAGAGTTGCAGCCCTCAGTGAGCTCTTCGCCAGCGTCTCTCCACTGCAGAACTCCGGGGAAAGAGCCCAGGACCCTGTGAAGCCCCCCAAAGTGTTTGACAGATGAGGAGGGTGAGGAGGAGGCAGAGAGATGACCTTCAAACCCAGGTCCCTCCACCTCCCAAATCAGGGCATGTTCAAACCTCCTGGCAATGGAACTTCTTGGAGGAAAACAATTAAAAACACACAAACACTGGTTTTCCCAGCTCTTGGCCATGGACTTGAGGGACCAGTTGGCCTTCAGTGACCGATGACCTGTGGCTGTCACGTCCTCCTTGGAAAGTTGGCTTCCTTGGTGTCCCTGGGCTGGGGGCTGGAGGGGAGGAGGCCTTTTCCAGACAGAAGGATAGACACCAGCCGGGAGCCTGGGGGTGGACCGTCCCGGGCCCACCCGCGGTGGGAGGCTCAGATGTGCGTGCGTGTATGTGTGTGTTTCTGTGTTGTTTTTTTTTCTACTGAGGCGCTTATGATCTGTCTCTCCCTCCGATGCCACTTTACCAGGAGCAGCACACGGTAAAATCTCTCTCTCTCTCTCTCTCTCTCTCTCTCTCTCTCTCTCTCTCTCTCGTTCTGTCTCTCGTCCTCTGCTATCACGTAGGTTCTGGGCTTCTTTCTGTGACCTTATGTCCTTGCTGCTGTCCTTTTGTTTATGGTGATCAGAGCTCCCTCAGCCTGCTCCCCTGGGGAGAGGAATTCAGAGGGGTGTTAGCCACTGTGACCCACAATTAGCCCCTATTCTTGGCTGAAAACAGAAAGAGTGTTGGGTGGGGACTTGGGGGTAGCAGGGACCTCCGTAGCGGGTCTGATCTCAACCGGTGGAGTGGTTATCCCAGGAACAAGTGTCTGGTCCGCCAGATGGGGACAAGGATGGGCCATCCAGGGATTCATGCACTTAGAGAAAATAAAACCCCCACCCCCAGCATCATCCACATGTTCTGCAAAGTGGTTCCCAACTCCAGTGGGTTTTCTGAAGAGTCTATACCCTCCACAGTGCCTCAGTAAACTGGGTTGTTTCTCAGATTCTGCGAGGGCCTTAGAGTCCCCTGAAAAAAGCTTCACAGTGGCTAGGACATGTGTCCGGCAGGCTGTTCCCAAATGCCAGCCGGTTCCACGTCCAGTGCAAATGTCTGTCTGGCTAGGCAGCTTTGCCACCAAAACAGAAACTCACCTTTGGGGCTTTGCTGGGAAGCTGGATAGCATCCCCTGAGACCCTGTCTTGCTCCCCTGGAAGAGAACCCCAACTTCAGGCACTGCAATAGGAAGGAAATAGTACATTCAAAGCCAAGTTCTTCATCCAAGGGAAATGAGTAAGCGTGTTAGGATAGCAAAAAAGACTCAGATCGATTCCCAGGGACCAGAGGCTTCTCTGACTAGACACAGGAGGCCTGGGAGAGACCAGTGTCACTGCGGTATTTAGTTCTTTGTCTCTGTTCTGCCTCAAATTACCCCCATTACTTAATTTTTTTAAAAGAAAGGTGCAGGCAGGAATGAAGGCAAGGAGGCAGGCAGGCAGGAAGGGAAAGGAGGAAGAGACACGCGGTTTATCTGACTGAGTTATTCATCTTGGTTGTTTGCCACAGACCCAGGACGCAAACCCGGGTCCTTGGGATGTGTGTGGACTTTGCTAGGCTGGAAGCGGCTGACCTAACACGCTCCTCCAGCAGGGGGCGCCATCCCAGTCACTTTGGGGAGGTATCTGATGCTTTGGAAACCTGGTCTGGAGATAATAATGATGACTTTGATGTTTCTTCAAAAGGTGGGGGGAGGCATGTCAGACTGTTGAACCCTCTTACTATACTCTGCCTGGCAGGCTGACCTGCCATTCGGTTCTTTATTCTCTGAATAAATGAGAGAAGGGCACCCTTATTAAAAAGGAAAGCAATGGGGTGAAAATGATGCTCTTGCACCTGATGCCTGGATACTCCACAGTGGGGATCTCTGGGGAGCACTTCCACTCGGGACCCAGGAGGAAACTGTAGGGAGATGTGTTAGGAGACACCCCCATACCCCCACGAGGAGCTTCAATCCAGACTAAGCGTGAAAGGAAAATGAGCCCGTAAAAAGAATGAATCACCGCTTAAGGCTTCAAGGGGTTTGCAAGTCTCAGATCAGAAGCCAGAGACAGAAATCAAGATAATTCCAAGAACCTGGAGGCAGTTGAGGGAAGCTGTCAGATAAAGAGATAACACTTATTTACCTGGGGTTTGAGGGCAACATAGGGATGAGGGGTGTGGGGTGGCAGGGAAGGTATTTCTGGCATTGGGAACAGCATAAGCAGACAGAGGCAAGAGTCTGGCTGGGGCTGGGGTTATGAAAAGTTAGAACGAGTCAAAGGTAAGTTGGGCAAGATTTTCAAGAGCCTTGAATGCCGCAGTAGGAGTGTGCACTGTGCTTCCAGAGGCTGCGGGAGGATTCTGAGCAGGATCATTCTTTTGGCCACTGTGCGCAGAAAAGGTGGACGAGGAGAGAGACGGAGTAGGGAGGAAGCTGGGAGAGGAGCCCAGGGTTGTGGCCTGGGGAGGATGGTGGCAATGTGTAGGATGGGGTCCCAGGGGAGACTGAGATGAAGATGGGAAACTGTATTTGGCTCTTGGGTTCTGGCTTGGGGCATGGGGGCAGGGATGGTGAGTTCCTCTTTGGAGGCCTGAATCCCATTAGGCCCGGGGTCTCCATGGCTGAGGTGGGGACCCCAGCAACCCCACACCACCTGCCTCAGAAGCTCTCTGAAAAATAGGAGGAACGGAGCAGTGGTTCATCTGATGTCTTGCTTCTTTTATCTCCCGTGGGCTCAGGGAAGATTGGGGGAAGGAAGAAAGCCTTGGTGTGCCGTGATCAAGTTCAGCATTTCCTGAATCCTTTTGGAAGTTGAGGTGGAGCCCCATTTTCTAAGAGTTCATGAAGACTCCCTCCAGAGATCATGCCCAGAGGACATCAGCTCCCCTGTGGTGTGTCTGGAGGCCCTGTCACGTGACTGCTCAGATCCAGCTAATAATGGAGGGTCCTCAACCAACCCTGAGACCAGACACACACACACTCACACGAAACCAGACTCATCTGCTGCCTGGTTTCTAAGCCCAGACATAGAAGGGCAGCGGACCACTCCTCCCCAGACAGGGGGAGATGATGCCAAGCTCACTCGTCCACCAGGGAGGGTGGGACTGTGAACCAGCCACCACCCAGCCTGACCTCCAGTTTTCTCTTGCCTTCTCCCCGCCCCCCAACATCCCTCCACAGCGGCAACAGCAAAGGAAAGGACATCAACACGATTAAATCCCTCCGAGTCCTCCGGGTGCTACGACCTCTTAAAACCATCAAGCGGTTGCCAAAGCTCAAGGTGAGACTGGGGTATAGGGGAGGCCTCTCAGGGTAGCCATGTACAGTTGACCGAGTTGAACACTGCTCAAGGAGACGATATTGCGAGGGATGCTGAGAACTGCAGCTGGCATATGTGGATGTATTTTTATTAGGATTTTCCAGCAGATGGCAGTTGAGTGAGTCAAGCTAACAGAATCTGTGTAGGATGACAATTTGGCATTCTAGGAAATGTCTTGACATGGGGGGGTTCCTTTTCCTAATTCACATGAAGGCCTTGTGTGGATAGAACAGCACAATGCGAATCTAGAAAACGGCACTAGGTGTCTCATCCCACCTCACCTTTGCCTGATCACCTAGCTGTCCCGGATTCCAGTATCTCCTGTGGTGAAATGCATACACTTCCCAAATTACCAAAACTTAAAAAAAGAAAGCAAGGAAACCTAGTCACGTGAACACCCCTTTTCAACCTCTCTGCCACCTGAGAATCACCTGTATTACATCGTCAGGATTCAGCAAATCAGGTCGCTTTTATTTCGTAAGTGGATGTGTCTTGAAAGGCAGTGCTAGATCAGGGTTTGCAAATTGGGAACTAGGACCCACGATATAGAAGGTAGAAATAAATATGTGGGCTGCTCTCTGTGGCTTGGTGGCAACGGTACAGAGTCTGAAAGCCAGGGGCCTGGGTTGGAGACCTGGGGTCAAGATCCCAGACGGAAGCGGAAGGGCGGGGGGGGGGGGGTGGGGAGGAAACAAAATCATTTATTGGCGCCCCTTCTGGTGCGGGAGAGTAAAGCAGCGAAATTGCTGGCCACGTGAAGCTCGAGGACCTGTGTTGGAGACCTGGGGTCTGTGGTGGTGGGGGAGACAGACAGACAGACAGACAGACGCACTAAACAGTGAAAGCTTGCTCTTGTTTGGTTAAACAGGCAAAATATCAGAGCACCCTGGTGGAACAGTGGTTAGGTTAGGTCAGTCGCCTCCAAAGAAGCAAACGACATACCCCTGGGTTCGAATCCCAGGTCCAGGGGTAAAACTACCAGTGTGAACAATTAAATAAAAATGTATTTCCTCCCCTCTCTTCCGCCTGCCTTCTCGCCTTCATTCCTGCCTGCACCTTTCCTTTATTTAAAATAAAAAACAAAAACAAACCCAAGTGTGTCAGCCTTAGGTGTTAACGTCATAGCAACTACGCAAGGCTTTCTCCTTCACGCAAAAGTGTTGAAAAAGAACTGGAGGACTAACTGTGTTCGCAGGTGATTCTGTGACTCGTGTGTCCGCGCCTGTCTGGCTGAAAATATGTCTGATAATCACCCTTGGTTTGCCTCTCCCTGAGGCCCCCTTGGAAAGTTCTCCCTGTCTGGGGAAAACTGGCAAAGCTAAGCCATCATTCCAGTAGGTTCCCGATTCCTTGATGCCATGTGTAGACAGGACCTGTTGTGTTTGAAGTAGAAGAGGTCGGGGGTGGGGGGAGAGGGGAGCCTTCCAATCAGAACCACCTCTGATGGAGGTAGAATCCCCAAAACACAGGAAGTCATCTCCATTCTAGATAGCCACTTGTTGGTCAGTGGGCAAAAGGGGAGAGGCCACTCCTCCCGCTGGTCAGGCAGAGGGTGTGGCGTGAGGTGGGGACACAGCATTAACCAGAAGAGAGCAATAGCACGAGAACACTGTCCCTGAAGAGCTGGGCACTTTTACCCCAGAGGAGCTCAGCCGTGGTCACATTGCCCGGGGGAGGACATCAGGAGGTTGAGATGCTTAGAAACCAACGCTGCTCAGAACTGGGTGTATTTGACTGGGTTTGTGTCCTTGTCTAGAAAATGGGAATGGCACCCATGTTTTGGTATGTCATGGAAGATCAGCGGAGGAAGAGAAGGAAGAGTGGGAGGGGGAGGGGGATGAGGAAGAGGACGAGCAGGTGGAGGAGGAGGAGCAGCAGCAGGAGCAGCAGGAGGACGAGCAGGTGGAGGAGGCGGAGCAGGAGGAAGAGGAGCAGGAGGAGGAGGAGCAGGAGGCTGGGCTGGTTTCCAGTCCTCAAGACCTGTCTGCCCATCGCCTCCCCACAGGCCGTGTTTGACTGTGTGGTGAACTCTCTGAAAAACGTCTTCAACATCCTCATCGTCTACATGCTGTTCATGTTCATCTTTGCCGTGGTGGCCGTGCAGCTCTTCAAGGGGAAGTTTTTCCACTGCACGGATGAGTCGAAGGAGTTTGAGAAAGACTGCCGGTGGGTCCCCGAGCGTCTAGGCACCCAGCCCCTTGGGGGCTGGGGGCGGGATGGACGTCAGAGACACCCACCGTCCTCGGTGTCCGGTATGGGGTGGGATCTGCTTGCCATCGACTTCGATCCGGACGAGAGGAAGAAAAAGGTTGGGGATAGGAGGCTCTGTCCTTCGAGAAGGAGCCGGGAGCGCTGGTTTCACTTCTCACTCGCGGGCTTCGTCCTGGGAGGGCGCTTAACACAGGCTCACGTCCTGTTATCTGAAGCTTCTATGGCAGCTGGTGAATATGTGGTTTGAGAAGGAGGCTCCCGGGCATGTCCCACGGCCTTTGGCTGTGTCATAGTTCTACTTTGTTGCAGCGAACGTGGGTAAATAAGTGGGAAAAGGCTCCCATCAATTGTTTTGTGAGCCAATGAATTAGATCCGAGACTGGCCAGCTTTTTCTGTCGAGGTCCAAATGAAAAACACCTTACAGACCGCCCAGCATCGGTTCCAGCAACTCCACGCGGTCACACACACGTCGGTGGAGGCGCAGGGCTGGGCTCCAGTCACGCTCTGTTTCTGGAAGCCGACGTGAATGTCCTCCCATTTTTACTTGTCATGAAAGCATTTGTTAGATTCGCCTTCAGCCATTTAAAACATGTTTAAAAAACAATTATTTTACCTTGTGACTCGGACGGAACCAGCGTCCCCAGATGGTCCACAGGCCATCACTTGCTGAATTCAGAGTTTTCAGCGCTTTCTGGATGGGGAGGGTGGACCTAAGTCTCCATCCGCCATTGAGTCGCCAGAGAAATCTGTGCGCTGGACCTGCCGTCCAGGAACGCCCTGAGCTAACCACGGGCTCATGGCCACTGCGCTTGTCACCAGTGGTACTAGGTGGCAGAGATTAGCCTCTTCAAATGTTGGTGGCAGTGAGATAGGAAGGGTGGCCAGTATATAATTAGGCGTCTGGGGCTCAGGGTGGCGGCCAGCCCTCTTGGCGCCTCCCGGCCCTAAGTCCCCCAAGCCTGAGGCTGCGTCCTCAGGATTAAAGGGTTCAGGTGGGAGGAGAGTGTTAGGTCGACACCATTCTCACTCCAGGCAGGGCCCCTGGCATGGGCCGTGGGTGTAGTTCCAGATCATGCGCGCATGCTCCAAGGAGAAACGGGGTGCTCTGGCTGCCGGGGTGGAGGGACGCCCGCACTGTGTCCTGGTGGGTCCCTCCTCCCTCTTGTGCGCTCCCCGGAGGCCACCGTCAAGCGCCCGGAGGTCTTGTTCTCCCCGCTCACGGTCCCCATTTTCCGTGGCAGCGGGAAGTACCTCTTGTACGAGAAGAATGAGGTGAAGGCCCGAGATCGAGAGTGGAAGAAGTATGAGTTCCATTACGACAACGTGCTGTGGGCCCTGCTGACTCTCTTCACGGTGTCCACGGGAGAAGGCTGGCCACAGTAAGTGACAGGGCCCGAGGAGCCCGCGGGGGAGCTCAGGGCCCCGGGAGCAGGAGCAGCGGGGACCCCGCTGCATGCGCACAAGCTTGTCCCCGCCTCTCCACGCGCGGGGGGCTGGGAGGGGCTCCCCGATTTCCCACGCGTTCAGGCTCTGAGCATAAGTTTTGCACGAGCGCCAGGGACGCCGGCGGCCATCTTTCTCTGCCTGGGGACAAAAATCTCCCGGGTAAAACTGTGGACGTGGGCGCCCCCTGGTGGCTAAGATGATGAGTCCGCTATCGTGCAGTTCGCACACATCCGAGGACCTGGGTTCGCGTCGCGGGCCAGGGGCAGCAGCCAAGATGAACAACTAAACAAAATAAATGAGATTCTTGATTAAAAGGAAAGTGTGGGTGTGGCGTGTGCCATGTCCATGTGGCCAAGGGGTCGTTCTCTCCCAGGAAGGGTCAAGTTCAGGTGAGTTGGGAGAACCTGAACCGAGCACACGCCATCTCCACTTAAAATGCTGACATTTGGTTCATCTTCATGAACTCTTGGGCGTTTCTGTGTATTTTTACATATTGTATTTCATGTTATTTACTTATGTTGCTATTGATAGTGTGATTCATGTTAGCATGGATAATATTGTCTATATATGATATTAATATCTAATAATGTTGATATTGATATTTACATTTGATCTTATGTATATATTGTTTAATGTTAGTTATATTAATTCATAATATTAATCTTATTCCTATTAACATTTATAACATTTGAATATTTTAAATATCATGTATTGATAGCATTTACATTCAGATTGATATTTGTAGCAATTTGAAATTGCCACTTATTTAATATTATTTTTATTAAATTCAGTAAATAAAACTGTAATCTTATTCATGGTAATTTTGATATGTTTAATATTGCCTATATTTATATAATATAGTTTTTATAAATATTAATCAATATTTATATTAATACTTAAAGGTTACATATATTAACTATATGAATATTTGATATTATATTCACACTGATAGTATTATTTATATTATAGTTATATAACATTTATAGTAGCATTCATAAATTATATTGTTATCATTTATGTTCATATCAATAATTACATATTATTTATATTTATATATTGTTTTATTATATTATTAATATTTGCTAATGATATTATGAACTTGTTTATATTGATATAATGGTGCTTATATATTACATTATACTTACATAATATTTTGAATTGATATTATTTACTAATACTTATAATATTTAGATTCATATTGACAAGAGTAGTCATATAGCATTTATATGTCTATAACATGTTAATGTTTATTAGTAACATTAATATTGAAAATGTAAACATGACGTAGTAAGCTATCATTTATCTTATTACTGACTTGTTGACTGATGCCAGTTTAGTGATGATATTGTTCTCTGTTACCACAATGAGGGGTTTGGCACCTTTGCTGGTAGCCAGGCCTCCCTCCTGTCCTCCCCTCAGAGGCCTTGGAAATTCCAGGTTGCAGGCTTGGTAAATTCTAATGTGTCCACAGCATCTTCACCTCCCTCCCTCCCTCCCTCTCCTGGCAAACACCCTCACCCCCAAAGTCCTCTCTAAAGATGCCCCTTCCTCCACAGACTTCCCTTCCATCACTCAGGAAGTCATCGCACTAGACTTAATGATTTGGTTTGAATAAGGCGCGTTAGGGCCAACTGCCAAAGTGTCGCCGTCCTGCATCTACAGATCCATCCTGCATATGAACAACACCACTCAGACACAGAGCCCTTGAGCAGTGTACAGCCTGTGCAACTGTACAGAGCAGCTCCCATGCACCTGCCCCCATGACCTCCCCGACTCACCCCCAGCCATCACCGTGAGCTTGATTTCTCAGGCCAGCTTGGCCACACCTGAGTGGGTGATCTTCGTGGAAACTGCAGAACTCCCGTCTTCCTTCTGTACCAACCGGACTGAGCCAGTCGTCATTTCCCTGAGCGAGTGGCTGGGAAATATATAAAATGATGAATGTCCAGCATACATCATAAGCTTTGGAAAGTCATCATGGCCATTCATATCCAAAAACAGTGACAATTTTCATCTCTCTTCCTCTCTTTCTTTCTGCTTTCTCCCATTCCTGTTCCCCTCTCTTCTCCTTGGTCCCCGCAGGGTCCTCAAACACTCCGTAGATGCTACCTTTGAGAACCAGGGTCCCAGCCCCGGGTACCGCATGGAGATGTCCATCTTCTATGTGGTCTACTTTGTCGTGTTCCCCTTCTTCTTCGTCAATATCTTTGTGGCCTTGATCATCATCACCTTTCAGGAGCAGGGGGACAAGATGATGGAAGAATACAGTCTGGAGAAAAACGAGGTAACGCAACCTCCCTGGCATGTCCCCTGTAAACCCAGACCCACACATACACGAAGCAGCTTCAGGGGGCATCTGGGAAGGGAGAAGCTGCCTTCTCCAAGCAGAAATTAACCTGCGGGGAAGCCCATGGTGGAGAGGAAATCACAGGGGACAGAGGCGTTTGTATCGGTCAGTTCAGCCTCAGTTGAGCTGCAGTGACAAGCATCCCCTGTAGCGGTGATCTCCACAAGGGTTGATTTCTTGCTCACCCTGCCTCTTCCAATGACTCCACTCTCTGTCCTCTTTAGTCTGGTTTCCCTCTGAGATGCTTTAGATGCAAAAGAGAACATGGAAAACCCCGGTCCATATAGCATGGCTTGTGTCCACATCTCATTAAGCTGGAGGGAGTCGAGCTTCTATGTCTTGTTAGTGGGATGGGGCAGTCCCCTCTTCCCCTGCAGAGGTGTGATAAATATTTATGTATGGAAATCCAGTCTGACAATAGGCCTTTTGTCTTTCTAGCAATCATGCAGGCTGGGTGGGGTGGAGGAGGACTGAGAGTAGCCTTCTATTCCTCTGGGGGCTCCAAAGACTCAATCACCATTATTCCTGCCTCCCTCAAAGAGAAGAAAGAGAAGCAAAGTGAGCCGTAGGCAAGCCTGGTTAGGCTGCAAAGACAGATTGGGGATGGAATCTGGGGTTGTCCCACTGGGTAGCTGTGCCACCTCAGGCAAATGGCTTGACCTCTCTGAGCCTCTGTTTTACTCATTTGCAAAGGGGAGCTAGGGATAATTATCACTTGGCTAAGGGGATTCAAGGCTGGGAAAAATGTCAGATGATGACTTCCCATAGCTCTTGGGAGAAGAAGTTAGATGGCGGGTGCTTGGTGTCTGTTTGCCTGCCTTTGGCCCTCAAGCCTCCGGCATCTCTCCCACAGAGGGCCTGCATCGACTTTGCCATCAGCGCCAAGCCGCTAACCAGACACATGCCCCAAAACAAGCAGAGCTTCCAGTATCGAATGTGGCAATTTGTGGTGTCTCCGCCTTTCGAATACACCATCATGGCCATGATCGCCCTCAACACCATCGTGCTCATGATGAAGGTGAGCCCTCTGACCCTGCTCACCTGCCCACGCTGGGTCACCCCCTAGCCTTTGCTCTGGCTGTTCCCTCTGCCGAACACACTGTTCCTGCCACTCTGCCTGGTCAGCTCCTTTTGGGTGCTCATGCAGAATGTCTCCTCCAGGAAGACTTCCTGACTCTCTAAGGCTGTCTGAGGTGCCCATCTGGGAGGCTGTGCACATTTCCTTGAGACGAAAATGGGACACGGGGATGGCAAGAATGGGATGGGGTGCTGCACTGGCAACTAAGAGGGAGGAGAGAGGGGGTGCAGCAACCCGAGCAGGAGCAGACAGGTCAGCAACACATAAGGACTATGTGATGGAATAGGGTGCACACACAGTAATGACATGGTCTGGCAGGACTTCATGCAAATGACCAGGGCCGTTGCAAAGAATTTGGACGCCTTAGGTGAAAAACAAATTGGGCGCCCCTGTAAGTCCTGCTCTAAATGTCCTGCCTAAAACTCATGCAGGTTTAACTATCCCAGTGCCAGAAATGCCCAAAAAACCCCACTGTGCCAGATATAGCCCCCTGTAGTGCGAGAGATAACCCCAAAGTGCTAGAGATAACCCCACAGTGCCAGAGATTACCCCAAATGCCAGAGATAACCTGCACAGTACTTATGAAGCTCAACCATGCTGTGGTGTTATGCTCCCTTTGAAGAAACAGGTGCACAAGGGGTGGAAGGGTGGGAATCTTCTTCTCACAACTCCTGTTTCCTCACAGGGGTGGGAACAGCAGTAGCAGTCGTGATGCACCGTAGTCAGCACTGGCAAGGGCCATCTTTAACATGGGGCAGAAGGGGCAGCTGCTTTTGAACCCCCTCCACCAACTGGGCCCGGAGCAACTCCACTGCACCTTTTGCCCTGCATTAGAGATGACCCTGGTTTATTAAAAACAGAGCAAAACTGGCATTTATATTAAAGTGATGGGATGACTGGGAAATACAAAAAAAACGGTACTGTCCCACAGTACATGTGGTCAGCCTACAATCTGGGCAAGCTTCCTGCATGTTTTCTCAAAGGACATAATATCCATAGGCTTCCCAACAGGCAGCCCCATCAGCCGCTGAAATCTAAGGGGGCCAGACAAGTGATGTCACCCCCTGAATTTGGGGAGATGCAGAGAGGGCCTGGCTCAGAAGGACCCAGAGGCCCTCAGTGAGAGTTTGACGGGTGGAACAAGGAAGGAAGTTGCCATAAGGACGTTGGGAGTCACAGAACCTTTTCAAGGTGACAAGTTAGAACCTGTCCCCCTGCGGTTTGGTGACCAAAGTCGTAAATTCAGATGCATTGTTCAGTCTCAAACAGGTGCCACATTTTTCCACTTCTCCATCCATAACACAGTGGGAGATACAAACTCACCTGTCCCGACGCAGATGGACTGGGAGACAAGAAGTGCAGTGAGAGCGAGACTTTAACTAACGTCAGTCCTGTAGGATTGGGTCTGACAGGCAGCGCCACCCGACAACAGTTCCAATGAGTTTTCATTCCCTAAAACGCAGGTCACTCCCCCAGTTCCTCATTGAGTATTAGGAGGTGTACAGTCTTTCCCAGATGTCGCCTAGCTTTAACGTTTTCCTTGAAGGTAACCTTCCATTTAAAATGGACACCCTTTGAATTGGTCAGCTCTGGACGCAGCTTCAGTTGATTTCCTCTCCCTTTGCTCTTTGGTGGGAAGCTCCTCCAGGCTATGTTTTGGGCACGTACACAGGGTATTCATTCCCGTCTCCTCTTGTCAACTCACTTATTTTGTCTAGGGGTCCCTCTCTTTACTGCTTGCTGGGTAACCCTTCCTTTTCCAGGCACCTGGCCTTCACTGCTGTCCTGTCAGTGAACAGTGATAAGTTCAGCTAGCGGCCACTTGTTAGGGTTTAGGGAAGCCCAGACATCTGTATCCAGAAAATGGACTATTTGCTAATGTTGTTTCTTAAAACGGGAATGACGGTCTTAGCAGTTTCACTGAGCACATTGACACCAAGGCGTTAGTATGTTTCTCAACATTTCAGAAGCGCTCCCCAAACTCAGCTGTTCGTTTTGAAAAATGAAAAAGTCTGTTTGTGCAGGTGGCTGGGAACTCTTCTCCATCAGCAGTTCCTTTTATCTTTTTATTTTGGTGGTTATAAACCATTTCCAACAAACAGAAGGGAGAAAGACCTATACGGAGTTTTCTTCTCCAGCTGTGGAGTAACAGGCTCTCGGGTCTTTTCGGGACTTGGTTGAAATGTAGACATGGCTTCCCCAGGTCTGGGGTGGGCTGGCATCTCTCACTGGCATCCTGGTGATGCTTTCAGGGGCCTGGACCACTCCAGAGTCTCGGGAACACCCAGTCTCCATCACAAGGAGGGTGAACCATTAAAAACACAGAGCTCCATCTCTTGGATTTACCGTTTTTTTTTCCTCCTTTTTTTTTTTGCTGTGGAGGTGAAATTCCCATCGCATAAAATGAGCCCCTTTGAAGTGCACTGTGGATCCGCTTGTAGTTTGGGCCCTGCTGTGTGAGTTACTTCTTCTTCCTTCTACTTCAGAGCATTTTCATCACTCCAAAAGGAAGCATTGTTCCCCTCCCCTGTCTCTCCTCATCCACCCACCTCCAGCCGCTGACGGCACTAATCTGCCTTCTGTCTCTGAGAATGTATCTATTCTGAACAGTTCCTCTATTTTTTTTTTTTTTTTTTTTTTTTTTAAGGTATAAGTAAGAATGAAGGTGAGTAGGCAGGCAGGCGGCAAGAGAAAAGGAAGACTCATTTTTTCTTTTATTTGTATTTAGTCGTTCACACGGGTTGTTTCCTCCCGACATCCCCAGGATGCAAACCAGGGCCCTTGAGATGTCCGTGCTCCTTCAGAGGAGCCTGACCCAGTCACTGCGCCCCGGTCCTTGGGATGCGTGGGGACGGTCCTCAGCCAGAAGCTGCGAACCTAACGCTCCTCCACCAGGGGGCGCCATTTTTGCTGTTCTTGTTTTATTTTTGTCTTTCAAATCTCTGTCCTCCCCAGAATTTTTTTTTTTTTTAATGCTCATGATTTTGCTGGGAAACCCAACATGATAAGTGAAAATATTCCTGCCTCTGGGTGCCTTGGTTTCCTCAGCACTGTGGCTTACTTCTCTATCTGCTATATTTCCTGTAAACTGGTGGTTAGGGTGACAGGTTATCGATTCGAATCCAGTTACATTTGGGAAACAGGAATATCTCATAAGAAATCAGAATAATAGTTACAGGGTGGGGGGCGGTTGCTGACTGAGGAGGATGCAAGGAAACTGGATGTTGTCTAACTCTGGAAGTGGTAGAGGACAGGTAAGACTTACGGCAGGTGCACTATTATACATCAACGGAAAAAAGAGAGGGAGAGGTGCCCCCTCGTGACTCAGAGGCAAAGGTGCAGGCCATGTAAAGCCGACGCACCCGGATTTAGGACCTGGGGCTGGAGGGAGGGAGAGAGAGAGAGAAAGATCTGAAAACCAAAAACCAGAGCAGAGAGGATACTGTAATCATACATATGCCTCTCTCGTAGGGACCCCCTGGAGCAGGCTGTCCCAGGATACGGGATGTTCAGATAGGACTCAAGGAAGGAGTTTTCAGTTCTTCGGTATCTAAAGGAAAGGTGCAGACAGAAATGAAAGCAAGTAGGTAGGCAGGAAGAGAGGAGGGAGAAGTACTTGATTTCTTTTTATTCCATTGTTCAGCTTGCTTGTTCTTGACCCTGGGTCCCTGGGATGCATGCAGACTCTGCTAGGCCACCAGGGGTTTTTGTTTTGATGTGAAACCATCAGTCCAGCCTGTGCAGAGCCTGCCTGGGGTGGAGGTTCGCTCCAGAGGACGTTCATAAGAGACAGCAAGTGGCCCAGTCTTGCCTGCTCCAGGAAGGACAGCCCTCCGGCTCCCCGGTCCTCGCCCTCTGTCTCTGATCACCCCACACATACTCCTCCTTCCTCCTCCAGTTCTACGGGGCCTCTTCAGCTTACGAAAATGCCCTGAGAGTATTCAACATCGTCTTCACCTCCCTCTTCTCTCTGGAATGTTTGTTGAAAGTCATGGCCTTTGGGATTCTGGTAAGTACAATCTGAGAGCCATAGCTGTGGGTTTGGGGGGTAGAAGCCCAGAGGAGACCGGGGTGCTGAGGAGTGGTCTCCCCACCTGGCTCTGAGACCCACCCCCTCCAGCCCCAGTGATGCCCGAAGCCTCCCCACATCCTAATCTGGCATCCTCGTCCTCACCAAAAACACCAGCAAAAGCCAACACTTGTTGACTCATAATATGAACCAAGCTCAAAGCTCCCAGAGGGGGTCCAGTGGGTGGTACCAACCTCACCACGTGCCCTGTTCTCTGCAGTTCTCTATTTTTATTTATTTTTATTTTTTCTCAGGAAAGATGCAGGTCAGAATGAAGGCGAGTAGGCAGGCAGGAAGAAAGAAGAAGAAAAAGCACTCTATTTAGTTGTTCACACTGCTTGTTTCCCCCCAGACCTGGGACTCAAACCCAGGGGGATGTGGTCTGTGCTCCTTTGGAGGCGATTGACCTAACTAACTGCTACTCCACCAGGGGGCACCTTGAAGTGGTGGTCTGTTCTACTGAATTCTATATCGCGTATGCAATTCAGTACATATCATCTTTTTTTTTTCTTTTTTAAGAAAAGTGGAGGTAGGAATGAAGGCTAGCAGGCAGGCAAACACAAAGAGAGAGGACAAAGAAGCATTTTATACTTATCTTATGTAGTTGTACAATTTGGTGGTTCTCCCTGGCCGGGGACGCAAACTTGGGTCCTTGGGATGTCTGTGGACTGCGCATCGGTCCAAGGCAGTTAACCAAACCAGTACTCCACCAGGGGGCGCCCAGGATCTATTATCTTGGTTTCCTCCCACGCTAACGCCAACCCTCCTAACCTGAGACCTCTTGACTGCCCCACCCCCAAAATGATCTGCCAATTGAGTGGGCGAGGAGGATGCCTGGAATCAGACGTGAAAAATCTTATATCTTTATTTTCCACCAGCCACTGTAGCATTTCCTTCTGTCTTGAAGGGAGACAGCACACCTATAGGAAACCCCAGTACAATCTCTTATCACCCATAAAATTCAGATGTATTCAGAGTGCCTTAGCGAGGTTGTGGGTTTCTTGGAATTTAGTTTGCATGCATCATTGCTTCAGAATAATGCCGGCTCCTAAACCCATAGCTAGGACTTTTACTTTTAAAAGGAAAGGCGCAGGCAGGAATGAAGGCAAGCAAGCAACCAGGAAGAGAGAAGGAAAAAGAAATTTTTTTAGAAATTTTTATTTAGCTGTTCACATTGTTTGTTCCCACCTTGGACCCAGGACACGAACCTGGGTCCTTGGGATGTGCATGAACTGTGCTCCTTCAGAGGTGGCGGACCTAACCACTACTTCACCAGGGTGCGCCAGCTAGAACTTATTTAAATTTAGAATTCCTGAAGTGCTTTTTATATTCAGTCGTTTTTTAAATGAGTTAACTGTCGTTGAATATAAGAATAACAGTCTTGGCAATCGTGGGTATTTTATTGGATGTATTTGCAAACCTTCCTCCACAAAACGCTTCCCCGATGACCAAGGGGCTTCACTGTGCACATGCGCGCACACACACACGCGCACACACACATGAAGGAACCTAATAAGCTATGACATGGAGGTGGTCCCCGTCGGCAGCTGAGCTGACACTTGAAGCAGGAGCCCTTCTCTTGGGCCATGTTGGGGAGCCTCTCTGGAGCAAAGACCTGCTCATGTGGGTCTCACCTGAACTTCCAGAGCTGGCAACAGGCGTGGTAAAGGCTCTCACCACCCTTCCCTCTGTCCTCTGCCCTCCCCTCTGAGGACTTCTTGCAAACCCTGGATGCAAAGACTGTGTGTCTGGAGACTGAGGGATGGCACCTGGCCAGCAGCGCGTGCTCCTTGCATGCTGGGAAGGGTTCAGAGAAAACCCACCACTGCACCCTTGTCTTCCAAAGCGGTGACTCCCAGCCCTCTCGCTATTGGGGCGATGACATGAACTCAGCGTTCCACCTGTGGGCTGTGTGGCCCAGACGGGTCACACAAGGTGTCCGGCGGAGAAGGGGTCTCTGGTGCACCCCTACCTGGGTGCAGCTCCCTCAGCCGCCAACTGTGTGACCCCTAGCAAGGCATGTGACCTCTCTTCTGTGTCTATCTGCACACAATGTTGGGAGCGTGAACCCAGATGTGCCATCTTGCCAGGACTGCCTTCATTCCCAGTCCGTCCGTTCTCCATCCCTGGATGTGCTTTCCCCCTTTAGCTTTAGAGGACGACCTTGTAGTAAAGGAGTATGAGACTTGGGGCCATCTAAGCAGAGCCTGAGACAAGGATTGAGTGCAAAGAATTTCTCTGAAAGGTGACTCCCAGAAAGCACAGATTGGAGAGGGGCGGTGAGCCCCAGAGGGAAAGACAGTCGGGAAAGGGTGGGTTGGGATTCTCTTCCCACTGGAAGCAGTAAGGTGCAGTTCTACTGGCGGCCTCCAAGTGGCAGCAGAGAGCACACAGTTCGGAGAGGTTTGTACCCGCTCCCTGCAGGGGATGGACCTGGGATATTAACCCTCCAGTGCCCACCCCAGTCCAGGTGCAGGGCCGCTCCCAGGGCAGCTGTCAACTCCCCAACATATGCCAACAGAGAAATCCTCCTGGGCAGAGTAACAGACATGCAGTTGAAATACGAGGGGATTTGGAGTAGACTCCAAGTGAATGTGCTAAAATACCTACAGGACTTGTGGAGCCTGAATTTCTTTGAGACCATTGTAAAAGGGCATTTAGGGAGCCCCTGCTGCAGACCCCATCTTCCAGAGGGCCCTGAGGTCCAGGCAATTTGACCCCCAGGAAATTGGACTCATATGCTCCAAGAATTTGCTCTTGGGTAGCCCAGCTCCACAGGCCAGTCCGTCTCGGTGAGGCAGAGGGGCTGCCAGGGACCAGCCCTTGTGAGTGAGCCCAGAAGGATATAACTTGCCCCTGGATGGCCGTGGGGGTCCGGGCACAGAATCCTCTGTGGGCATCTCTGCCATGTGGATCCCCATTCTAGAATTATTTCCGCGATGCCTGGAACATCTTCGACTTTGTGACTGTTTTGGGGAGCATTACCGACATCCTCGTCACTGAGTTTGGGGTAAGTTTCCCGCTGGCTTCTCTCCGGGCAGAACTCCAGGCTGGGTTGGTGGGGGGGCTACAGGAGGAGGTTGCCCCGGAGTGGTGGATCCCCTGACTGGCTTGGGTCAGCACCTGTGACAAGGGAGGCAGAACTGGAACCCCCAGGGCTAAGGGTGGTCCTTGGGGGGCGGGGGACAGCATGGGGACACGGTGGGAGGAGTGATTCCAAGAGCCATAGTTTCCTTGCATCTTAGCTGTGGACTATTGACCATAATGTGTATGAGTGTGTGGAGAGACTTGAGATGTTGAGGGTCCTCAGGCTCAGCCTCACCCCCCAAATGGGACACTACATTGGGGTGCCCAGATAGCCAGGTTCAAGTGCATTTTGTTTCCACTGTCCCATTTATTGGTTCCTGGGCAGAAGGAGGGGGTGAGGTCCTTGGACCAGCAGGGGGATGGACACCAGTGCCACAGTCTTAGGAGGGTCGTTGGAATGTCCAATCTCGATTCCCATGGTTCCCAGGATGGGGTTGGGGGAGTCTGTGGTCCTCTCAGAGGTACCTCCAGAGTCTGCATCCTCCTTCTCCTGTGTCTGAAGGACTCTGGCCCCAGAAATCTTGTCCCAGGTCCTCTCCTTGTCCCTACTACACCTGTGAGCTCAGGTTTGGGGGCCCTTGGAAGATGGAGTGAGGGAGAGGGCTTGTCAAAAAGCGCATCAGCCAGTGTCAAGCCAAGGTCCTTGTAAGAGCAGTGCAGATGACTCCTCCGTGCCAGCCACTGTGCCAAGTGTTTTGTTGTGAGATAGCTTCGTGGTACAGGTTGGGGGACCCAGCCTAGAAAAAAAAATGCCTCTGAAGGGTTCAGCATTAAGGATCAGAACCACCCCTAGAGGGGTAGCAGAGACCACCCCTAGAGGGAAGAACCCTGTGACCAGAAGCCACAGGCGCCCAGGCACCCAACCCCTGGGGAGCTGTCACTTACCTGGTGCTGAAGTGAAACAGACTCAGTTCAAAGATGGAGGAATGGGAAAGGAGCTGTGATGTGCGGGGAGAGGGATCCCTGTCTTTCTTTCCTCCCATCCTTTAGGTCCCGCCAGTGTCTTGCACTGGCCAGGTCCAGTCAGAAGTGGGCCAGAGCACGCTGGGGTGGGGGTCACTCAGAGTAGCAGAGAAGAGGGGAGAATAGATCTGGATGGGATGGAGCCGGAGGAAAAGCGTCTTGCCCATTCCAGATAAGGAAACAGATGCTCCTTGTTTGCAGAGACCTGCCTAAGGTCCTATGCCAGGCCTGGTGACTCCTGAGAGCTCACTGGAGTGGCTCCCAGCAGAAAGGGGTCCACTGGCTCCCTGATCCATGCCCAAATGACTGGCAAGGCAGAAATGCTACACAGAAGAGAATCTGTGCTGGGAGGTGTCTCCACCTGAATTATTATGGCCACACCTCTTTACCTGCCGATCCAAAGACTCAGGAGTGCCCCCTGCGGGCTGTCCCCTGGCAGAGGGCCAGAGCTCCCACCAGTAGTCAAAATATCTTGCCAATGAACGGAGCACAAGGCAGAACTGAAGCAATGTCCTTCAGCATGCAGAGGTTGGAAGGGGTGGGCCAGCGCCCCAGTTGGACAATGGGAGGAAGTTGGTTGCAACCTCCAGTCACCAGTGAGACACTGGAGGGATGGACCCCAATGGCTTGGCAGGACAAGGGGAGGGTAGGAAGTGCAGCGCCCACCCTCATCACCATTAGATCTTGTGCCCAAGATCTTACATTTCCCATAGGGGAAATGTGACTTGGCTGTGACTGGTGCACCCTTTTTAAGTGACCTCCTTAGGTCCTTGCCAGACTCCCCATTCATCCATGTCCCCTGCCCCCAGTAGGCATGCGCTGAGCATCTGCTGTGTGCTAAGCATTGCTCTGGGTGCCAGAGATGGAATAACGAATGAAGCCAGGCACACGTGCCTGCCCTTCCTGGGTTAAAGATCTAGGGAGGGACATTGGAGCTGTGAGCAGGGAGCTCTTGGCGTAGAACCTGTTGGGAATTGCAGCCCCACGCATCGCTTAATGCTGATGTTTGGGTCAACCTGGCTGTGTGGGAGGGTCCCCCCTCCAGATGTAATTGCCCTCTGTTGGCCCACCACAGGGCCCTAGGTCGCATTGCCGAGACTAGGTCCCTGCCTGGGAAGCCTGACTAGCCCACAAAGGATGGTTAGCTGGTTGGTAGGATCGCTCTTGGCTCTTGGAGTGGCCTGGGGCTTAAACTCTCACCTTGGAGTTGGGGGGAAACCTGTCCTACAGGACGAATAGCCCACCACCTCCCCTTTCTGCCTCCCAGGTAAGCCCCTGAGGTCAGGTTGAGGGGGGTCCAGACCCTTGAGGGGGTGGGGGTGGGGGAGGGCAAGGGGCCCGCCGGGCCTCAGTCACTGCTGCCCCCCGCCCCCAGTGACTGGGATGATGTGGGTTTGCCCTCGTACGATGGATAATGACTGTTTCTTGTCTTGTCTCTTTCCATGCCTGCTCTTTAAACTGTCTATTGGCACACACCGTCTGAAAAAAACTCATCCAATCAAAATGCACTATGAAATTCATTTGTTCATCCATGGCGTGGTCTCTGTGTCCATACACCAATGACTCTCCCACCCACCACCACCACCCCCACCTCTGGGTTTTTTGGCACTGGTTACAAATCAACCTAAAAATCACGCTGAACACGCCTCCCCAACTGCCCCCGCCCGCCCGCTCCCCTCCATCTTCAACATCTGCATCTAGAATCCGGTTGGTCTTTCTTCTTTCTGAAGTCTAAATGCCTTACATTAACTGTGGACGCATCTTCCGCATCAGCATTGCACGCCATGCCCTGGGCTTGGACTGCCTGACGCACCCCGC